>JAJEKV010000008.1:18012041-18201921 GCA_021234155.1 Isoetes taiwanensis | reverse complement strand
TGCCGGGGAGCAAGTTACACTGGCCGTTTTGCGAAAAGAAGGGAAACACTCACGCTTCCACTACAAGATCCCCATGCACATCCTAGGCCACTGGACGCAGTGTGATGGAAGTGAGCTACTTTGGCTTCTTGAGTTCGGTGGTTCTCGCCACGAATCCTGGTCTCGTCGCCGTTTCGGAATCCATTGGCAGAAGTCGTGATCGCTGATTCTGAGAGCTGGAGAGGTCGCCGATTCGGCCCCTGCAGGCCTGGGGAGGAAATCAGCGCGCACCGGATTTTAGGGTCCGCTACCATGCCAACACCCCAACCCCCACTTCTTCAAGACATCTACGCAAGGTCCCTACTGACCGACATGAGAGGGCCTCCCAAACGCAACCCCGCGGGCCGTGCCCCAGAAGGGTTTACGCTTTGGGGCCGTAGTCCTGGTCTGTTTGTAATTTGGACTCGCCGGTACTAAATGCAGAATACGGAGCAAGGGAACCCATCTGCAAACAATTTCTTCCTCTCCGCCATGTAAGGGCAGAAGCTCTGGGCTTTGGCAAGGGCAAGACATTCGTAATTCCCAGAATTAATGCATTGTGACGAAAATAAATTCTGCCACTGGATCCTTCTAATTCATCTCCAGCACACTACCAATTTCGGAATTTTCTGGAGAAGGTCTAGGTCAGCAAGAACGGCTCTGGCAGTCTGCTGGTGTGGCAACCAGCCGGCACCCTTCCCTAAGCCAAACGAGGCTGACCTGCAGGAGATCCCCCAACAAAGAGGGGAGAGTCCCACCCCGTGAGGCGGGATCCAAAAGTTCCCAGGCAGCCCTTCCTGCCGCCTCGGTTTATCGCCACGACCACCTCCCGAGTTCTGCTCTATCCTAATGGATCCTCCGCTCGTGGGCCCTTCGGGAAGGCTGGGTCCAAAATTCCAGATCGGTCCCGGAGAACTTGTCAAACCAAGGCGCCCCATGTCACTAGGAAACCGCAGAGACTGCTTTGTCGTCGGGCACGGAGCGTTCTAATGGCAATAGACCGCCACCGTCCGAATGGCTTAAATTACCCCAGGGAGCAAGCAAGTTACACGGCTGGCTTTGCGAAAGAAGGAACACCCCACGCCCACGACGCATCCCCGCGATGCACATCAAGGTAGTCGATCACATTCTGGAGAGCTGGTCGCCCTCGGTCCGGCCCCGTGGCCTGGGAGAGGGGAAATTTAGTGCGAGGCCCCGGGAGGGATTTTAGGGAATCAAGGCCTCGGGCGCCAACACCCCCAACCCCACCTCTCAAGACACCTGCCAAGTAAGGTCCCTACTGACCGACAAGGAGAGGGCTCAACGTAAACCCCGGTAGGCTGTGCTCTAGCGCTGGCTTTACGCTTTTGGGGCTTAGTCCCGTGTCTTCTCGCTACCTGAATCTGATCCCTGTGGCAATGTTTCCAAGATTTCTGAGTCCACAAGGGCGTGAGCCAAATCATGGCTCTGAGGGGGAGGTTGCCCCCCTTCCCCGTGGCCTGGGGGAGAGAAATTCGGGCAAAGCAGCCCCTGAGGGATTTTAGTGTCCGGGCTCACGCCAACACCCTAACTCCACTTCAAGACATGGCGAAAGTCCCACGTAACCGACAAGGAGAGGGGCTCCAAACGCAAAACCCCGTGGGTTGCCGTGCCCAGAAGGGTTTACGCTTTGGGGCCGAAGTCCTTCCTTCGCCACCTAACTTTGATCCCCGTGGCAAATGCTAAGATTCGAGTCCATTGGCGCAGCCAAATCGGGCGTTCCAAAGGAGGGAGGCTGCCTCGCCCTCCCCTGTGGCCTTGGGGAGAGGAAATTGTGGGCAAGCAGCTCCTGAGGGATTTTAGTGTCCCGCCCAAGGCCAACACCCCAACTCCACTTCAAGACATGGCGCAAAGTCCCGTGCCGCTGACGAGAGGGCCTCCTCAAACGAAAAACCCCGGGGTTGCCGTGCTCTGTGAAGGGCTTACGCTTTTGGGGGCCGAACTGGCCTTGGCCACGGAACTTGGTTTCCAGAGCAATGTCAACGCTTCGAGTCCATCGGGCAGAGCCAAATCGTGGTTCCCGAGAGGGAGGTTGTTCGCTCTTCCCTGTGGCCTTAGGGAGAGGAAATTTGGGGGAAAGCAGCCCTGAGGAGTTTAGGTCCGGGCCCAAGGCCAACACCCCAACTCCACTTCAAGACACGCCGCCAGGTCCCTACGACCGACATAAGGACAAAACGCAAACCCCGTGAGTTGCCGTGCTCTAGAAGGGGCTTTGGGGCCGAAGTCCTAGTCTGCTGCGCTTGGAACGTGGGCCGGTGAACGATAGCAAGGGGGAACCGACGAAACGGAGTTTGGACCGTCCCCCCTCCCGATGTGGCACTAGAAGTTTGGGGCTTTTGCAAAGGGCAACACCATTATTAAATTCATAATTAATGCATTGCACGAAAATAAATTTTATTTTTCACCGGATCCCTAATTCATCTCCAAAGACACGGCCCAATTTTCGGAATTTTTGGAGAAGGTCTAGGTCAAAGGGTTAGCATTAGAACTGTTTGGCAGCCCTATGCAGGGCAAACGGAAGCCGATTTGGAAGATTTGAAGATGCGCTGACTTCAAGCCACAAAGAAACATAAATTTAGTGGTCGTTTTATCGGGCCGTTGGAGAAAAAATCCAAGCCGACCGCCCATCACAAACTTAAGAATGTGCATTTGAAAGATTTAGAACATGGAAGTGTCCCATTTGTAAGAGCTACAAGAGAGTCCAAACCACAAATAATCTCTAAAAGTCGGTTCTACCAAATTAAGTCGAAATGTCGCGGTAAACCTCAGTTCAAATGGCAAATCGAATCAAGAAGGGCGATATCCAACGTAAGAATGCAAAATATCTTCAAGAATCCTTCGTGATCATGTTCATGCATATATCAATGCTAGATTGTACCCAAGAGAAAATATAAACAATGTACAAACATAGGTTTATTGAACAAAAGATCACTTGAACAATTCAAAGATAATTCCTCCGAAGCTTGGCTTATGGTTTCTATCGTGAAGTCCTCCACTTGTCCATCCCCCTTGAACCATAGTTCCATGTCAAGTATGTTCCAGATCAGCCATGCACATGTCGACGCCTAGTATCATGTTAATGTTTTTCCCGTGGTGCTTCCAAACCCCAATCATCTTTTCTTTCAAGAAGCCAACCCTCATCATGCCAGGGTACCAATCGGTTCCTAGCAATTTGGTCACCTTCTCACCAATCACATACTTTTAACACTTTCATCCATGGATCGCGAGCCATAGTCCCTCATCTTCGAAAGGGAGGAGGGGGTTCACCTGAGGATTCCTCCCTTCCTCATGCCCTTTCGACGGCTCCTACACCAAGCTATAGATTAGAAAATAGATAAAATACACAAAGTGGCAAACTACGTAGTGTAGCCTTTTACTTGTGAAGACAAGTTCCATATCTCTTTTCTTTGAATCCTCATCTCCTCCGAACTGGTTCAAGCGTCAAGCATACCTTCCATGGCCATGTATCCCAAAAGCAATAAAGAAAAAACTCACAATAACCGCATCGAAAAACTAGGGATCCGAGGATCGCTCGCATTACCAAATCATAAAAGAAATGGGAAAAATGAAAGCCTACCGGCGACTTTTAAAGAACAGACGCCGCGAAGACGATATCGCCGCTTAACGACGCTTAAAGGTCGCTAACGACGCTTATAACGACGTTTCTAAATATAACGACGCCGTGACGCAATTTGTTTTGTTTCTATGCCGAGATGCGCTATATATATTGCCCTATTAGTCCCCATTTCCATTAGCCCGGCCCTTCGCCCCTTTCCAGCCTCCGCCTCCTCCCCTTCGCCTGGAGTTCTCACCCAAGACCGCCATGGTCAAGCCCCCGATGCATGCGCTCGCTTGATGCCGCACTGAGGCCGCAAAGGCCATGCCGGAGCAGCACCTGACCCGTTTCCAGCCTGAGTGGCTAGAGACGAACCTAACCCAAGAAAGGTCCGGAGTTCAAGCAAGCCATGACAAAGCCGCGGATAGGGGGCAAGAAAGACCCGGCCGCATTACCGAGGCCTAACCTTCCTCAATACAAAATGAAAGTGCCCCAAGAAATGCATGGTGAGTCACAGCTTGGCCCAGATGCAGAGGATAGGGCCTTTGGGAAGGGAAACATTTGTCGAAGCCCTACTTTCAAAGTTGCACTGCACCAACTGTGGCATGCGGAAGTGCTCAGATGAATTCCCTTGGGGAAATGCACACCACCTAGGGCTTGGATTCCATGCTTCGAGGCTTGTTCTCGACCCGGGTGGAGGAAATCACCATCGAAAACCTTCTTCGAGCTCATGAAAGTGGATCACACCGATGCTGATATATACCACTAGATGTGCACCGGTATCCACTTTGTTTTGTGTATTTGAATTGTGTATGGGTTTTTATATGAATTTTGTATTTTGAAGGGAATACATATATGATTTTGTATATGAATCTTGCATTTTGAAGGGAATCTTCACATTTTATGATTAATTAAAACATAAAGCGGTAATTAACTCAGATGTAGAACTGCCCCCGACGGCTACAGTGCCATATAGGTTCATACTAGGATGCCAATTAACTTGGCATAAATGTCTATGATAACTTCAAGTTGCAATACTAATTGCTGCTTCAATTAGATGCCAAAGTATTTTCTTTTATTCATATGGGAAGAAAATATAATAATCATAATAAAGTAATGAAGGTTCAATCGATGGTAGTCTTCTATCATGACAATAGTCCGCTTCAACCCCCAACCTCCCTTATTCGACCGCCATTCTCTTCTTCACCTTCACAAATATGCCATGGGGAGCGAGCCTTACATGGAACTAATTTAACCACCAATCGATCTTGCAAAGGATCCGAACGAAGGTGACCTACAAACCTCTATTACATTAGTTTTGTTAATGACATATATAAATTTTATTGCATCCAAGTAAACATTGTTTACATTGCTCAACCCTCACGAAGTGTTCCTTGACCACGATACCGACGAAGTTGAATCTAGTGAATACAAAAGCCACTCGATCTTTATGTGATCGCGGCATGAGCAACCAAGACACACAAGATCAAACCATTCGCATCAAACAACATTGTTTTGAATGCACTACCGACATCAACCTCCATGATAGTCTTTATAGTACCAATCCATTCCAACATTGCCTCGACAATTTTGGGTTTCAAGACTACCAAATACCGCAAAATCAGACGAAACTTTGCTGATATACCACAATCATAAGTGCTTATTATGATCCACACTTTGTCGCCGAAGTGAGCACCGTAAGACCATATTGATGCATATGAATTATACTACAGCAAAAGGAACAAATGTTCAAAATAACAACGAAATCCGGAATTATATGCTATTAAGTTGTAACTTACAAATAGTGACACGCCTTTAGCATATGCAAATTTTTCTCGCTAGAAACATGTTCGCCACGCTGTTTTGCCATCTCTAGTTGTTCGAAAGCAGCCATTTATTGTTTATCTCACCTTGGGACCCCCTAGATGATCCGAAGTGGTTGTTTATGTATTTTTGTCGATAGCGCCTCTTCTCCTCATCTCTCTTTATTTTTTCTTCCTCGTATTTTTTATCCATTTCTCCATGGGAGTGGAGTTGTAGATGAGAAACTTATTGACTTTTTGCCTCGCTTTCTAGTGTGAACAATTTCTTCTGGGTCTTCCTTCTGAACTTCTCCAATTATAGTTGGAGTGTCTTCATCTGGTCCATAATCGTGGAGCATTGGGGTGTAGATCGCCAAGAACTCTAAGACATAGAATAATGACTCGCAGCAACTAAACCCGCCCATGCAACCCTCCTGCCTTGCCTTCTCGACGCATCGTAAGTCCTTGAGGACCTTCGTAAAGCGCTCTATAAAAACATCCATCTAGGATTTGTTGTGCTCGCAAGCTCTACTTCGTCCCACTAAATGCACTAGTAAGTGAGTTTGTATGTCCGCAAAACTTGTTGGGAATTCTTTCTCTAGCATACAACATGCCTCAACGACCTTAGTTCGCATGTCCGCAATTTCATTTGTCTGCATCTCCTTCCTTGTAATCCATCTAAATATCATTTAAGAAAGAAAAAGTTAAGTGAGAGTTCAAAGATCGAAGTGTTTTCTAAACCGCATTAACCCGAAAACTCGATAGGAGACATATTGCATGTAGTGGACCGGCCTACAGACGACCCCTCGCAATAGGCATAACAAACCGCAACATCTTATGCCAATCATGAGATTTCAACCCGCTTAACTCCCCTTCGCTAGAGAAACAATTACGCAACTAATGCATATATCCCCGTTCGGAGTCTTTATTGCCTTGATCGCTTTCTCGAACGGGTTTCATACATTTTCTAGGCACGATCCAATCCACTTTGTGGCCTTATTCCTTCTTCGACATTTAACCATGCTTTTTTAGATTTTGATCCAAATTTTGTAGATCTTCGTACGCGACTCTGTTCCACGCCCCGGGACATGCTTCCAAATAGACGCCAAACGCTTTTAAAGATGTGCATGGGATCAAGAAGATGATGGATCTTCAATTGGCCCAATAGGGTAGAAGGAAGAAGGATGCTTTCCACTTCATTCCTTTAACCTTATTTCCTTCATCCCACATGTTACCCCAATCTCTCTATTGTCAACCTTTTGGGAGGCTCTTCAAGGTAATGTTTTTCTTTGACCCACGTGATCGGGTTTCCATTTTCCATTGGCGATATCTCTTTGAAGTTTGCATAGACATTTTTGTGCAATGCCGCTGACCGGCGAGTTCAACTGTTCAAACCCACACAAGTGACATGCCGCATATCCGCATAATTTGAGTCCGTGAGAGTTCATACAAACCGTGCCAATCGCCGTTGTCCACATTAAGATTGCTCAAGGTAAATTGCTCAAAGACGAAAGTTCTTTGAGACATCGTGAACTTCAATACCTTCACCTCCACAATGTCAAAAGCTCATCAATAACTATTTTCAGATATGGATCTAGACTTTCCCGCTTCTTCGTCCCGAACTAATAGTACTACCATTAAATGGCTAGTCTTCATGAGTAAACCACTTGGTAAATTATAGTTGATCAACACCATCGCTGTTGACCACGCCGGCCGATTGACGCCCATAAGGATTAACACCATCCGCTTCCAACCCTAATCCGAGATTTCGCGGGGGCTTCCAAATTCCGCCATGTTTCATCAATATGCTTCCATTGCTTGGCAAATACTAACCACGCTGAGTACATTGTCACCGACGATTAGCGCACACCAACCCATGAGCTTAAGCTAGAGATTCACATCGAAACAATAGCCTTATGCGAGGGATCAATGGAAAGTAGCTAACCACCTTCATCGGATCTTGCCTTTTCCCTTGGCATCCGTGATTGTACCTAGAGGCACCACATTTAGGCATGTTTCTGTTCTTGTAGATGTCATCCTGATAATATACCATGCAATCATTTGGACAAGCGCGGAATCTTATGGTAGCCTAAACCAAGAGTCGCCAATATATTTTTTATTTCGCTAATTTCTTTTGGGCATAGTGTTCCCTTGTGGGAGTATTTTCTCTTGCAATAACCTGTATAAAACGTATCTTTACGTGATACATTCAACTACAAATTCAATAAGTCAAGTGATTGCAATTGTACTTACTCTAACAAAGCCGCAATAATCGCATTGCTCCATTTGAATTTGGCTTGAAGGTTTAATATCAATAAAGATGTCGCCAATCTAGATATGCTTGCACTGATATAATGCTTTATGCGCCTCCAATAAAACGCGGATCTTCATGACCATCGTTAGAGTATTTATATCGCCATCTAGGTCGTTGTCGAAGATTGGGCCAAATGCATCTAACATGTCGGCTATGGGTTCCTCAACTTCCATGAAGTCGCCCATAGGGCATTGTCATCATCTTCATCATCGTGATTCCTGCTCATCTTCATCATTGTACTCTTCATTATGCAAGCGTGCCCATGTTTGTACCATACCGCTTCAATGTATTCTAATTCCCGCTATCCGCAATGACTTTTGATGTCGCCAATTCAAGACGCTTTGATGTGGTCTTATATCCACTTGCCTACCCTGCACGCCGATTAAACTAAATATATGCGATTGATACATACATTGAGAGCCCGTTTTGTTAAATTTTAAGCATTTAATAACGAACTAAATATAAAATTTTATGTCATAATCAAAGCATATATTGAAGATATAATACACATTTATCTTCAATATGTGCAATCTCATTCCAAGAGAAGAAGAAGAAGAATTCAAGAAGAAGAAGAAAATGGTGCATTCCGACAAAAATTATATGAGTAATTTGAGTACATCATCAAAGGACCTCCTGTGATATTGGTCTACCGTATTCATATTCAATGAACAATTCATCACCAATACACAAAGTTTTTATAGCATAAACCATGATATATCTCCCCGCCAATTTTACTTTGCTAAAAAAATCTTCTTGGTCTTTGTTTGCCCTCGACAAATTCACAATTGGTAGCTTCTGTGATTCTCGATAGAGCTATTAATAAAAGCAAAGAAGGTTTCCATGCAACCGAGGACTAACCATCAATATATGTGAAGCTTCATGAGTCACCGGGCTTGGATATTGTTCGTGTATTTGAATTTAGGCCATAGATGAGCATGCTTCAATCGATGCTTACTCAATTTATGCCAAGTGTCCGAAAGTTATATTCGTGACCTACATATGGCATTAAAGGAACAAATGCATTCATCTTTGACTTTCACACTAGTCATAATATATAATCCTGTGCCAAAGACCGGGACCCGACTATTTTTAATCATGTAACGCTACCCCAATATGTAAATTGCTCCCCATAAATAATTGGTTTGCCTCTAGGCCATGCATTGAATTTCTACCATCTTTATCTCAGAAGGGTCGACCAAATGGACTAGTGAAGGTGGAAGATTATTTTCTTCTCGACATGATCTAGTACATTCCACTTTTGATGAACATTGTCATTCCTCCAATCTTGGCAACGGGCCATTGCACGATTTGTGTTCTATCAATGAATGGGATACTCTTTGAGGAAGTTGATGGCTTTCTTTTTGTAGGGTTTTCTATGAACGATTCATAGTATCAACATCATCTACTTCCAATGACAACATAACCCCAAAATCTATATATCGCTTCGAAGCTCACTTCATTCTCAATTTCTTCCTAACAAAATACAAGCAAACTAAGTTAAGACATCGATTCAAGTACATGAGAGTAGTTGATTATCGCTCATAAGATTCGTATTATTATACCTCGCTGAATACCCCCACATGTGGCCCGAGAGCACCGGATTTGTTCCGCATTCACCATATTTTCAACATGGTCGAGGACGCCTTTTCATCCGCTTTATTTGTCCTTTGCACATCGAACAATTGCAATATAACCGCCACCAAGTACAACCGCAAAAAAAAAGTAACATCAAGATATAAAGTTAACTAATCATTCAAACATGTTTATGGTACATACATCTACGGGCATTCATTTCATGCACACCACCCCAAACTAGGAAGACTAGGTCCACTGGGTCTAATTGGACTATTTGTGGCAATTGTTGGGGTAACATTCTTATGCAAGTCGCCATGTAACTTTCTCAAAGCTTTCGCCTCACTTTTACGCTCAAATTCTTTCCTCGACGCTCATTCCATGTTGTTTTTCTAGTAAACAATAAAAATATTAATAAAACCATGTAATAATATAATAATTATAAATATCCATGTTTTTTTTATGATTTTATCAAATGTTTATTCTTAAGATTCGATTCATACAACGCTTATGATATTTAGAAAGTATTTGATTGAAGGGTGCCCGAACCCGATACATCTAGTCCTCTCCATTTGAAATGGAGTCTTCCACCAAGACCTTATATTCACGCAACCTTTCAAATCTTTTGTAATCTATGAAGATTGAAACTTCGCTCGAGGTGCATAAACCCGATACATTTAGTCTTCCATTCAGATGGAACCCCACAAGATCTTTGATCATGCATCCCCAAGTTTTTAACATACTTTCAAGATTCAATCTTCTAATCTATTAGCATTTGAGGTGTTTAACTCTAACACAAAGATTAAAGCGTAGATCTTATCTTATGAAGACCCACCTGGCGAAAAAATCCCAAACAAACGAAAGTGAAAATAACAAGTAATAACCCGAAATGCCGGTTCCCGCCATATTTGATTTTATCGACGCCCGCGGTGACGCCGCTTAACGACGCCAAGCCGACGCCGCCCCGACACTCCAGGCATGCTACATCAGGCCTTGCGCGCCCGATGCCCTCATATGCCACGCCGATGATCCCGACGCCAAGCAACGACGCCCGACGCCGCCCCCGACACCTAGGCATGCCACATCGCCATACCGCCGATGCCCCCTCATATGCCACGCCGATGATCATGACGCCGCTTAACGACGCCAAATGATCATAACGCCGTTAAACGAATTAACCGTGATTGTTTAACATAACAAAAACAACATACAATATAAATAACACAAATAAATAAAATACTGATTGTTCCCATTCATAAAATAAGCTTATACAACGACAAATATAAATAGATAAAAACTTATTGTTTCCATTCATAAAAAAAGCTTATACATTACTTATGTCCATCCCGAGGACGGATGCTTTGATGCAACCATTTGCATCATTATCTCGCAATCCATTAATGTCGCTTTGTTTTGGCTCTATGGAGCCATTCTACCGCCGCTCCTCGCATGGAACGCCGATGTTAGTGCAATCGAAGTCCTTTTCACTCATCTTTGCCACGATGGTGAAGGGAGGGTTCTCACGGGGAGAAGCTGTGGGGTTGCCGGAGTTGTCTTCCTTGAGGAGGAGGATTACCGCTAGAAGGAACATATCGCCAAGGTGGTCTTCAACCCACGGACCATTATAGCAAGATAGGGAAGAACACTCAAAAAATAAGAATAACAAAGCAGCCATCGATGGATCCACTTATAACGCGGATGTAGGGTTAGGGTTAGGTTTTTATTTGGCAAAAAAAAAAAAAATCCTTCGCGGTGACGCCGTTAAACGACGCTTAAGCCGACGCGGTCTTGACACGCAGCGTGCCGCCTGCACCAAAGACCATGCCACGCAGTGCACGCGGACACGCCGGGCCCAGTAACGCCGTTCAACGACGCAGAGGCGCCGGGCGCTGCCTTGACACGCAGGCCGCCAGCCTTGGCAACGCCCCATTTCCACGCATGACGCGGGCGCTGACGCCGCTTTCGCGGAAACGCCGCTGAACGACGCTAGCCGACGCGGTTTGACACGGCCCGCGCCACCGGCAAAAGTATCTATGTTACGCAGTGTGACCGGCATCGCCAGCCCCGGCGACCGCCGTTGAACGACGCCGAACGACGCTGTCGCCGCTTGAACGGGCGATGTGGTCGACAATCAACTTTACGATCCGGACGCTCATCGACGACGCTGACGCCGTTGGACGCCGACCATCCCTTGTAGTGATCCCTTGCCAAACTCCTCTACAAAAATTTCAAAGGTTATCATATTTCAGCATAAAGTCCTAGTCATCATATCCATGTCACCATCATCTAGCCATGTCACCTAAAATTTGCCAACATCACCCAATGAAAAGACCAAAGATGGACATCTTTTCATTTTTGGCCTAGTCAAAACTTGACCTTGCTTTATTTGGCATGCCATGTCACCACTTGGGGGTGCCTAGGTGGCATGCTTGAGCCTAGGTGGCATGCCCGAGCCACCTTGGCATGTTGGAGCCTAGATGGCATGTTGGAGCCCACAAGAGATGTTGGAGCCACCTTGGCATGTTTGAGCCTAGGTGGTATGTTTGAGCCACCTTGGCATGTTGGAGCCCACGCAGCATGTTTGAGCCACCTTGGCATGTTGGAGCCTAGGTGGCATGTTTGAGCCCACCTTTGCATGTTTGGAGCCTCACTGGCATGTTGGAGCCTAGGTGGCATGTTGGAGCCACCTTGGCATGTTGGAACCCAAGGAGCCTCATGGCATGTTTGAGCCTAGGGTGGTATGTTTGAGCCACCCCTAATGGTGGAGCCTAGGTGGTATATTGGAGCCCACGTGGTATATTTGAGCCACCCTGGCAAGTTGGAGCATAGGTGGCATGTTGGAGCCCGTGGGCATGTTTGAGCACGCTGGAGCCTAGGTGGCATGTTTGAGCCATTTTGTCATGTTGGAGCCTAGGGTGGCATGTTTGAGTCTAGGGTGGCATGTTGGAGCCACGTCAAGATGGGGAGCCACCTTGGCATGTTTGAGCCTAGGGTGGTATGTTTGAGCCTAGGTGGCATGTTTGAGCCACCTTTTGCATGTTGGAGCCCACATGGCATGTTGGAGCCTATGTGGCATGTTGGAGCCTCACCTGAGCCACCTTGGCATGTTTGAGCATGTTGGAGCCTAGGTGGTTGCGTTTGAGCCACCTGGCATGTTGGAGCCTAGGTGGCATGTTGGAGACCACGTGGCATGTTTGAGCCACCTTGGCATGTTAGAGCCTAGGTGGCATGTTGGAGCCTCAAGATGCTTGAGCCACCATGGTTGGAGCCCACGCGGCATGCCAACCCACCTTGGCATGTTGGAGCCTAGCTGGCATGTTGAAGCCCATGTAGCATGTTTGAGCCACCTTGTCATGTTGGAGCCTAGGTGGCATGCTGGAGCCACCTTGGCATGTTGGAGCCTAGGGTGGCATGTTGGAGCCCACATGGCATGTTTGAGCCACTTTGGCATGTTTGAGCCTAGGTGGCATATTAGAGCTACTTGGCATGTTTGAGCCAACTTGGTATATTTAAGCCTAGGTGACATGTTGTGAGCCACCTTGGCATGTTGGAGCCCACGCGGGTATGTTTGCGCCACGATGGCATATTGGAGCCCGTGATGGCATGTTAGAGCCCGTGGGTGGCATGTTGGAGCCACCTTTGTGGCATGTTTGAGCCACCTTGTATGTTTGAGCCACCTTCATGTTTGAGCTGATTGGGACTGAGATCATGTGCATATGCTCAAAAATGGATTTGAGGCATAAAAAGCAAAACTCTCTCTCTCTCTCTCTCTCTCTCTCTCTCTCTCTCTCTCTCTCACACACACACACACACACACACACACACACACACACACACACACACACACACACACACACACACACACACACACACACACACACACACACTGATCTGATAGACTTGTTGGTCCCTATGGATGTTAAAGTTAAATTCAGTTCAATTCAATTTTGGGATCTTCATAATGCCTTTGCATTCTAGTTTTCTATAAGCATGAGGGGTAGAGGGACAATAGATGATATATTGCATTTTTACACATGGCATGTAATGACAACATATATGAATACTTTATGGGTGTCATATGGATGGAAGCAAAGGTAATGATTGTATAATGATGCTTACAAAATTGGCTATAAAAACCTTAAAATACCACACCCCTTTAGAGAACCATACATCCTTTAGAAAAACCTCCTTAAAAACTACACTTACTTATAAACCGCCTCACCTCAAAAGAAAAAACCACAGTTCCTTTAACAAAAAATATACCTCCTTAAAAAACCACACGTCCTAAAAAACAAAGACCACAGCTCTTTAAAAAAAACTACACTTACTTATAAACTACACCTCCAAAAACTACACCTCCTTAAAAACACCACTACCCTCAAAAAGAAAAACCACGCTTCTTTAACAAAAAACATACCTCCTTAAAAACCACATGTCCTAAAAAAAAAAAAACAAAACCACAAATTTTCTTAAAAAATAACAAAGGACGCTCCCTTGTCCACTTAAAAACAACACCGTTAGTTAGTAAAACCATACCTCCAATGATCTACATGTAGGTTTTTTTGAAATCTCCTAATAAAGAACATGTGGACCTAAGAAAACTATACTTTTCAACAAAGGACCAAAACGCTGGGTGAGTGTGTCATGGATATGTTTGTCGGACGCAGTGATTAGATTCTTGGGCAATCATGGGCCAAACGCTTGTTGTGTTATTGGATTGTGGCTCTTCCTCGACATGTTTATATCTTCTAAGTTGGTGGAAGGAAGGAAGGAAGGAAGTTTATTTTAACGCCCACCTGAGGCCCGAGGCCTATGAGACGCAGTGACATGCGGAGAACGTGCAAAAAGCCAAAAACCCCAACACCAAAAACAAACAATGTAATCAGACAAGAGAACCCTACTACCGGATGAAAAACCCCACTTGGGAGGAAAAACCCTAACAAGAGGGTTTTCTCAAATACCATGCCCCCAAGAGCAAGTCCGACGGCCTAAATCTGCGTGGATGTAAGCTCCTACCGGCTACCATAGGTGATGCGAAAGTAATCGATGTAGCGGTGTCGAGCATCTAAGATCACAGGGTGCACCGCCGACATGGGCATATGCCGGGCACCGAGGGCATGGTGCTCATCCTCTATCATGTGCATCTCACAACACCGACATATCCTCTCCTCTCTGGGATCCCGTGGCCCTAGGTCTCACCCCCAAATACCCGCTTCACCTCGAGGTAATGGGAACCCGCCCTATGGCAGCAATAGCCTCCGCTTTTCACAGAGATGTGTGCTTTCGGCAATCGGGAGGTCCATGCTCAAGGCCTGGATTAATCTGAGCGTGATAGTGCTCGCCTTGGGCTTTGCAAGAGTAGAGGCATCCCACGTGGTGGCAAAGATAGCCTCGCATCCACTTGCTCCATTCTCACAGATCGACCCGCCAAGCCACCATCCGCTGGTAATCCATAGACCACCTCCTAAACCATCCCTTATGCTGCTCGTGCTATACCCTCTCTTCACTGGGGCCCTCCTCCTAACAACACGGGGGGCAAGCGATGCTCATCCATCCCATCCAACTTATGGAAGCAAGTAAGATGCCCACAAGATAGCGTATCGTCAGAAGGCCGAACCCCGCCTCATACAACAAAATCTGACACTGCACGGTGTCCTTTCACTCCCAAGCTATATGTCAAGAAAGCTTTTCAGACCCTTTCCAACCTATCCCACGAGTTTTTGCTAACCATCGGGCCCCAAACCTCCACCCCATATAGCAGCACCTGCCCGACTAAAGCCCTAAATGTGGTGTTCTCCTCGCCTACCACAGATCTATCCGCAACACGTGTTTTGCAATCGCATATAAAGCCTTCCAGCCCAAGACCGGGTTTCCTCTCCACACACTCATCCCACAAAGATGTTAGCAAAGGAAATCAATTCCTCAGATACTTGAAGTTCGCGACCATCTCCACTTCCCCGCCCCCGTAATATAACTCCGGGATAGGGTGTTGCGAGGACAGGATCGCGAGAAGCTTAGTTTTGTGCAAGTTCACTGGCCATTCCCGTTGCCCCACGTAACCCACTCCAGGGCATCCAAATGTCGCTGCATACCGGCCGGGCCGTGTGGGCTAGCAAAGCTACATCATCCGTGATATAGCAAATCGGCTCACGAGGTCGCCAGATAATTGCACCCCGGGCCCCCATGGTGTCGCATCCACGCCTCCAAGCTATCAATGTACAACCCAAAAGCGTTGGAGACAACGGGCAGCCCCGCTTAACTCCCATAGTGCTAGCTACCCGCCGGATCTTCATAAGGCAAAGGCAAAGATGAATCCCATCATAAAGCCGGTGCACCCCATTTCCCGAACTCCCGTGGAACTCGCAAGTCTTGCAACCTCTCGCCACAAAGATGTCTCCGGGATCGGTATCATATGCGCCTTAAAATCTACAAAGCAAAGAATACAAGTCCTGTCACGCATTCGCTTGCCTCCATCAACACTCTCAAAGTGAAGATATGGTTCGGTCGGAGTGAGTCGGGCTTAAAGCCCCCCTCGCCAATTGCCCGCACTCCCCCGCCCCTCAGCCCACTTAGTGAGTTTCTTCTCCACCACCCTCGCCAGAGCTTTGCAAATAGCGAAGCTTACCATAATCATCCGTAATTCGCCGCTCATCCTTATTACCAGCTTTTATGCACAGAACAACCTTTACTAACCATCCACCCCCGGGAGCCCCGCCGAGCCCGTTGATGATCACCGCCGGGCCCCTACCACGATGGGGCCACCCCATTTCAACAGCCGCCCGCAGCCCTCGAAATTTTGCCTTGCCATTCGCCAGATGCCCGAGACCCTCGCTGACATCCTACCCGGATCCGACCCCGGCATTAGCTCCCCGGGGGTCATATAACTCCCGCAGCTGGCATCCATTGCTCCACACTTACATTACCGTAGCCACCGGCGCTTCTCAGATAACACCTACGCCAAAAAGCTTTTGGCTCGCCATGAGCATATCAAACAGGCGCCCCCCGGTTTCTCGCCATATATCTCCCTTCTTGGCTTTTTAGAAGAGCTTATAGTCTTGCAGGCCTATGGTCGCGAATCGTGGATCTATGACTACGCTACCGGCCTTTTAGAGCCTTGCAATCAGCATCAAACCACGGGTTCTCGTGAAAATGCGCTTGTCCCTTCTTGAGGGCCCTTCATCGCAAAGGAAGCCCCAAGAAATGCAGCAAAGTGCCCTCACTCAGCCATGCACACTGCCTTGCAAAGGTGTAAAAGCTATCAAACCCCCTCAGAATCCCCGCACCAACACGCATTCATACCGTCCCCGCTCGAGAAGCGTGGGATGTATGGTAACCCTCCACGCCCCTTTGCGTGTTCCACTATTGAGTGCTCCCAATTCGCCGCGGACATAAAGCTGGTAGTGATCCGACAAAGCCTCCTCATCCCCCGCTTTGTGCCAATGGAGAAGTGTGTAACCATGTCAAGTGTCAAGCTACCGAGCGAAGGTAATCCAACACACTAGCTCCCCCATCCCCGCCTATCACTCCCGCAAGTAACACCCCGAGTGTGGCCATATCGCCGCATACCATTACAAATTACCATGTCAAAACCCGGCAGAGCTGGACCAGTCGTGCCGCCAAATGGTCTAGCCACCATATCCCGAGTGCCGTGTATGCCGAATAGCGGCTGCCTGCCAAAGCTGGTCAAGATTAGCGCCACCTTGAAGGTCACCGACCGCAAATCGGCCGCACGAGCATTGAAATCTCCTAGCAAAAACACTGCCCCTCGCCGTCTATAGCGGTCTATGTCATCATACGGGCCCTATATGGCATCCGACATCTCAGGTTCCGTGATCATGTACCGGTAGAACTTAGAGCCCCGCATGGGGAATGTAGCAGCCTAGCAAGAAACAATGGGACATGACCAGTTCTAATACCATTACCCACATGTAGCTGTTAAATGCATCGACTTCAAGTGTGATCTTGCATGCTAAGGCGCCCCTAAAGTAGCAAGCCACCCACCGCATCTGGCCGGCCATGGCGCCATTAGCAAGTGAGAAATGCCGATATCCTCGGATGTCCGCAATCGATGCCCTTCATACTCCCATGTCTCCCCGCAGAAGACGATGTCCATGTCTGCCGCGATCCCATTCAAGCCACCGCCTTCTTCTCGCCACGAAGCCCCCTACAATTCCGTGAAACAATGCGAAGACACTTTCCTATGCTAATCAGGGGCCGTGGACCCATCTGAAAGTGCCCGAGGACGCTGGCTGTGGTTGGAATAACTCGGGCAGCCTCACATGGGACCCCCGATGGATGTGCTGCAGCTTGTGGAAGGCCTCAATCCGCCTCTCTCCCGGCCCTCGCTCCTGCCTCGCTCGATGTTCCTCGACCGCCTCGGCCCGCGACGCTAGCCGTTCGTGGAATGCCGCCCGCAATCGCCCGACGAGGGAGGCACATATACCTTCATCTTGCCATTAACCAAAACCAGCAGCCCCTCCAGCCTTGTCGAATCTCTTATCTTGACCAACTCTTGGCTTCTTTCCCCGTTGTTGCAAGTGGCGTGAGATCCGCATCCGTGTATATGAACGCACCTTTCGCGACAGGTGCGATGCAACAACAAAGATTTTGCCTCCCAATCCAAGATCGCAAACTTAATTCAGCCAAGGTCTCATGCTCGGTCCTCCCACCCCGATTGGACTCTTGATAACCAAATACTATAATTGAGCTTTGCAAAGTACCGTGGTGGTAAGCTTACCCGGCAAATCCTCGCCTTTGCTCCTCCCAAGAATCCCCGCACAATAAGGTTGAGGCGGGCGTGGCTCGGATGTCTTGCTCTCACGGCACCCTCCGGCCCCCCGAGCCACCTCGCCTCTCGTATAGGGGTGCTGGTGCGATGACCTGGGTGCACTCCCGACTCGTTGCACCTCCATTCGGAGGTCCCGTGATCTCTTGGCCGTAGTGGGCCATATGGTTCTCTATATGTAAGCATCTTCCCCCGACATCTCCTCGCTGCCTCTTTGCTTCATCAAGGAATTGAGCCCCGCCCCACACCGCTTCCACATCCTTTTCCTTAGCATCTATCCCACCAGCCATGCTTGTGACTTGTACACCGGCCGCAAAGAACCCCTTCATGTCAGCCCGCTTGCGCCATGTCTTCCATCCACCGCTGGTGGACTTTATCCAAGCGGTGCCCCATCTCCGCGACTAGTCATGTTGTTGCTTGTATCTCCCCTTATCCGGTCATTAGCCTTTTGGGCTCCCCGCAATCATAATCCCCGGCGAACTTCCACAAGGGAAATTCGCCCTTCTCGCTGGAGAAGCCGCTTGAGCGCAGCCCCGGCAGATGGTCTCGGATGCCTCCAAGCTACCAAATTAGCCCGAGGGAACCGCCTGTTCTCCTGACAACCCCGATTGCCTCAGCCCTGTGGATACCTGCCTTCGATGGGGACGAGGTATCCAAATTCGCGGGTTTTTCTTCAAATAGCATGCATGCCGCCGTGGGTCGCCATAGAGGGCCGGGACTGTCAGGTGGATTCCGGCGACTAAAACAGAGGAAACACCATACACATCATACACCGACGGAAAGCTCGTTCGACAAGCTTTCCAAAGAGCCCAAGAACATCGGAATCTGACACCGGAATCCCGAGTTATGAGCAAAAGAGCAGGGCTGAAACCCTAAGCGCCAAAGGCAGCATCAAAGGACGTGAACCTAAGAACTGCACCTACCTTGTGTAAAGACCAATAAGTACAAGGTAGATGGGCCTTTTGTGAATGATTCTCAGGTGGAGGATCGTAAAGCTATTGGGGTGCCCTTGTGTATTCAAGGATACCAGGAAAAACTTGAATTTTACCTCTTGGATGTTGGCCGGTATGATGTGGTGCTGGGGATAACATGGTTGCAGCGGGTTAAACCTACCGCAATAGATTGGAACACCCACCAGGTGATGCTGAAGCACGATGGACGTGAGATCTAGTACGTAAATCTTCCAATCAATGTTTTCTTCTATTTATTGATGAATGTTATCCTGCTTTGGAGTGCTGTCATATGAGTGCTGATGGTGAGGTCAAAGAGAATTCAAAAGGCCAGAGAGAGTTGCAGGATCTGTTGAATGAATTTCGTGACGGTTCCCCCCAGGAACCGCCTCAAGGTCTTCCACCTAGTAGAGAGATTGAACATGAGATTGATTTAGAGCCCGATCCAAAACCCGTTTTCTCAGAGCCCTTATAGATTGTCCATATTGGAATAAGAGGAGGTAAAGAAGCAGTTCATGAGCTGTTAGCCAAAGGGTTTGTGAGACCTAGCAAATCCCCTTATGGTGCTCCCTCCATTCTAGTCAAGAAAAGGACGGATCAATGCGGATGTGCATTGATTATCGCGGCTTGAATAAGATCAATGATCAAGAATAGGTACCCTTTGCCTAGAATGGATGAGATTATGGATAGATTAACATGAGCTAAATATTTTTCTAAGTTGGATTTGCGCAGTGGTTATCATCAGATAAGAGTGAAGGAGTCGGATGTATATAAGACTGCTTCAGACCACCTTTGGTCATTTTGAATTTTTGGTGATGCCTTTTGACTAACGAATGCTCCCCGCTACCTTTTCCGCATGATGAATGAGGTTTTTGCAGGATGTCTTGATACTTTTGTTGAAGTATTTTTAGATGATATCC
The DNA here is from genome assembly GCA_021234155.1 of Isoetes taiwanensis. Taxonomy (NCBI): domain Eukaryota; kingdom Viridiplantae; phylum Streptophyta; class Lycopodiopsida; order Isoetales; family Isoetaceae; genus Isoetes; species Isoetes taiwanensis. The sequence goes on along the minus strand of JAJEKV010000008.1, from coordinate 18,181,986 downwards.
TGGTCTATAGTAAAACCTTGGGTGAGCATTTGAATCATTTGCGTTCTGTGCTAACTCTGCCGTGACAAGATAAGTTGTATGCGAAAATGTCAAAGTGTGAATTTCTCGAAGCACGGTGGAATATTTGGGCCACATTGTATCTCTGGCCGTGTAGCCAGAGATCCCAAGAAGACGGAGGCAATTCGCCTTGGCCCCGTACAAAGAACGACCGAAGCCGCGTAGTTTCTGGGATTGGCCGCTTATTATCGCAGATTTGTCCGAAGTTTGCCAAGATTGCACCGCTTTAACCATGTTGTTGAAAACTAATGTCCAAAGGGCAATGGACGGTGAAGCAGCAGAAAAAAATGGATATGTCAAGAGGTTGCTGACCTCTACGCCTATTCTCGTTGATTCCGCATATGAGTAAACCTTATGAGGTTTACACCGATGCATGTGGTTATGCCATTGGTGCCGTTCTCATGCGGATGGTAGGGTGGTGGCGTATGAAAGTCGCCAACTCAATGTCGCCGAAGAACTATTCCACCTATGAGCGTGGAGTTATTGGCAATGGTTCATGCGCAAAAGTCCGAAAACATTATCTCGCAATAAGTGTGAGTTTGTGGTCTATACGGATCATAAACCGCTAAAAATTCCTCGCAAAGCCAGTAGAGGTAAGTCCAAGGCAAGCAAGATGGTTGGACTTTCTTTCTCAATTTCATTTTCATGTTGAACATCTTCCCGAAAAAGAATCCCATTGTCGATGCTCTTTCTAGGGTTCGAAGTAAATGTAATGGTTCAATGTGAAATTGCTTTGGTGTCACAAATTAAGCAAGCATATGACTTGGATGCCTATATCTTGAGTATGCAGCATCTATCCAAGTTACCTGATGTTTGGGATATCCGCAATGGACTCGGTATCATAAAGGACGATTTATGTTCCCCGCCGCTGACACTTTGAGAAGCAATTATTGAGCTTAATTTCATGATGCACCTTATGCCGGGCATGGAGGTGAATGGAAAACTTATGAATCGCCAAGAGAATGTTTTATTGGCCTAGCTTGAAAGAGGGCGGCAGAATATGTAAAAGTCTCAGTGAGACTTGTCGCCAGGTTAAAGCAAGTCGAGGCAAGACTCAAATAATGGTAACCTCTCTCACTGTGCGGTGAAAGATGGAGTGAAATCTCTATGGATTTTATTGTGAAGTTGCCTCTGCATCGCATTACTATACCCAGATACTTGTCATTGTGGATAGGTTGACGGCATGCACGCTTTATACCTCCTCGGGACAAAGAATGTCCGATGGCTTACAGAGCCAAGGCTTATATGCAGCATGTATTTCCTATTTTGGATTACCCAAAGCTATTGTAAGCGATCGAGATGTGAAATTCACCGGGAATTTCCGGGCGAAATTGTTCTCTCAGATAAAATGCACTCTTCAGCTTCTTCTAGTGGAGATCATCCAGAAACGGATGGGCAAACTGAAAGAGTGAATCAGATTCTGGAGGATATGCTGAGATCTTATGGCCACTCAGCAATCCAGATGGGAGGACTATTTACCAATTGTAGAGTTTGCTTACAATAATGGGTTCCAACAGAGCATCAAGACTAGCCCGTTGTGGCTATGTTTGGGGGAAATCCCAGAGGACCTGTATCGCTTGGTTTTGAAGGGCTGAAAACTGATGGTGCTATAAGTATGCTTGAAGGCATGGATGTGACACTTGGGTTGTGTCAATTGCATATGAGACAGGCCCAGGATCGGGCAAGGGCATGTGCCAATTTGTCAAGAGTCTCGATTGAGCTGCATGAGGGTCAAATGGTGTACCTTCGTGTGGTCTTCCCTGCAAATTTGAAAAGAAAAGCGATATTGCCATTGCTTGCAGGAAAGAAACCAAAGCTCTCCCCAAGATACAGTGGTCCTTATAAAATTGTGAAGAAATATAGTGATGTTGCCTTCAAGTTGCAACTTCCACCGAATGTGGACATTCATCCAGTTTTCCATGAGAGCCAGTTGCAACCAGCTCTAGGGAAAGCCGCGAATGTTGTGCCTTCTCAGGAACACATGGTGGAGTTGAATAAAATCCCTACCCCTGAAAGAATATTGAATTCCCGGATAGTGCGGATCCGCCAAAGAGACCAGATGGAATTTCCGTGAAGTGGAAACATAGACTGCCTCGAGGGCTTAATGGAGAGTCGTTGTTTCATGACTCAATATCTGGATGTTATGGCTCAATGGTCTGGAGCCGATTCTTGAGGACAAGAATCCCGGGGGGGGAGTAATGTTATGCCTAAATATTTTAACAGACCATTGTTGGATATTTTGCATGCATGCTAATGTTTGGCATAATAGAATGTGCTATGGTATGTGTGCCATAGACGGGTAATGGTCGCATGTTGTTCTCTAGCCTAGGGTACGGTGCACCTAGTAGATCCTAGACTAGGGGCGCAACTATTTATGGATGATAAATTTAGTTGCGTGATTGCTCTAAGTACATTATGAACATAATGTAATGGGCAACGCTTGAATGGGTAGGCAACCCATGCAATAAAAGTTGGGCTTATGTTATGCTAAGCTAAGGTAACAAATAGCTTATAATGGTTTAAAGAACCATTGGGCCATTTAAAGGGTAAATGTCTTTTAAGCTTTGGAATACCTTAATGGTTGAAAAACCATTTAATATTCAAAATGGTGAGCACCCCAAAATCGGGGATGCCACCAACCCTACATCAAGCAGCCGCTCGGCTGGCCTAGGGGAGACCTCGGGCCATCGGGTCTTCGTTCGACAGGCCACCCGCTGGCCAAGATATCACCACGCGGCTCGCCACGCTGGCATGAGTCTCAACAATTGGGGCCGTGGCGCGCAGGTTACGTAAGCAAGGCAGCGCGTAAGGGAACTAGGCGGATTGAAGAAAAGAGAAAAGGGATGGAGTGACTGGATTTGCAAAGGCGGGCAACCGGCTGAATTGTCGGGAGGTTCAGATAGACTTCGGCCTCGCAACTCAAAAATACCCCAACCTAAGTGATAAGCTGCCATACCTCGCTTCTTCGATGTCGGTAATACCGTAGTCGGGTTGAGCTTCCCGATTGTTCACTCATAAACCTTGTTTACTTATAAACCTGGTTGTCCTTTTCTAGTCATGATGGGTTGCCGATTGTGGTAAGGTCGCCGGGCCGCCTTTGATAGCAGTGCCAATTTTTTACGACCATGATCCCTTCGCAGCCATCCATTATGGAAGTGTAGCCTTTGCTTATTCTTTTTATGGGATGGCCTTATGCTTGTTCTCTTAGATGTCTCCGGGAGTGTCAGGTGAGGTAGGCTAATGGTATTGGTATGGGACAATATCATATGCCCACGAATTGCCGCTGAAAGCAGAAATCCATTGTGGAGCCGATGCTCCATCAAGCAGATTTGGGTGAGCACGTTGAGTGTTACCCAAGGGAGTTTTATGCGGGCATGATATTAGATGAGCGGGTTTATCTAAATAAGAACGAGGGGCTCTTGTGAGGTGAAGCTTGTCGCGGGTATGGGGCGATGGCATGCGGAACCAACAAATGAGTAGCCCGCGATCCTTATAATGCCCGCAGCTTTCCCCGACATTGGATCCACCAGAGGGGGTTCTAGACCACGCATCGTCTAGATATGGTCGGGTGTGTTCCGCTGGCTCATGCTATGGTGCATGTGGTGGATTCCATATGTGTGTTCTTGCAAAACCGCCGGGCCGTTGCTTCGTATTGACACTACTAGATAACTCTTATGCATGTTACTAACACGTGGAAGCTTGTGCAGGCTGTTTGATAGCTGGCGGAGCGTCCGTGTGCATTTAGTTATCTTATGTTGTCTACTTGTTATCTGTATACGTGGTGTTCATGTATATAGCCTCGTGGGAGGCAGTACTTGTTCTGTGTACTCTGATGGTTTGATGTGGATACAAATCGAAATTTTTGGTACTAAAATTTTGGTTCGTAACAAATGGTTTTTATTGTCCACGAAGATCAATCGATTATGACACCCAATGAAGGGCATATCAGACTCATTACTGTGCGGATTAAAAACCCCCAACCCCGAAGGATTTTCGAGGGAAAGACCATGGCAGTAATAAGAATGCCTAGGGGATTCACCTTTATCACATGAGCATATGCCATTTGCGTGCTTAGGGTGAGAAGGAACACCCCTATATATGTACGTGAAAGTGTTAGAACACCCCTTCCGTTTTGAAAATATACTAGAATGTCAGTAGGAGGGGGATTTAGACCCCTAGTATACATACGGAAACATTGAGGAAAACCCCCTTCCAAACACTCGCTTGGTTTATACGGGTCTTCTGTGTGAATCCCCCGAGTAAGAATGCCGAGAAATGGTACAAATATACATCATGAAATATATACATGCAAGGTGAGTGTCCGAGGACTTAGCTGAGCTCACATATCCATGACCTCCTCAAGGTATGATCCCAGCATCCGTACTGATGTTGTGCTCAATATCACATGTAGTGGCTCGTTGGGCCTGGCCAACTCAGCATAGCGTGTTCAAATTTTATCATATGCTGGACAACTCTGAAGGATGTGACATTTACCTTCAACAGCTCCTACTTGACAGCACTGAGAAACCCTATTCTAGCATGGCTCCTCAATCCATCTGCCTGACTCAATTCAAAGATGGTGTGTGTTACGGCTTTACGCCGGCTCGGGGAAGCGGCTCAGGCTCAACACGTCTATTCATCTAGCTATTTAACGCAAAGAATTTATAAGCTTGTCGCTTTTAATTCACTTCTGGATCTTGCAGAATCCAATCAACGATGGCCACTTCTGAACACCCCTACCCAAAACCACACCAGAAGGCAGACACCTCCAAGCCACAGCCCACACCCAGGCCCGTGCCCAGCCCCACACTTCACCCCACGATGCCCCAAAGCTATCGATCCTGCATGACAAGCACGCCTGTAAGGATCAAGAGGATGGTCCTCCACGTAAACGGCTCCGACCAGACGGCAAGAACAAGGGAGAGGCCACTTCCATGAGGAGAGAGGCACGGGCAAAGGCCCAATCAGCAAGATCGACCCGGGAGGAAGCTGATTATTGTTCAGACGATGACAAACCAGGCCTTGAAACAACTGGAGGCAGGAATCGCAGGCAACAGGACCCGAATTGCAGACCTGGCAGAAGAGATCCAATCCTCGACGCTTCCATGTTCTCGCCGTAAGACAACCGCGAGTAGAGAGATAGCGATTGTAGAGATGGAGACCAGTCACAAAGAATCGAAGACGATATCCGCTTGGCACACCCTTCAAAGACAACAAAGCCAAGCAAGATCTTGTTGACCTGCGGGCTCGAATGGACTCCCTCTCCATCATCATAGAGACCATGGCACAAGATAGGCAACGTACCGATCAGAAGACAAGGGCAACCATCTCCCGCCTCCAATCAGAAGTTGCGGAGGCCGCCACACCATGCGAGGCATGCAGACTGCCTTCGAAGTGAGTCAGTCGGAGTTGAGAGCGCTTGAGAGGAAGGCCGACGCGCGAGACCAAGAGCTGCAGGAGCTTAGGGAAACCGTCACCCAGCAAGGCAAGGGCCTTCATGCAGAAGCCCATGAACAATTACGGCGATGCACACATGAAATTGGTCAGGCAGCAGCAATTCCAGCAGGAGCTGAGCTCCCGATTACAGAGAGCAGAGGCCACAACAAGGGATATGACAGATCCACATACCCGGAGGCCTGCAAGATGCCGACCAGGGCAGCCCAACGCTGCGTCACCAAGCTGCTCCGTGCAACCACCACCCCGCCACAGGTCACAACACACGCCCCGCACATCCCAACCTGCGAATGCCGCAATAGCCACCACGAGCCCGACAACCTCAAAGTTCCAGGAATGAAGACGCAGGAGCCACAATGTGGTGGTACGTGGCCTGAAAGAGGAGGCAGGAGAGCATCTCATCAACCAGCTCCAGACACAGATCCTTGCCCGGATGACATTCCACACACCCGTATGCATTGCTAGGGCGACACGCCATGGAGCCCAGCGCCCTGAACGTCCCCAAATAGTCATCTTCACAGTCAGGAACGCGCAAGAGCGAGCAGCCATCCTACACCAAGGCAGGTACCGGCGGGACTGCCTCAGACAGACCGATCTGATTCCGGCACAACAGGAGGACCGCAGGCATGAGTTGGAGAAAGTCAAGAATGTCCGCAAACAGAGAGGTGCAGCAGGGCTAGTTCGGGAAAAGATGCAGATCTCCAGGCAACTTAATGCTGGCGATGGCGCCTCAAATGCTCGAGGCCCTTTCCGCCGCGATCTTATCCGGCAGACATCCCCGCCACAATGGCCTCACCGCCACCGCCAACATGCCAAATGCCGCCTCCACCACCAACTCCCCGTGGCCGCCACCACCAAACCTATCGCCAGCCCCGGCCAAAGAAATAGGGATTGCATGTGCGTATGGTCTCTTGGAATTGTCGGGGCTTCCCATGACAGAAGGGAGACAGTCTCAACTCAGTTGCTGCTGATATGGACCTCATCTTCCTCATGGAAACATGGGAGCATGCTGGACATAGACTACCCGACATGCCAGGATACCATCGCTACTCTGTCTTCAATGAATGCACAGGAAAGCGGGGACACGGAAGGGTCGCCTGCTACTACCGAAAAACTCTGGCACAGTCAGTTTCCCTGTGTAAGATAGACAAATATAGTAGGTACCTGTGGGTACGCGTGCAGAATTGCAGTGGTAGCCCTCTCGTTGTAGCGGCCTGCTACTTCCCACATGCCGAGAGCACTTCTATCACAACCATCTGGGTGTGGATAGGCTGCAGCCCTATGTCGATCTATATGATGACATACAACAACACAAGCAGGAGGGTAGGGTCATGCTCGTTGGAGACTTCAATGCCCGCACTGGCAAGAAATAGCCGATGAGATTTAACCCTCTGATAGATGATGTGCTGCAGCTGAGCCCTTCAGAAGGAGCTTGGCCACGGGCATCAGCTGACATTCAGGTCTCGCGCTATGGGAGGCAGTTGTTGCCACTCTGCAATATCTTTGACCTAGTGATTTGCAATGGGCTGGCACAGTGGTCGTCCTCAAGCCAGCACACTTGCACGCAGGAGAACCAAGGGGGTGGGTCCAGCGTAGTAGACTATGTTTTGGTGGCCGAGCAGGACATGCACCTCGTCAAATAGTTTCAAGTGGGAACAGCTAGTAGGGATGACGAGGTGGACCGGCACTCACCCACGCCACTTGCACCTGGGCTTGGCAGGTTGTCCCAACCTATCCAACACCCTCATATGCCCCAGCAACTCGGACTGGACTATGAGCGCTCCCATTTACTACCCTGTGATGCTTGCGAGGATCCGGACAAGCATCTCACACAATGCTCAACGCTGGAGCAGCAGGCGGGCAGGCTCATTGATGTCCTCGGGCTGCTGCAGAGAGGTGTGTTAGGAGAAGTCGCCGCCGACAAACCTCAAGAGCTACAGCTCTTTCCGCTGCAATCATGGTTCGATGTCGAAATCATGTGATCCCGTGTTACGCCTTGATGTAGTCAAGCAATGCTGCACTTTCCTCAAGACTAGAAAGGCCGATACATTGGCGGCCCATCAACAGAAATGTTCTTCCTCCCGAACGCCATCCCAAGACCTTTCCTCAGCGGAGAGTGCTCATAGACAGCACCATCCCTCCCACCGGAAATATCACCCAGACACTGGGGGCAATAACTACAACAGCTCTACAACTCTGTGCAGTGCGGCGCAAAGATACCCTCCCCTCCCCCCCCCCTCCCGGTCTCCCCGTTACTAGCAATCACAGAGGCAGATGTAATGCATAGGCGACAACGCCTTGAACCCGCTGGAAAAACACCAGATCTTGATGGCATGCGTGCGAGTTATTCAAGTGGGCAGTGCCACCCATAGCACCAATCTTGTGGACATGTTCACCGGCATTACGAAGGCTTTCCCCCGCCAGAATGGACCACCAGCGGGATTGTCCCAATCTACAAGGCAAGAGACCGCATTGCGACTAATTACCGGACCATCATGATCAGCTCGGTATTTGCAAAGCTCCCCGGATCCTCGAAATGCAATTGACAGGATGGGCGGGAGCAGCGAAGTGCGGGCACTCAAACAAAGTGATTCGTGCCGAGGCACTCAACCATAGATCATATCTTCACGCCTGGACTTTGGTTGATGACGCCAGAACCGACGATGCAGGATTCAGATTGCCGCTTTCAGAGACTTCGCCACGCTTTTGACGCCGGCTTTGGGAAAAGCCGCGGGCAAGATTGCAAACATCTACATCCCTCGAACAAGGTGAACACCTGCAGGTTATATGAGACATCGCGCCGGGTCGGCTGCAACCAAAGAAATAACCATTCGAGAGCAAATGGGTCCCGCAAGGGTGCCCTCTCTCCCACACTATTTTGCATGTATATTGATCACCGGAGAGCTGGTCACGATAATGGAGGCACCGGGGATCACCTCCTACACCAGATCATCAGGCAGCTAATCTATGCTGATGATGTGGACCTCCTAGTACACACTCGGGCAGACATGCAATGCCATCTCGATGCCCTGGACACGTTTTACCAGGTGACTGACATGTGTGTCAACTTAGCCAAAACCAAGGCGGTTTTGATATCGTCCGCACGCCAACCATCGCCTCCAATCCTCACTTATCGTGGCCAAATATTGAAGTGGTGTCCGCTTACAAATATTTGGGGGTGGAGTTCCCGTCGGCCATGAACTGGGACAATTCTATCCGGCTACGAGCCGCAGCAGGTTGGAAAGCACTCTATGCAATGGAGAATAATAGCCACAACGCGGAGCTGTATGATTGGGCCCACCAATCGCACCTGTTCAAGGTGCTAGTAGAACCTGTGTTTTTTACGTGGTCGAGGTCTGGGGCCCAATGATTTCCCTCGCCACTTGGGACGACTTGGAGCAGGTGCAGAAGGCTTTCTTGGCACGAGCCCTGGGGGTGAAGTCCACAGTCCCATACCAGATACTGTTGCAGGAAACAAGTTTCTTACATCTTTAAAGAGGAGCCCTTGACAAACACATCGTCTACTTCCAGAAGGTGGTCAGCATGGACGATATTCATCTCCCTCACCTCGCTTACACTATGGCAATGGGGCCTCAATGCCTAAAAGCCTGCTGGCGGGAAAAAGAGCTCAGTGGCTGTCCAGATGGAATGTGCAGGAGCACAGGTGCGTCTAAGTGCAAACGGAGGCGGTACCACCGCGATCTCGAGACAAGCACTTTTTGACGCATGCTTCCTCAGTAAGCTATGGAATGCCAGCACCCTTGAACAGGTCAAGACGGCACATTATCAATGCCACATAAATCCCAGGTTGGAGCAGGGCCTACAATGCTACCTGCGCACTCATCTACCCATGAAAAAGTGCAGATCCATTGCCTCTATCTGCACAGGTGCGCACCATCTCCGGATTGAGACAGGGAGATGGGTTGGGAAGCTGCGTCAGGAGAGGCTTTGTCAACGCTGCCAGGTTGGAGCTGCGGAAGATGAATGCCACACCCTTCAGAGTTGCCTGACATATGATGACATTCCCACGCTTACGCCACCCGAGCCGGTTCATCCCGCCAGCCCCTCCATGAGATGCTGAGCACGAGCTCAGTACGGAGGTTGGGCTTATACATTCAAGAGATCATGGATCGCCGAGATCAGCTGATCGCCCTCAGACACTCACCTGATGCATGTCCATATTTTTGTTTATATTTGTACTTGTTTTTGTATATGTACAGTTTGACAGCAAGCCTATTCCTATCACGGTTTTTCCCCCAAACAACCCTTTAGGGCGGGGAGGGGGTTTTTTAACCCGGGTAGTAATATGCTTGATGTGCCTCTTGTTGGGTCCCATAGGCCAATTGGTCTCCCTGGACGATAAAAATTCCATTCGTTCTTAAGGGTCGAACCATTGGAAATATTAAGCTTTAAAAGATATTGTATTGTGTGGCTAATAACGAGTCCTTGACCCTTTATTCAAAAATCTGTATCAGACATCGACTGTAATGCAATAGCGATGGGCACGAATGCTCTAATTCAGAACTGAGGCGGACCACTCTACTTCCATCACAGAAGGCAACAGATATTTATAATAGGCTGAAACATCTTTTTCAGAAGGGCGGATCCCTTTTACTGCAAGAATAACTTAGAACAGCAGAATAAGTAAGAGTGGCAGAGATGGAATCGACTGATAATAGCTAGATTCGGCCTTTTCCCAGGTCAGATCGACCTTTTCTTTCAGTTCTGAATCAGGGCATTCGTGCCCATCGCTATTGCATTACAGTCCATGTTCTAGTGAGTTGAATCCTAGAGCTAGTTATAGTTTTTTGCGTGCTAGAGTTGTGAAAGCAAGATAACGAATTCTTGCTTGTACCTGAGCCCGATTGGGTGGATGAACATCCTAAAGACTAGATTTGATTATTTCTTCTTCTTAATTCTTATAATCCGAGGTTTTTTTTTTTTGTAATTTGTATCAATTTGAAGCGATTGGAAGATGTGGGCAAGGCCTGTCGAATTAGATATGGGAGATTACTGTATGCAGCGGATTATCTTTAACCTCTAGGCTCGTCTGAGGAAGCTGTTTGCAGTCTGAATCTATGCAATTCTTCATGGCCAACAATTCTTGTTTGGGTTGAAGGGCCGGATCTGCAGTTGTAACAAGATTGTCTGGATTCTGGTTAGATAGTAGCTCTTATCTTTTTGGCAGATGAGGTCGAAGATCTGGCCTTTTCTGGTTGAATTACATCTGAACGTGTTGGCGTCTTACAGTAAAGTTCAAAACAAGTTTTCAGTACCTAGAGCAGAAGACTTATTTGAAAGGCTTAAAGAAGCCTTGTATATTAGCAGTGATTAGAATCCAGTGACCGGAAAAGGAGGACATGCCTGTACATATGCTCAGAGATTAGGAGAGACTACAACAGGATTGCGCGGATGCAATGCAATAGGAGCTTACAGAATTTAGAATGTTACAAATTGCATAGATAGCTCCAAATAAGTCTGGCCTATGAAGAGGGATTCTATAAAAGATCTGGAACAACATTTGGCAGGCATAGCAGTTCCTCGCATCTATTTTGCCCAAAAAATAGAATGGAGAACATAACTTGTCTATGAGCTTGAAACCTTCCATCCACTTAAATTCTCGTTTAATTTTATTAGTTTAGATGGAGAAGAACGACATAAAATATGTTGAGGAAGTCGTGGCTGTTCAGAAGAAGCCGACAGATGGCAACAATGCCATTTTGCATGTCAGAATTATAGGACTGTAGTAGTTCTATAACATTCTTGACTATGAGAGAGGAACCCACGATTTATTCAAATACTGGACAAGAATAGATTTTGCAGAGCTAGAAATGGCAGTGCAACACCTTCAAATGTCATAGAACATTATGTATCTGATGTTAATGATTCAGAACAAAAGGGCATACACATGCATTATTTCATATCATTTGAAGTAGATGGCATACAAAAACAAGTTGTAGCTTTAAAAGTTGGTTCTTGGGGTCATCCATCTTATGAGATGCTATACACGGGACAAGCAATTTTGGAGTGTTACAAGCCACTTGGATGGGAGAGATAATAATTGGCTTGATAGAATAAAGTTGTTGAATCTTTTAAGCAGACTTAAAATGGAAGGCCACTTATTATCATCCCTAGAGACTTTAACTCTATTCCAAGCAACGAAGTATGAAAGTGTTACTGGTAGTGCCGAAGGGACACAAGTCAAGGAATCGGCCTCTGCTGAAGATATTATAGGAGTTCTTTTTAAATGGTGCTATGTCCCCAAATGGAAAGTTTATGGCACCAATCTCACCTTATAGCTTGTACCGTCAACTAAAAGAGGAGCTACAGATTGCCAATCATTCTCAAACATTCACAGTTTGCAGAACTAACTATAGCACAACGCTCAACTTGAGCCAGGAGTCAGACACACAGACGCACAGATGGGTGATCCTAGACAAGCACATCTTGCAAAGTCTGATCCAGACATGTTTTGTTTAGTTGGTCATGTTGTGCTTTAAATCGTTAATGTATTTCCAAGGACATATTCCACTTGGGATATCTGATGGGAACACTTGATTTTGCGGATCACCAGCATTAGCAAGTTTAGTTCCGTATACAAGGACCTTGTTCATCATTTGATAAAGGCAAGCCATAAATGACGAGACTTAACCTTTGGTTTTATGTGGTAGACCAATATACATGCATTGCAACGGCTTACACGATCTTAAGGAAATCAGGCAAAAGTCTTATCCATGAAAATATTGTCCAGATCGGGTTTCCAATCTGATATCGTTATAAGAAGTGGCCTTGTTGATTTGCATGTGAGATGATATGGACAGCAATGTGTATGTTTTCTACATGGCAAGAAATTGAGCTTCCAGGGAGTTTATTGTCCGAAGAAAGAAGCCTGAAAATCAAAACCTTCCAATAATATTTTCACATAGATAGTTATTTAGAGGAGGCATTCAAAGTGCGGGTATTGTCGAATGCTCCTTTTATGGAGTTGTTGGACTTCTTCTTCTGGAAAAATCGTTGCCTGTACAACGATTTAGGAAAATCCACTTAAGGTTTGGTCTCATTACTATGGTCATCCAGGGTAGGTTTGGCAAAGTTTTCAGGGTTACTAACTCTAAGCTCTAGAGAGGCTATATTTGCTGGCTTCAACACTACGATGAGGTCAAAAAATATCATTCATCATGAATATATATACAAGTGGAAAAAGGACATGTATAGGTCAAACGGATACATGAACGCCATGAACTTCCACATTCTAGACGTAGAGGCAATCAAGCTACTTTGACCACTGTGAAGAGATGTTTTATTGGCATAAACTTGAAAGAAATGTTCAGAAGTATATAGAAGCGTGTATCGTTTGTCAACAAATCAAAGCCTCTACTAGCAAGCCTACCAAACTGATTCAGTTTTTGTCGATTCCTGTGAAAGCTTGGAGGCACATTACAAAGTCAACTCAAAAGAATGACCAGATTTGGACAGTTGTGGACAGGTTATCAAAATAGATTTACCTTCTCCAGTGCAGATCGAGCACGATAGTTCCTCGAGCAAGCGAGTTTTTCATGAAGGAGAAATTCCAGATTCATGGAAGGCCTGACGCAATTGTAATTGATAGGGATCCATTATTTTGCAGTAGATTGTGGTCTGGACTTATGAAAAATCTAGAAAGGCAAAGTCAATGCGAAGAGTAGCTATATCTTCTGGAGTTTGATTATAATAACACCATACATTCGGTTATCCAGAGAACTTCTTTTGAAGTGATGTGTAGATATTCTTTGGAATCTCTAATTAGAAACTAGGAGAAGTGTTAGCTTCGGATGAAGCAACAAATGACTTTGCAAACATTCTACAAAAAGCAAAGAAAACTCGTACCCAAAAGAGCCCAGAATTAGGTCAATGTGGCTGGATACATATTCCTAAGAAAACAACTACAAAAAAAAAAAAAAAAAAAAAAAAAAAACGGGTAATAGGTACGTTAAACCGGCTCTTAGGTAATGTGGCCCATTTCAAGTTGACAAGGAAAGTCATTGAGAATGCTTATCGTTTGCATTTTTATGGTAAATGGACTAACTTGCGTCCAGTTTTTAATGTTAGAGTAATAATGCCCTATAAGGGAAGTGAAATTTCTCATGAGATTCTGCAGAAAATGGAACACGCAAAACCTCCCAACATTAAAGGAGACAAGGAGGTGCTAGAGCAAAAAAAAAAGAAAAAAGAAAGAGAGATGCTCATCAAGATAAAGAGATACAGACTCCTTTTTATCAAAGATATCTAGTTAAGTTCAAGTTTCATCCATCTTCTGATGCCATATGGTATTCTACGGACCAATTTAAGGAGTACAAAGTATCTGTGGATGAATATGAACAAATTTTGCGAAAGGATAAAGAAAGGTTAGAGGTTAACTATTTTACTAGTTGAATACTTTTAACATAGAAAAAATCGCAACTTTGTCGACAAAGAAATATCTAAAGATATGCTGGTGTGAGTTAGAATCTTTATTAATGATTATAAAGAGCCAAGACCTCTAAAAGAATTGAGGCCATTCCTAAAAGAACTGGAATGAACGTCTCTAAAAGAATTGAGATGAAAGACCTCTAAAGGAACTGAGGCCATTCCTAAAAGAACTGTCTCCAATGGAGATGAAAGACCTCTAAAGGAATTGACGCCATTCCTAAAAGAACTGGAACAAACGTCTCTAAAAGAAATGAGATGGAAAATCTCTAAAGGAAGTGAGGTGATTCCTAAATGAACTGGAATCAACATCTTTAAAAGGGATTAAGATGACAATTTTTTCTCAAGATTGACGCGGACGTTCAATCTCGAGAAGGGAAGGATTGCTACGGCTTTATGCCGGCTCGGGGGAGCAGCTCAGGCTCAACACGTCTCTTCATCCAGCTATTTAACACAAAAAACAATTTATAAGCTTATCACTTGGTATAAATGCCTTAAGGGTCGAACCATTGGAAATATTAAGATTTAAAAGTTATTGTATTGTGCGGCTAATAACGGGTCCTCGATCCTTTAATCAAAAATCTGTATCAGACATCGACTGTATGCCATGCCAGACCTCCGGATCTGTAGAAGAAAAGGTCGATCTGACCTGGGAAAAGGCCAAATCTAGCTATTATCAGTTGATTCCATCTCGGCCACTCCTATTCTGCCTTTCTGAGTTATTATTGTGGTAAAAGGGATCCACCCTTTTGAAAAAGGTGTTTCAGCCTATTATAAATGTCTGCTGCCTTCTGCGATGGAAGTAGAGTGGTCTGCCTCAGTTCTGAATCAGAGCATTCGTGCCCATCGTTATTGCATTACAGTTCTAGTGAGTTGAATCCTAGAGCTAGTTATAGTTTTCTGCGTGCTAGATGTGAAAGCAAGATAACGAATTCTTGCTTGTACCTGAGCCCGGTTGGGTGGATGAGCATCCTAAAGACTGGATTTGATTATTTCTTCTTCTTAATTCTTAGAATCCGAGGTTTTTTTTTGTAGTTTGTATCAGTGTGCACCTGTGCAAATCGAGGCAATGAGTCTGCACCTTTTCATAGTCAAATGGATATATAGGTAGCATTGCAAGCCTTGTTCTAATGTGGGGTTTACGTGGTGCTGGTAATGTGTTGTCTTGACCTGTTCAAGGGATGTGGCAATCAAGGGCCCCCCCTATGCAGAGGCAAGAAGCATGTCTCCTGCAATAGGATTTGATATGGGACCATAAGAAAAGTCATTCTAAGTAGCGGGAGATTTGAATGATTTTCTTGTAATTAGAGCTTAGATTAGACAATCTTCGTGAAGGTCACTTCCTCATTTAAAAAAAAGCTATTGGCATTTTGGTAATTGTAAAGGCATTTTCATAATTTCCTCTAAGATTTAATTCATGCTCAAAGGCCAAGTCATACGAATCTAGCATTCTTAACCCTACTTTGTATTATTACTTCCATGTTACATGTTTTATTATATCGCACTTACGATCTTGTCCATGAGGTTGGGTGAAGCCTTGGTTTTATGATTTCAGTACTATAGTGTTCTCCCCATTTTGTTCTTTCAATTTGATTATGGTATTACCCAAGGGAAAGAACTTGCCCCACAATAATCTAGATTATAGAGCCATTAATATTAATTGGAGGACCCGGTCACTGTGATAGGATATGGTACGATGTTACAATCTTACATCATATCATATGCGTTGGATATTAGACAATGTTGTTGGGGACTCTTATCATAGTGATATAGTACGATGTTACATCATATAGCATTGTGAGGCGCGACTACACAAAAGGGGCCCTTGAAGCACTATTATTCCAATAGTTCATCTCCTTTACTAGAATAGTGAATGAAGCACCACCTCCTATAAGGGGCGGTTTACATGCTGCAACATCGTCAAGACGTGCCCTGTTTTACCTGAACCAAATTGAGGAATGTCGCGAGATTAAACCCTTTTTCATGGATGACCCCATGTAAATTGTCCCTAAAACAATAGAAATGCGGTGTGTGCCTCTAATCAACTCTGGTAGTCTTATCCAAAATCTACGAGATACAACTTTCTTAACAATCTATGTTGTCATATATAATGTGGTGTGCGCCCCTTATCAACCAGTTAGTCTCCGATAATGCTATTCCTTCCTATCTAAAATCTACAAGATACCTGCAAGATACAAGTTTTATAACAATTTATGTTGTCTTATATCTATTCAATAATGCCATGTTCTCCTTTCCTTTTAGGTCTCTACTTGCCTTGTCATTCATGTAATAAAGAAGACCATCTAATGCCTATAATTTTTTATTTTTTTTTTAATGTTGCCGAGAATACCCTAAGGTTATTAGCCGTTTTTTTATAGTAACCTCCAATTTTTTTGTCCTGGTATATATTGCTCGATGCACTTTTGAGCCTTGCTTCTTCTATATCTTTAACTATTTTATTATTCAATTATTACTGCTTTTAATGTGAATATCGTCCATCCTTAGTGCAAATCCAAGTATCTCGATAGAATATACCATCTACGATCACATATCACTTGGACCCAATCTATTACATGACAGTCTCCACCTTTCTATGTCCTTATTCAACAATTCTCTTTGAACACCTTGATAATTTCTAAAATAACACCATGTTAACCTGAAATGCCCCCTCTGCATTTGCTAATTTGATTTCTTCCACCACACTATATACTTGATTTTTTTAACCCTTCCCACTCTTCTTCAAATATATATTATTTTTTGGCACCAATGATCTCATCTAGATCTGCCGTGCAATGTTATTTTGCTACATATTCTAAACGAGGTGCACCCTGGACTACCACAGTCATCGGATCTGTCAATCCTACGGCCCAGACTTTATGTTGGAGCATTTGGGGGTGCCTATGATTTTGAGATGTCAAATACGAGTTTGTCCAAGGTTTTGATGGTATATCGAGCCGCTATACGGCTTCGCTTAAGGTTTTAGAATATGAAATACGGGAGCTCGAACCTCTACCAAAATCATTCAAGGTCCTAATAAGACTACTTTAACCAATCTAACCAGTGAGATAACATGATTATTTTTTATCTTAAATTTATGTTGTTTTTTTTTTAATAATAACCCATTGAATTGTTTTAAGGATATGATCTATGGTAGGAATTATATCCATATCAAATCCCCCTGAAACCCCTTGTTATTTTGCTACATATTAGAGTGAACTCCCTAAGTAACTTTGCTTGGCCTTATTGGCTACCTCATTGTGATGGGTCCATTCTCATATATCACTTCATACATCTAGAGCTATAATTAGAAGGCAATGCACGAGGCTAAATTGGATAAAAGTACATATTTCAAACTTTACTACAAGAATATACTAATGTGTACAATACATGTATGAGGCCATTCATGGAACGACGAAACTAGATCAAGTGCACCAAGTTTGGTACATGCTTATTTTATTTTATTTTTTGCATTTTTTTAGTTGTATTTTATATGTAGCATGCATCGCAGACATTCGTTTAGGGCTGTCATCGTCGTCATTGTTTCTCATTGTATTGTGTAGGTGATCTTGCTAGAATTAGTGTAACATATGTCCTCAAAGTCTTAAGTTCGAATCCTCATGTGGATATTCAATATGAAATGAATGAGACCCATAAAGTAACATTGATGTGTTTTATGGACATCTTGGTCTCAATGGAGAATACTATTTTGTTTCACTTAGGTACTTCGTGTAACCATTAAAGTAGCACCTTTAAATCACAACCCTTGTGATATATGTATCATGTTCTCTAACTTGACCCTTTGAAACATGGGCCAATTAGGTTGAACCCCTAATACCTACTTACCCAATTTCCATATCCTATTTCTAGTCCCCTGGAGAAAAACTCAGAAAATCCTAGGAAACCCGTGTTTGAGTTCTCATTGTCATGGCATTTGGGTGTGAGTCAAAAGCTTATAAAGGAGCACAATCGATGTCTTTTTTCTGATGCTTTTACACAAGCAATGTTCTTCTGTTGAGATTGATCACACTGTGCATTTAAAATATATTCAAAATCTTGCCGCTCATGTCGCTGGCAGCCACTTTACCGGTCAATTTGTTGACCTTCGAAAAATGGGCTTTTGGTTGAAGCAGCATTTATGGAGATTGGGTTTATCCGAGCACGTTTTTTTTGAAGATCCTTAATAGGCAAAATAATTACTTTTTGATCATATTATCTGCACTTCTGATGTCACATTGGTTGCTTTTGAGGACTTTCCTATTGAGATGCAAGTTGCAGAATTCATGAAGGTTATTGCTAGTGGGTTGATCGGCATCTTGCCCATTCTATTGTCAATGGCTCTCGTATTTTTGTGTCTCCTTCTACTGATGCATCTCATCCAAATTCAATTGTTGTTAAAAGTGGCCCACTTTTCTTCAAATATGGCTTATCTTGCTTAATGGTTTTGAGCTAGCCATGTATCGTATTATTGAGGCCTAGTTTCTGCATAAGGTCCGGGAATGTTCTCTTCGGTTTTTTATGTTTTGTAGCCGAAAAGGCCATAAAGCCGAAAAGGCCTTTTTTTTTCTATGCACCTTGGTTCCCAAGGCCATTTTTGGTATGCATGAGCATGCAATATGTTTTTTCAATTGACACTTGGACATGTGCATGTTGCATGCGACGTGCTTTCTAGCATGCCTCATTTCGTACAAAGTGATATTGATATTGGATTTTCATTCTGCCCAGGCCTTTGGTCTAGTAGTAATATACTAGTCCTAGAATAGCTATATCCCGAGTTTGAGACCAGCCAGAGTAGCACTATATACATTTTTTATTGAAAATATGATTTTTGTATGTGAAATATGATTCATATGTCATTAACTAACAGCTATAGATTATTAGTTTTTTGGATTTCGGTCAAAACTTAAAAAAAAAAAGGTCTCCCATATACAAACCGAGGCAAACATCCTTCCCTCCCTTCCTCTGGCCATGTGGCATCTTTTATTTATAGCCAAATGTTACAGGTGCTCCCAAGGACATAGCCAGAACCGGGCCCTTGACAGACGTCCATGAGCACGGGGGTACTATTGGTCGCAATTGTCGGGCAGTTGTGATTCAATGGGCCGTGTTGACTGTAATCAGTCTACGGTGACGAGATGCGGGGTAAATGGAAATAAAGGCTAGCGGCAGGTAATGGTCCGCTAGGGGGCGCTAATATTATTAATATTAGCGCGATAAGGGCTAGCAGGGATTGCCGGGACAGAGAACCCATAAGCTTACATGGTTAACATTATAGATATTAATGTTAATGTAAGGCCCTAGGGGCAATGTTATTTAAATGAAAGTTAAAAATGTTAGCTATGGTTTTTAATGGTATTAAAAACGGACACATGGCATCAATTGGTTCGATGGGTCTTAAGCCTGATATGAAATCAAACCGTGGAACAAGTCCGGCTGCCAGATCTCTAACAGGAGCTTCAGTGCATGAATCTGGATCAAATAAGGGCCTGATCTGGCCGGTTTTAGGCATGCAAGTCTGCCTGTGAACTCAAGGAAGAGTTCTATAAATTCTAGAGATGGAATTCGAGCTGCATAGAGGAACCGGGTTCTTGAGATTGGAAGCCGATTCTGCCAAAGCAGTTTGTTGTAGGATTCATAGATCAGATTCTGGGTTCGGAATTGGATTCCAAATCTGATAGTGTGGCTTTAAAGGCAGATAATAATGCTGTCGAGTCGGACAAGCACTAGACCCATATAGGTCCGGTTTGCGACGCAGGCCGTGGTAAATGGTCACAGAGCGATCGTTTCTCGCAAGGATCTCCAATCAGAAAGTTGACCTCTGGGGGATTCTCTAAAGGAATCTGGGCTTGTGGGAGTATTCTCTTAGCAGCAAGCCGTTAAGACTAGCGCGGGGGATCCAGGATCCAAGGTGTGGGTGGTAGCTAGTCGGCGGCCAACACGCGGCGTAGATTGTTTCTAAGGAAAAAGTTTTATGTTGTAACAAGGGTATCGAGCCTAATGGCTGGCCCGACCTTATTACCTGATATGCTCTGGCCGACCAATTGACGGTATGCCCGGATGCAACCGCCGGAAGATGGCATAATACTGCCTCGAGGACATTCATCCGGATGATGAATTGCCCGACCGAGATGGAAGGGGGCACTCTCCGGAAGCTCCTAAAGCGGTATTCCTCGGCTGTGCCGACACGCTAATACCGCAAGTGCGGCTAATGTGAATGCTTAGAACGCCTCGGGAGCAAGTAATCGAAAGGGATCCGATAAGTGGAAACTTACCGACGAAAGTATAAGTCATATCAACCGCCTAACCGGGAACCCAACGAGATAAGGGCGGAGCAAGCCAAGTTTCCGGAAAACTCGGGGTTGATACAGAAAAAACGTAAAATGGGTCACCGGGAAGGCCCGAGAACTTCGCTTGAGTAGCGTAGTAGAGAAGTTTGCAGGTGGCTAAGGCGTGCTCCCACTACCTGGGGGCAAGCGGGTGTTTCTCCGCGGGGTTGCACGCACCGTGACCTAGTGCGCCACGGATTAAAACACCCGGGGTTGGCGAGGGAACCAACAAATGAGAATGTTATAGAAGGTATTGCTTTCGGTCGAGCGTCCCCGGAGAACTTTCGAGGAAGAGATTAAATCTCTAGAGCGTGTAAAAATGCCGATTTCTATGGCAAGGATGTAACTTAGAGCGTGAAATGCGACGGTTCAATCAAATGAAATTATATTTTGCAGCCACGAAGAAGGGCGAAATGCTTGACTTATGTATGCCACCACGGTCAAGGGACCGGGTAACGTGGTGGGACATTCAAACCGAATGGTCAAGTCAAGCGATTTGGAAGGAATTTTGTCATTTATTCCGACAAGAGTATGCACCTCATTATGACCGCCGCGATAAGCCATACACCGGTGAAGGAGCTCACTTTCGTGACAGATCTCAGTGGGATTACGTGATTTTTGAGCTCGTACGCTTTTTTCACGACACCGATATTATCGCGCAGGATGCGCGTGGGATCATTTGATAAATGGTCTACGGATGCTAGCATTCGCGACGCATCTACCGCAAAAGTTTAACTCGCTGATTTTGAGTTGGCTGTTGAGATGGCCATGAAACTGGTAGGTAGGGAAGAATCCAAAAAGGCTCAGAACATTGCTAATTGGAAGGCAAAGAGGGCCGGAGGAAATTCCCAGGGATCTGCTCCTGCTAAGAAGCAGAAGAATGATCCTACGGATAAGGATAAGGCCGCCGGGGGCAAGGCAAAGGATGGTGATGCCAAAACGGATAAGCCTAAAGGGTGTTATCGTTGTGGGGTGGTCGGACATT
This sequence comes from Isoetes taiwanensis, assembly GCA_021234155.1. Lineage (NCBI taxonomy): Eukaryota > Viridiplantae > Streptophyta > Lycopodiopsida > Isoetales > Isoetaceae > Isoetes > Isoetes taiwanensis. The sequence goes on along the minus strand of JAJEKV010000008.1, from coordinate 18,160,722 downwards.
TTGCCCGAGAATGCACAAAGCCTCGCAAGAAAGTTTTGGCCAGCACTGCAAAGGTAAATGATAAGCCGGAGGTAAAGGCGTTATCAGTTATCGATCGAGAAGAGATGATCTAGCACAAGATCTAGGGCTGGAATTGAACGAGGTGGCTCCGTACGTGATCGAGTCTGAGGCTGGGCCACAAACTCAGTATCACAACGAGCAAGCACGGGGCGTTTGTTTGGAGTTGTTGGACAAGGAGTCCAGGGTTGTAACATCTATGTCCATAGATCTAGACATCGCTCAGTTGAAGCAATATGATGTCGGTTACAGCAAGTTGAGCCACATATTCTTTGGCCAACACACACCTTAGTTTTCAATTTACCGTCAAATGGAGTAGTTAGGGTTGAAGGTTTACCGCATGTAGAGCCTAGTAAGCTCATATCATCCACTCAGGCTAAAAAGGTTTCAAAGTTAATACAAATGTTTTTTCTTTGATGTACTTGAGAAAAGATGATTTGATTGTCAAATCGTGTAACTCATTGGTGGTTAACACCGGGGTAAACTCTGAGGTAGACCAAAGATTAAAAGATCTTTTGCATGCCTTTAAGGATGTTTTTTCAAAAGAGTTACTCGCGGAATGTCGAGCACGAAATTGAGCTTGAACCTGGGGTCAAGCCCATGGCACGTGCTCCCTACCGATTAAGTCCTCTAGAACTTGAAGAGGTTAAAAAGCACCTAATTTTTGTAAAGTTGTTGCTCCTCTCACTGAGCAACAAGAGGCGAGTTTCGGCGCATTAAGGATTTGCTAGTGAGCAGTCCTGTGTTAAAAGTGCTCGATTTGAATCAGGCATTTGAGGTTTATACTGATGCTTGCGGGCAAGCAGTAGGTGCAGTATTGATGCAGTAGGGTCATGTAGTGGCTTATGAAAGTCGAAAACTAAGTTCTGCGGAAAGGAATTATACAACTTATGAGCAAGAATTGCTGGCCATTGTGCATGCGTTAAAGACGTGGAGGCACTACTTGCGTTGTGGGACGAGCCAAGAGCCGCGCAAGTTTATCGTCTATACCGACCATAAACCATTGAGGTTCTTGCAAAGTCAAGCCGAAATTAGCCCGAGACATGCTAGGTGGCTAGACTTCCTCCATGAGTTCCATTTTTTCATTGAGCATACGTCGGGCAAAAATAATCCAGTTGCCGATGTATTATCAAGGGTTAAGCATATAAATACGGAGCTGTGGACTGAGCAAGAGGGTTTGCATTTCTATAAGGGAAGGATTTATGTTCAAGTGGGGACCTTAGAGAGTCAATTCTACGTGAGCACCATGACACTCCACAAGCTGGGCATGGAGGTGAATGGAAGACGTATGAGTTGGTTAAGAGGTTCTACTACTGGCCAGAATTGCAAGATCAAGTCAAGGACTTGGTAACTCACTGCTTGGTGTGTCAAGCGGTGAAGGCGGATCATGGGAAAACTCCGGGATTATTACAACCTCTCCCTATACCAAATGAACGCTGGGAAAGCGTGAGTATGGACTTCATAGTCGCACTACCTAGAACTGCTAGGCAACATACTCAAATTTTGGTAATAGTGGATCGGTTAACCAAGTATGCTAAGTTTATAGCATTATAAAAGGGGAGGCTACGGGGCATGACGTAGCAGTTGCCTATATGCAAAACATATTTCCAACTTTTGGACTTCCCCAGTCCATTGTAAGTGATCGAGATACTAAGTTCATGGGTCACTTCTGGAGGGACCTCATGAAAGGATTGAGGATCCGATTATACATGAGTAGTGGTAATCATCCACAAACGGATGGGCAAACTGAGCGCATAAACATGATCTTGGAGGACATGTTGCAAAGTTTTGTCCACGAGAAGCAGTCTAGGTGGGAAGATTATTTACTCTATCTAGAATTCGCTTATAATAATAGCCATCACACGGGAATTCGGATGACTCCCGTTGTGGCTATGATGGGCCGGAACCCAAGGGCTTATTCTGGAATGCATAAGTACCTTAGAACCGAAGTTGCAGTACACATGCTGCATGATATGGATGCAATCCTGCGGCAGTGCAAGCAAGCATTGCGAAAAGCTCAAGATAGGGCACAAGCGTCTACTAATCAGCATAGACGAGATATTTCTTATGCGGAAGGTGATTACATTTTCCTACGGGTCGTTTATCCTTAAGCATTAAGAATGAATACATTGCGGCCTTTAACCAAAGGTCGAGTGCCTAAACTTACTCGCGGTATGCTGGACCTTTTAGGATTACTAAAAGGATCGGGAAAACAGCGTACGAGTTGAACTTACCACAACAAGTAGGGATCCATCCTGTGTTTCATGTAAGTCAGCTGAAGAGGGCTATATTGGATACCGTTAACGTGGTTAGTCCGCAAAGTATACCGATCGTCTTAAACTCCTCTGTAACACCAGAACGTATTTTAGATAAAAGAGTTCGGCAACTGCGCAATAGGGATGTGGTAGAACATCTGTTCAATGCATAGACCGGCCTCTCCCGAGGATGCCACCGGGAGACGAGGAGGAATTTGTGCAGTAGTTCCCTCATCTAAAGGATCAACCTTGAGGGCAAGGTCCAAAAGGAGGGGGGAGGAATGTTACGTGCTCCCAAGGGCATAGTCGAATCGGGCCCCTTGACTGACGTCCATGAGCACGGGGTACTATTGGTCGCGATTGTCCGGGCCAGTGATTCAATGGGCCGCGGTTGATCAGAATCACGGTCTACGGTGATGAGATGCGGGTAAATGGAAATAAAGGCTAGCGGGCGGGTAATGGTCCATAGGGGCGCTTAATATTATTAATATTAGCGCGACAAGGGCTAGCAGGGATTGCCGGGACAGAGAACCCATAAGCTTACGTGGTTAACATTACAGATATTAATGTTAATGTAAGGCCCTAGGGACAATGTTATTTAAATGAAAGTTAAAAAGGTTAGCTATGGTTTTTAATGGTATTAAAAACGGACACATGGCATCAATTGGTTCGATGGGTCTTAAGCCTGATATGAAATCAAATCGTGGGACAAGTCCGGCTGCCAGATCTCTAACAGGAGCTTCAGTGCATGAATCTGGATCAAATAAGGGCCTGATCTGGCCGAATTTAGGCATGCAAGACTGCCTGTGAACTCAAGGAAGAGTTCTATAAAGTCTAGAGATGGAATTCGAGCAGCATAGAGGAACCGGGTTCTTGAGATTGGAAGCCGATTCTGCCAAAGCAGTTTGCTGTAGGATTCATAGATCAGGTTCTGGGTTCGGAATTGGATTCCGAATCTGATAGTGTGGCTTTAAGGCAGTCTAATACTGTCAGGAGTCGGACCAGCACTAGATCCATAAGGTCTGATTGCAGCCAAGGGCTATGTAAACAGTCACGGTCACAGAGCAGTCGGTTACTGCAAAGGATCGGTCAGGGTAAAGTGTCCAACAGGTGCTGACCTCTGGGGGATTCTCTAAAGGAATCCGGGCTTGTGGGAGTATTCTCTTAGCAGCAAGCCGTTAAAACTAGCGCGGGGGATCTGGGATCCAAGGTGTGGGTGGTAGCTAGTCGGCGTCAACACGCAGGCAGAGATTGTTTCTAAGGAAAAAGTTTTGCGTTGTAACACCAAACGTCTCCATCTCTCTCTTCCTCTCTAGTTTTGGTAGTTTCCCCTACCTCTGCTGGGCTTAACCCTGCTCTTCTGTCTTCCTCTCATCCTGCAACTGCTGGTATATTGTCTATGCCCATAGCTAGTTTTTTTTTCTGAGCAATGTGAGAGACTTGCAGTTATTACTCGCAAAGAAAGAATGATGGGAAGCATGTCGAACTAATTGGTTCATCCCTCATATGAAAAGTGTTGCTTGCCGAAGGAATAGCTTTGTTCCAAACCTCTTCTTGTTGAGTATATACCTCATGTTGAGTCAGCAATGGCCACCATTCTTACAACACTCCCTGCAACATCAAAGTTGCACTGGACAAATCAAGTGGACAAGTCGCACGCTAATGGTAACTTATACATTTTGAACATTGGCCATCAGAACCTCGTGCACCATGAAGCTAATTCTTTGGTATGTTCGGGATAAAGTTCTTCTTCTCTAGCTAAATGGAGCAACCTTTCTATGGCTCTTATCACTACAAGGGATAGTCGACCTTCAACGACGCTAGAGGTCGTTGAACGACGTCAAATCGTCGAGGAACGACGACAATGTCGTTTGACGACGGTGATGTCGTTCAACGGCATCAGGACGTCGTTCAACAACGCCACACAGAGGCCGACGCGTCCACCATGTTCCGGCGTGGCATGGTGCCGGGCGCCACGCCGGCAAGCGTGCGTGTCGTCGTACACGCGGCACAAAACGCCGCTTAACGCCGCCTCGTGATCCGGGCGTGGCACATCCGGCCAAGCGTGGCTTGGCCGACATGCCAGCCGGCACGCCACCGCGTGTTCTCGCCATCGTCGACATGACGTCGTTGAACGACGACTAAAAAATCTGACGTGACCAGTCAGCTTCGTGGCTTGCTGACATGCCAGGCTGGCACGCCAAAGTGTCCTGCCACATCAACATGACGTCGTTAAACGACGCTTAGGATATCTGACGTGGCAGCAGTTTTGCCGCGGTTTAAAGATCGCCGGCATCGCCACGCTATTGTTAGCAGAGCGCCATCGTAAACAACGCCGCTTAACGACGCCACTCATTTTTTTTTTTTTTTTTTGGAAAAAACGCGTCTTAAAAAAAAATACTGACGTCGCTTATCGTTTGGAATGCCAAAATTACCCTAGGGACCAAGTTACACGGTCAGTTTTGCAAAAAAACGACACACTTACGCCCTACATTGCAGTATTCAACAGCCACCTCCTAGGCCAATTGACTACGAGTGTGTTGGACATGAGATAGTTTGGCGCTTCTTCGAGAAGGGGTGGCCTTCTGGCCACAAAACTTGGTCCCTAGGGCAATGTCGACGCTCGAGTCCATTGGCGAGCCAATCACTCCGCTTTGGAGAGGGGCAAGCCGCCTCCTCGGTGGTTTTAGGGTCCATGCTCCAAGGCCAACACCCCCACGCCAAGACACGCTGAGGTCCTAGTCGATGGAGTTTGGACCTGCACTCTCCCGTTGTAGACAGCTTAGAAGTCAAGGCCCACTTTTGCAAAGAGCAAGACATTCGTAAATTCATAATTAATGCATAGTACGGACTTAAATTCTGATTTTTATCAGCTAGCTTCTAAGTCATCGCCAACATACAGCCAACTTTCAAAAATTTTGGATAAGGTTTAGATCAAATAGTTTGCATTAGAACGGCCCCGGCAGCCTTGTTGTTGGGCAAAATTTAGAGCCGCACACTTGCCCAAGTCAAACAAGGCCAAGACCTTGCAAGGCCTCCTCATTAGAGGGGAGAGTCTGAACCCCAGTGAGGCGAGCCCCAAAAGCTTCCCGAGATAGCCTTTCTCGGCAAATCCCCGGGGAGTGGGGGGGGTGGTACGCTAAAGACCACACTCCCGCATCTCGGTTCCCGTGATCCGACCGTTGAATCCTTTATTCAAGGAACCTGGTCCGAGAAAGTCCAAAAAATCCAACATCCGGCCCAGGAGAACATATCAAACTGCTGCAAGCGCCCCGGGCGGCGAAAAGTAGAAACCAAAGTGTTTTGTCGTTCGACATTGCGAGGGTCAAATGGCGATTCGACTTCGCCACATCGTCCTAATGCCAAAATTACTCTAGGGACCAAGTTACACCTGGCCAGTTTTGCAAAAGAAAGAAACACTTACGCCCTACATTGTAAAGATTCAAAGAACCACCTCCTAGGCCAATTGACTACGAGTGTGTGTTGCACATGAGATAGTTTGGCGCTTCGAGAAGGGGTGGGCTTCTAGCCACAAAACTTGGTCCCTAGGGCAATGTCAACGTTCGAGTCCATTGGCGAGACAGATCACGGTTCCGGAGAGGGAAAGTTGCCCGTCCGTCGCTGACCCTTCGGGAGAGGACTTTTTAGGGCAAGCCGCCCGGGTGGTTTTTAGGGTCCGTGGCTCGCCGTCCAACACCCCCTACGCCAAGACACGGCGCCAAGGTCCTAGTCAAATCGACAAGGATAGAGCCTCCCAAACGTAAACCCTATGAGTTGTCGCTTCTAGCGGGGTTTGGCGCTTTGGGTGCCGAAGTTTTGGTCTTTTGCACTTGGGACGGGCCGATCACATGCGATTGAGAACGCCAAGCAAGGGGAACTAACGGAATGGAGTTTGGACCTGTACTCCTCCGTTGTGGCGCTTAGAAGTCAAGGGCCGCTTTGCAAAAGCAAGACATTCGTGAAATTCGTAATTAATGCATAGTAATGGACTTAAATTTGATTTTTGTCAGCTAGCTTTCTAAGTCATCGCCAACATACAGGCCAACTTTCAAAAAATTTTGATAAGGTTTAGATCAAATAGTTTGCATTAGAACGGTCCCGGCAGCTGTTGTTGGGCAAGTAGAGTTGGCACACTTGCCCAAGTCAAACAAGGCCAGGACCTTGCAAGGCCTCTTCATTAGAGGGGAGCCCAGAGGCGAGCCCCAAAAGCTTCCCGAGGCAGCCTTTCTCTCAGCAATGTACCCGGGCGTCGACGCTAAAGACCACACTCCGGATCTCGGTTCCCGTGATCCGCCCGCTGAATCCTTTGTTCAAGGAACCTGGTCCGAGAAGGTCCAAAAAAAATCCAACATCCGGTCCGGAGAACATATCAAACCGCTGGCGCCCCGCGGGGCGGCGCTGTAGAAACCAAAGTGTTTTGTCGCTCTGACATTGCGGAGGTCTCCGAAATGGCGATTCGTCCGCCACATCGTCCTAATGCCAAAATTACCCTAGGGACCAAGTTACACGGTCATTTTGCAAAAGAAAGAAACACTTACGCCCTACATTGCGGTGTTGAGCCACCTCCTAGGCCAATTGACTACGAAAGTGTGTTGCACATGAGATAGTTTGGCGCTTCTTCGAGAAGGGGTGGCCTTCGGCCACAAAACTTGGTCCCTAGGGCAATGTCGACGCTCGAGTCCATTGGCGAGCCGAATCACGGTTCGGAGAGGGGAAGTTGCCCGTCCCCGCCGCCCGGCCTTTGGGAGAGGAGTTTTGGGGCAAGCTGCTTCCGGGTGGTTTTAGGGTCCATGCTCAAGGCCAACACCCCCCTACGCCAAGACATCTACGCAAGGTCCTAGTCAACCGACAAGGATAGAGCCTCCAAACGTAAAACCCTATGAGTTGTCGGGTTCTAGCGGGGTTTGCGCTTTTTGGGTGCCGAAGTTTTGGTCTTTTTGCACTTGGGACGTGGCCGATCACATGCAGTTGAGAACGCCGAAGCAAGGGGAACTAACGGAATGGAGTTTGGACTGTACTCCTCCCGCTGTGGCGCTTAGAAGTCAAGGGCCGCTTTTGCAAAGAGCAAGACATTCAGAAATTGTAATTAATGCATAGTACGGACTTAAATTCTGATTTTTTGTCACCTAGCTTCCTAAGTCATCGCCAACATACAGGCCAACTTTCAAAACTTTTGGATAAGGTTTAGATCAAATAGTTTGCATTAGAACGGCCCAGGCGGCTTTGTTGTTGGGCAAATGAGCCGCACACTTGCCCAAGTCAAACAAGGCCAGGACCTTGCAAGGCCTCCTCATTAAAGGGGAGAGTCTGAACCCCGTGAGGCGAGCCCCCAAAAGCTTCCCGAGGCAGCCTTTCCCCGCAGCGCTCCTCCGGGGGCGTGGGCTAAAGAGCACACTCCCGATCTCGGTTCCCGTGATCCGATCGCTGAATCCTTTGTTCAAGGAACCTGGTCCGAAGGTCCAAAAATCCAACATCCGTCCCGGGAGAACATATCAAACCGCTGGCGCTCATTCTGGGCGGCGATGTAGAAACCAAAGTGTTTTGTCGTTCGACATTGCGGAGGCTCGAAATGGCGATTCGACTTAACACATAGTCCCGAAATGCCAAAATTACCCTAGGGACCAAGTTATACGGTCATTTTTGCAAAAGAAAGAAACACTTACGCCCTACATTGCAAGATCTCGGCCAGCCCACCTCCTAGGCCAATTGACTACGAGTGTGTTGCACATGAGATAGTTTGGCGCTTCTTCGAGAAGGGTGGGCTTCTCGCCACAAAACTTGGTTCCTAGGGCAATATCGACATTCTCCGAGTCCATTGGCGAGAGATTTATCACGGTTCCGGAGAGGGGAAGTTGCCCGTCCCCCGCTGTGGCCTTCGGAGAGGACTTTTGGGGCAAGCCGCCTTCCGTGGTTTTTTTAGGGTCCGTGCTCAAGGCCAACACCCCCCCTACGCCAAGACACGGGCAAGAAGGTCCTAGTCAATTCGACAAGGATAGAGCCTCTCAAACGTAAACCCTATGAGTTGCCGTGTTCTAGCGGTGGTTTGCGTTTTGGGTGCCGAAGTTTTGGTCTTTTGTACTTGGGACGTGGCCGATCATATGCAGTTGAGAACGCCGGCAAGGGAACTGACGGAATGGAGTTTGGACTGTAGACCTCCGGCCGTGGCGGTTAGAAGTCAAGGGCCGCTTTTGCAAGTAGCAAGACATTCGTAAATTCGTAATTAATGCATAGTACGGACTTAAATTCTGATTTTTGACAGCTAGCTTTCTAAGTCATCGCCAACATACTCTGCCAACTTTTAAAAATTTTGGATAAGGTTTAGATCAAATAGTTTGCATTAGAACGATCCCGCAACTGTTGTTGGGCAGCCGAAGTTGGCACACTTGCCCAAGTCAAACAATGCCGGACCTTGCAAGGCCTCCTCATTAGAGGGGAGAGTCTCAACCCCCCGTGGAGGCGAGCCCCAAAAAGCTTCCCGAGGCAGCCTTTCCGGCAGCCGCTCGGCCAGGGGGCGTGCACTAAAGACCACACTCCCGAACTCGGTTCCCGTGATCCCACCGCTGAATCCTTTGTTCAAGGAACCTGGTCCGAGAAGGTCCAAAAATCCAACATCCGGCCCCGAGAACATATCAAACCGCTGGCCTCTCCTCGGCGGGCGATGATTGTAGAAACCAAAGTGTTTTGTCGTTCGACATTCGCGAAGGTTCGAAATGGCGATTCGACTTATTACATCGTCCCGAATGCCAAAATTACCCTAGGGACCAAGTTACATGGTCATTTTTGCAAAAGAAAGAAACACTTACGCCCTACATTGTAAAGATTCAGCAGCCCACCTCCTAGGCCAATATTGACTACGAGTGTGTTGCACATGAGATAGTTTGGCTTCTTCAAGAAGGGTGGGCTTCGCCACAAAACTTGGTCCCTAGGGCAATGTCGACGCTTCGAGTCCATTGGCGAGACGATCACGGTTCCGAGAGGGGAAGTTGCTCGTCCGCTGCTGTGGCCTTCGGAGAGGACTTTTGGGGCAAGCCGCTTCCGGGTTTTTAGGGTCCGTGCTTCAAGGCCAACAGCCTCCCCCCTACGCCAAGACACGGCGAAGGTCCTAGTCAAATCCGACAAGGATAGAGCCTCAAACGAAACCCTATGAGTTGCCGTGTTCTAGCAGGGGTTTGCGCTTTGGGTGCCGAAGTTTTGGTCTTTTGCACTTGGGGCGTGGCGATCACATGCGCTTGAGAACACGAAGCAAGGGGAACTGACGGAATGGAGCTTGGACTTGTACTCCTCCCGGCGTGGCGCTTAGAAGTCAAGGGCCGCTTTTGCAAAGAGCAAGACATTCGTAAATTCTTAATTAATGCATAGTACGGACTTAAATTCTGATTTTTGTCACTAGCTTCCTAAGTCATCGCCAACATACAGCCAACTTTCAAAAATTTTGGATAAGGTTTAGATCAAATAGTTTGCATTAGAACGGTCCGGGCAGCTGTTGTTGGGCAGCCCGAAGCTGGCACACTTGCCCAAGTCAAACAAGGTCAGGACCTTGCAAGGCCTCCTCATTAGAGGGGAGAGTCTGAACCCCAGAGGCGAGCCCCCAAAAGCTTCCCGAGGCGCCTTTTTCTCGGGCAGCTCCCCGGGGCGACGCTAAAGACCACACCCCCGGATCTCGGTTCCGTGATCCGACCGCTGAATCCTTTGTTCAAGGAACCTGGTCCGAGAAGGTCCAAAAATCCAACATCCGTCCGAGAACATATCAAACCGCTGAAGCGCCCCTGCGGGCGACAATGTAGAAACCAAAGTGTTTTGTCGCTCGGACATTGGGGAGGTTCAAATGGCGATTCGACTTCGCCACATCGTCCTAATGCCAAAATTATCTTAGGGACCAAGTTACACCTGGCCATTTTGCAAAAGAAAGAAACACTTACGCCCTACATTGCAAGATTCGCCAGCCCACCTCCTAGGCCAATTGACTACGAAAGTGTGTTGCACGTGAGATAGTTTGGCGCTTCTTCGAGAAGGGTGGGCTTCGCCACAAAACTTGGTCCCTAGGGCAATGTCGACGCTCGAGTCCATTGGCAGAGACAGATCACGGTTCCCGAGAGGGGAAGTTGCCCGTCCCGCCAGGGCCTTCGGAGAGAAACTTTTGGGGCAGCCGCTTCCGTGGTTTTAGGGTTCGTGCTCAAGCGCCAACACCCCCACGCCAAGACACGCGCAAGGTCCTAGTCAAATCTGAGAAGGATAGAGCCTCAAACGTAAACCCTATGAGTTGCCGTGTTCTAGCAAGGTTTGGCGCTTTTGGGTGCCGAAGTTTTGGTCTTTTGCACTTGGGACGTGGCCCGATCACATGCGCTTGAGAACGCCAAGCAAGGGGAACCGACGGAATGGAGTTTGGACCGTACTCCTCCCGTTGTGGCGTTAGAAGTCAAGGCCCGCTTTGCAAAGCAACACATTCGTAAATTCGTAATTAATGCATAGTACGGACTTAAATTCTGATTTTTTGTCGCCTAGCTTCCTAAGTCATCGCCAACATACGTGCATGTTGAGATAAACTACATCTTCGCATGTTGGTAGGGTATTAGTTCTCATAGCAGGGGACAAAATTAGAATATCTATCTATCTATCTATCTACTCTATATATGTTCTTATGTTTGTCGCGCTTATCCAGCCGTCTGTTCGAGATCCGACGGCTCACGTGGCTTTGGGACGTATCCTACAGCCTGGGAGTTTACATATAATCCGTGTAGACGCGATCCTACGGTCCAAGTTGATGTGATCCTGATCGTTCGTCGGTTTGCTCCCGTGCGATCTCAGCCATCGGACCTGGTGGCTTCCGGAAGGTTCTTGGTGGTGCTCTGGTGGCCGATCTTAGCCGTTCGTTTGTTTGGGGATCTCTCACTTTTGGACAAAATTTTTTTTGTATTATGGGAGGATTGAACTTGTGGTATCATAGTTCCCACACGTACCCCTTAACCAACTCTCCTTTCTTCCATTGTTTAATATTTGTTTGTTTTTTTTATTGTTAAGTCGCAAGGAACTAATGGCACCGTTATTGCAAGGCATTCTAGGATGTTCTAGAATGGTGGAACTTCGTGCTTTCAAATGTTCTAATCAATTCTAGAACATCGTAGAAGGTTGTGTTTGCACCTATTTAAGAAGAACCGGCAGAGTCTGCGCAACGGTAAGCTCCTTTGCGATTAGTTTATTGTCGCATTTTAATAGCCTTTCTTTGTGATTAATTATGGTTTTTTCTTGCAGATGGGCTGTCGACAGCGCCATTGAGAATGTCAGCATCCGCCATACCATGCTGAACCATGCAGAATTTGATGGCGGCTTGGTCATTTGACAGATTGCTTTAGGACATCTTGGCTCTTCCGATGTTTGCTTATCTGGAAATTAAGCTATTGATCCGAGTTATAGCCCTGTGAATCCATTTATTTATTTGTTTGCATATGAGTGCCGGATCAGCTTGAACATCTGAGAAATTTAGTAAGCCAAAAACTTGCTGGCTCTGGTCGTGTTGCCTCAGAGGCCGACTCTGCAGGTTTGGAACTTGAAGAGTTAGATTTATGCTCCTCGCCATTTCTAAGTTTATTTTTAGCTGCATACATTTTTGAAGCAGTTCCTTTGGTCGCGACATCCGCTTCGATATCCTGAGACGTCCACTCTAGTGTCTGCAGTGAGCTCTGTGGCAAGCTTTATCTTTCTGCTAATGATTTGTAAGGCCCATGGGCCTGATTTTCGGGCCGCAAAACAGGGGCCTGATTGAATGCCATGTCAGAGCCCTGGTTGCAGACCCGGGCCCTGTGGTTTATAGAGCCCCACTATTTGCTGAGCCTGATCTTTTCTTGACATTCGAATGCTTTTAGCCTAATATATTATCTTTTGTCTTTCTGCTTTGATTCAGCGATGGTTTCCTCTTGCTTTCAAGCCACTTCACTGAAGTATTCTAAGTGGCCTATTTTGCTATGGCTCAAAAGCCTAAAGCTTTACATCGAAATGAGGGTTTTCCTATTCAAGCAGCGGTCAAGGCATGTTGGGTTTCTCGGTAGTGACATGGCTCCTCGTGCAAGGTATTGAGTTTTGTTAACTATGTTTTAAAGCTTTTGTTAACGGCAGCTTGAACAACAACAGTTTCGAATTCCTCTTGAAGGATCTGAAGTGTTTCAAGTTCCTGTTTGTTCGATCAGAGAAACTGGCTGTCTGGCTGTGTTGTAGACATAACTTTCAATTGGATTGAGGAAACAGTATCTATAGAGTAAGATCATTCAGAAAGAAGGACCTGGGTTCTTCTAACAAGGAGAAACAATGATTTCGGTAAAAGCTTGCCTTAACTTTTGTTCGTGTTGGCCAATTTACTACAGAGCCAGTTTTCCAGTAGAGGTTTCCATTTCGCAGGCTTCTTCAGGCAATAGAACTGGCAGCTGTGTAGATGTTGCCGTAACCTTAGGGACCTGGAAATTTCCGTGGATTTCAGTGTCGATTTTTTTTAGGTAACTTTGAGTCTAAATTTTTGGTGGCGCATCTGGTGGCGCCAAAAAGCGGCTTTAAGCCACGAAGCTTTGCCGTAACAGCCCGAAATCACGCCTTTGTCCTCGCCGAACAGGCTTTTGCAAGACGAGCTTTGCTTTTAACAAGACTTTTATGCAGTCCGACAAGATCATGCTTCTAACCTGGCGGATTTGGAACTCTGCGGCTCGGCTCAAAGGAAATTTAGGGAAAGAAAAGAGGATTATCACCGGAACAGGCTTCCCCTGCATGCAAATCGTGCTTTTCCTTTGTTTATTTCGGTTTTGTAGCGATGATCAAAAGTCGCTACTCCCGATTTAACTCCTTTTTCCATGCAAATCTACATTATAGAGTATTAGACCTGGATTTGCCCTCGCTTTTGAGCTATTTCTTCCCATTCTCATAATCGCCGGACGTTTCTTGTCCTTGCTTGATTCATTCTTCAAATTTGAACAGATCTGCTTGATTCGCTTCTACAAATCTCAAAAGATCAAGAACGGGAATCACAAATACGAACACGGATCACAGGATTACAGGAAATTTCTAGGTCCCTAAAGGTTCTGGCCGGGCGGAAATCCGCTCGCGAGGAGGTTTCTGGAAGAAACCACTGGCGCGCCGCCCGCTTCGGCGCGCCGTGGTTTCTTCCCAGAAACCTCCTCCGCCGGAAGTTTCCCCTTCCATAGATATTTTGTTCATAGCTTTTAAATATAGACAAGGGTCGTTTTCATTAACCCATTCAGTGATTAAATTCGAACCCAACGCGGTTTTAACTTTTGGGCTATGCCGGATTTGGGCGAATTTGGATAGGCCTACAGAAATCCAGAGCATGCAAGCAGATAGAAAAGTGCTTATACTTACACGAAAGCAACTGGAATATATATTTGTTGATTGATTGGCATACAAAGGTGAACATGGCCCTGACGTTCCTTTTTTTGTATAAAATGCTTGGTGGCGTTTCCAGTTTTGATGTTGAGGACTATTTGTCTGTGACATAACTTTTCTTTGAGAATTTGAATTTGCCATAGCAAAAAGGATGAATGTTGTGCAGAAAAAGGCCAGATTTTTCACATTTTTGTTTTTGGATTGGTTCCATTTTAGATAAATAGAGATCTGAAGACCGAATTTAACACAAAGATGAAACCCTATCTGCGAATCTCTTTACCTGTATTTGAAGCCAATTCAAACAAAAAATGAACAGAATTTAATAGATTCGTGGATATAAACATTGAAGCATGTTTTTAGGAATAAGATGAGCCAGCCAATCTTGCTTCAAGATGCTTTGAATTCTTGATTAATTTTGACATCAACCGTGGAAATCCCATTAGATTTTGCCTTACATTCTTGCTATTCATAAAGGCAACGACCAAATACATACAGGTATCTTCAACATTTCCAGACGTTAAATTCCCCAAAATAAAATCATATTGCAAGTTTCATTTCAAACGTTAAATTCCGTAAGATAAAATCATATTCTCAAAAAAAAAAAAAAAAAAAAAAAAAAAAAGAGATAAAATCATATTGCAAGTTCTATTGCCCAAGTGGCCTTGCCACTCCATATGCCTATAATATTCTAAGCATTACATGCATGTACTTGGTGTGTCCAATATCAAACATATCCAAATAGGTTAAAAATAAAAATTAGCACCATTCTTCATGCCCTTAAGAGTGACCAAATATAAATTGTTAAGTCATATGAATGTGAGAGTGGTTAGTCATGGGATTCATGCATGATAGCATATTTCCTTGATTGAAAAATTGTGGACGAACAAATGGAATTTGTACCACTTCCTTCCTGTGTCAGATTCACCTGGCTACATGACGGTCACGAGGCATCAATCAAGTCAGTCTGCCAAATCGGCAAGACACATCGTGTTTCTCCAGATTCACTCTCTAAATCGGTGTTAATAAGCCACCCACTTATCGGGTGCTCGCACTTTACCATGAAAAGCTAAATTGTTCTTTAAGGGAATAGCCTCGATGCCTACATGCATTGGACATTATTTTAAATACCTTTAAAGCAATAGATTAGCCACGGTTACGTAAATTATAGCTTAGAAGTTTTTGGAGCATATTAGAAGGTTTGAAAAGCTTCTCAATATGACAGTTGTTTTTTGTCTATGGTGTTCGAACTCATTCAAAATGCTTTCACAAAACATATTTTGCAGATTCAATTGCAGCTTCATATAGTAATAACATCAAGTGCCACCATTCTTTCTGTCATTTAGAAGCCCACAATGAACGTGCATCTGGAGGCACAGTGCCAAAAAATATTGCCCCCTGTTTTTTCAGTTTTTGAGGGCATATCCTGTGTACCGAGCTTTTTGCACTTCACCCATTTGGAGTATGAATCTAAAAAATATGTGCCTATCACATGCCATATTCCGAACTCCGAGGGAATCTCCATAGAATCTACAGGGATCTCATAAAATCTGAGAGAATCTAAGGGAATCTGATAAAATTTAAGGTTGATGTTCAGAGAATCTAAGGGAATCTGAAGAATCTTGACGGCAACACTCAAGAGAATCTAGAGGAATCGGGCAAAAATCCTTGGAAATCTAAGGGAATCTCAAGAAAATCTCAAAATAATCTAAAAGAACATGCTGAAACTGGAACATGCTGAAACTGGAACAATGCGCCGTAGGACGTATTAAATTTCTTGTACAAACGAACACGTAGCTACATATACTATTGGTGGAAACCTAACCTTTTTAAATCTAACAAAATAAAATTTTAAGATAAACTACATCTTTGCATGTTGGTAAGGTATTAGTTATCATAGCAGGTACGGTATTACTAGTTATCATCATCGTATTATATACCTCATAGCTCAACGGATGTACCACAAAACATTGAACATTCTCATGGTGGTGTAACAAGTCAAATAAGCCCCTATCCAGTTAAATAAACCCATGTATCAAGTGTACATGTATTAAGTCGTCGTAAAAAAAAAAACGTCGTTATAAACGTCGTTCAACAACGTTTTGTGCGTCGTTTAACGACGTCACGACGCCGTTAAAACGACGACACAATGATTTAAATCGAAAAATGTGCGGTAATCCCGCCGCTTATTTTCGAGCAAGCAAAAGCTTATGGAGGAGCATTTTTGAGGCGATTTTGGTAGATCTACTTTGGGGTCTATTCTAAGTGTAAGACAAGCTTCATAAGGTATGTGCACGGATCAACCAACTCGTTTTTGAATCTAAACTTGTTTTTGGGTAGATTTAGGGCTTTTGTATTTGTTGTTTGTTCTTCCTTCAACCTTCATTCTTCTTCTTCCATTCTTGCATCCTTCTTCCATACATATTCTTCCATTCCCTTTGTCATCTTCTTCTTCGATTCTTCCTCCTCTTATACTACTTCTTCCTCCTCTTATTCAAATTCTTACTCTTAATCCTCCTCTTGCGCCTTCATCTTCTTCAGTATTCTTCCTCCCCATTTCGGGTTCCTCCTCTTCTTCTTAGCCTTTTCTTCTTCGGAATTCTTCCATTCTTCTTCTAATTTTTTTTCCATCTAAGAAGACGTCGTTAAAAGACGAGACCCTTCTTCTTTCCAAAATTTTTCCTTATTAGTTTTTTTATACTATTTCTTTCTAATCATTGAATTTTTGTTTTGCATGTACACTCCTAGCAAAAATGTGTTGTTCTTGCAAAACAACTTGGCACCTCTTCCGGTAAGGATTTAATTTTTTCAATACGCTAATAAAATACTAATGCTTTATTTAGGTTAAATTGTTATCCAAGAAGGGGACGCCATTGAAACCACCCTCCCCATTGATTTTCCATATTTTTTTTTTTTTCCTTTAAGTTGTTTATTTATACTAATATTTTACTAATCATTGAATTTATTGTTTTGCATGTACACTCCTAGCAAATGCGTTGTTTGTGCAAAACAACTTTGCCACCTTGTACCAGGTAAGCATTTAATTTTCAATATGCTTAATGTATTGATTAATGTATTTAGCTTAATTTATTGATTAATGTATTTAGCTAAAAAAATTGGGGCTTCATTTATTTTTGTATTTTTTTAATATATTTAAGCGACATCATTTAATGACGTTAAAATCTTATATTTCTTTATTGGTTAAATTCATTTTATAGGCTTTAATATTAAATGTATTAACTTCATGTATTATTTTTATTTTTTTCAATTTATAAAAATAAAATAAAAAAAATAAAAAAAAAAATTTTTTTAATACACGCGTAAACGCCGTTAATGTGCTTTTGTACGACGCCGTTAACGACGACGTAATGCGTGGTCGCCATGCAACGCCACGCCGCCGCCGGCCCGGCCAGTGGTCGCTATACGCGAATGGCGACGCCGTTAAACGACGCCAAACACGTGGCTCGCCACGCCGCCAACCATCGCCGCCGACGCCACGTCCGCCGCCTTGGCCGGTCGGGGGCGACCACATGTACGTGGCGTCGTTGAACGACGTGACGTCGTCGCTTTAAGACGACGCCGTTGCGACGCGTATAGCGACGCGTCCGCGTCGTAAAACGACGTGCAGACGTCGTTATAGGCGTCGTTTATCGACTTTTTGGCGTCGTTCATCGACGTTCAAACGACGTCTGGACGTCGTAATAGACGTCGTAACAGGGCAACGTTTTTGTAGTGTACTATGTTGAATTCAGATTTTTATTATTTACAAGGAAATAAGTACAAGTAGAATGGGTGCAAAAGATAGCTTTGTGGTTGATAGAAAATGTCGTATTTGTAGTAGCAGCTGACTCGACAAAAGTTGGTGTCCTTATACCATGGAGTCATGATATAGCAGTCGCATTCACTCACACCAATAGATTTCGCCGCTACATCCTTATCAAGTGATTTGACAAGGGACAAGAGTGCGGATTTGGAAGTGGTTGAGTCGAATGTGTATAATACTTTGTGTGACTTTCATCAATCTATTGTTTTGGATGGAATTTTGAACGCAGGTGCTTCCACTCATCCCCAAGATCCAAGATCCTCAGACTATTTCAGACTCGTGACCAATCAACTTGTTGTCATCCGTGTATAAGATCTTTAGCATGGCTTTTGCAGAGCAACTGAAGGACATATTGGCTGAGTCCATCTCTACAACTCAATTAAAATTTCTTCTAAAGTGATGTATTTTGAGTAATGTAGCTGCTATTTATCGAGGCAATATACTGGGCACGTTGACAAAACCTTCATGTTGTGTAAGCTTGATTTTGCGAAGGCTTATGACTGGGAGTTCATGCATCTACGCATCAGGGAAATAATTAGGCATACTATATATTTTCTCATAAAAAATAGTTTGGCTATTTTTCAAGATCTTACCGTATTTTATGATATATATTTGGCTAAAGTTATCTTTATCATTATATTTATGTATTTGAACTTGACGAAATTTTTGAATTAAGTATTTCTTTGAACACTCGGCTATTTTCTCTAACTAGAAAAAGCAAAAAATTAAATTCTGTAGCGCATTAGACATATTGTACTACAGTTACAAATAATAATCAACAATCATGGAACATACAATGATATTAAAAAACTTTTAACAACATAGCTTATAACATCCATATCTGAACTACATTCAATGCAACAACACCCTTCTAGATATAGTGATCGAATTGCACTTGTCTCTAACCAGGCAGATGTTATGCAACCAACTCGGGCATCTAGATGGATATTGGCCATTTCTTATTTCTTTTTTAAGATGCATATATGGTATATGTAATAGAAATCCATAGTTTGAAAAACTACTATCAACTGATGATGGTAGATAGGGATATGTCAAAATCTTTAATAAGAATTCAGTTTTATTTGGCCATTAATGATTTAATATATAAATATTATAATATAAAGAATCCGTTTTTGCAAAAATAGTTTGGCTAATCCTAAAAAAATAATGGAAACTTGTTTTAACTATGGCTATTCTCTATTTTTTTAAAAGAAATCTTCCTTCATAAAATTCGTCGCAAAACTTCCCCTTAAAAAATTGCCATTTGGCTATTAATAGCCACTTATTTTTTCCATACTATGCATGCTCAGATTAGGATTTGGGCAAGTTCATATCAAATGTTATGAAGTTGTATGTCTCTACTCAGATGACTATTTTGTTCCATGGTGAGCTGTCAGAGGTTTCTTATTTGGTCGTGGTATTCGTGAGGGATGCCCTTTAGTGCCAATTTGGTCGTGGTATTCGTGAGGGATGCCCTCTAGTGCCATTGCTTTTCACAATTATCGTGGAGGCTTTATTGTTGCAACAATAGAGGAGCTTCTTCAGCGTCTCGTGATGGAGGATGGCACAAAAGAAGTTTGCACTCAATATGCAGATGACACATTCCTCTTTCTGGTCACTAACACTGAGAATAGTGAAAACCTAAAAACTGCCAAATTGTATCCTCAATGTTATGCGACGATATCATTAGATCTCT
This sequence comes from Isoetes taiwanensis, assembly GCA_021234155.1. NCBI lineage: Eukaryota > Viridiplantae > Streptophyta > Lycopodiopsida > Isoetales > Isoetaceae > Isoetes > Isoetes taiwanensis. The sequence continues at coordinate 18,141,512 of JAJEKV010000008.1, read as the reverse complement.
CCTCTTTGGAGTAGAATTAACTATAGTGACCTTCGTCACTATTGTTGCAGCATGCTACACTCTGGCATCTTTGAGGAAAGGTAGGATGTTTTGAGATGATCACAATCATGGCAAAATGGACATGTGATTGCAAGGTGGGCTACATGTACAGTGCGCTATTAAATAAATCTTGTAGCCAGTACCATGCCGGTTGAGCCTCTGGACAATGAAAAAGATAATGCTCAAGGGTCTCAATGTCTGAAAGACAGAGCATGCATACTACAGATATATAAGGGTCATAAGATGTCAATAGGCATTAGCATGCAGGCATTTGTGGATAACAAAGTACAGGAACTTTAGGATGGAGCAACTTATCGCAAAGTCAGTGCCATGTATGACTCGAATTGGGTTGTGGAACCTGTAGCTCTATGCACCACCCATCTGGCAACGGGAGGGACTGTGGTGCTAAGAGGAGGTGATATACTGAGTTGACAAAGTGCTTGCCTTTGTGAATATTTTCGTGACAGCCCCAAGGTAGCCTTTCTGTAATACCAACCTCCACCATAAGAGGCAAATTTCATGCGACCTTCTCCCATGTAGACACATTCCAACGGGAGAGTAAAAATTTTGCCTGAAATTCAGGACAGGCGACCGACTTCATACCATGCTTAAATAGAGATGACACTTGCAAGGACCCAGATAACTTGCCTATTAAATGTTTTCCTCAACAATGTAACCTAATCAAAAGCAAAACAAATCTAAATCTAAAATTGCCCAAGCCTTCGGTTGCGCCTCTTCGCTAGTCCCCCCCACCCCCCCTTTTTTTTTCGAGGCTGCTTGTCATCTATGCCTTCAATCTGGTAAGAAATTCTTCTTCTGAAGATGGTTTATACAATTATTTTTTTGTCCAAATCTGGAAAACAGAGCTTAACTGACTGTTTCTTGTTGTTGTTTTATTTTTGGATTCCCTATAATCATTGTCCAGGTTTGAAGATGATTGGATCAAATTTGTAGAGTTTGTCCTTATATCTGATATAATCTGTTGCTAAAGTCAGTGTTTTATGCAAGACAAGCTTTAGGCAGGGAGAAAACTCAAACCATTTGTTCAAATGTAAGTTTAGATTTGAATAGCTTATTTTAAGTAGGTGCTTGATTTTGTTGCAAAGACTACTGGAGTCAGACAGATATGGCAGGAGAAATAGATCTATTGTGACTGCTTTGGATTCCATAAGCTGGAATCAAATGCCTTGGAATAGTATGGACTCCAACATTTGAAAACTCCATTATTGGCAAACTTGTTTTCTATTTCTATACTACTGCCCTGTTGTTTAAAAACAGATTGCCCTACCCATTCAGAATGATTTTTTAAAAAGGAAAAATTTGGTTGTTGTTGTTTAAGCTTCCAAGAACCTGCAAGAAGTTGTTGCCTAGTTTGATAAGACATGTCTCTTTTTTAAAATGTGGTGCCATCACACTTGCACTATTTTTGTTTGTCATAGTGATTTCTAGTTCGAGATGATGTTTCATTTTGTAGAAGGGTTGATTACATGTGTAGATAGAATGAATAAACGGTCAAGAACCCACAGGTTACGAAATTCAGAATGTTGGACAACTTGTGGAGCGCACACAAAGATACCAGGTATGATTTCAATCTTTTGGCTTTGTGGAAATATTTGGGTTCGATTCCGAAGGAGCCGTTTCGGGTAGTCTTTTTTACTGTCAATTCAATTTATGAGCATCTATTTTTTGGTGTGAAAATTAGATTAAGGTTGCCCATTATGCATTCAAGTTCTAGTGTATAGAACATGCTCCCCAAAGCACACAATGCACTGAAAGAATATGGAAAGAACCCATTTAAACTATAATGTATATCAAAGTAAAACAAAAGAAAGGCAGTTAGCAATCCTCCAACAGTTAGTTATTTTTTGACAATCACAAATACAATATCTTCAAAAAAACTCTGAGATATCTTCAAAGAAACCTTCAAATCTAGTTAAGCAATCGCAAGCATAGATGAAAGCGATTGAGATGTAAGGGAAGAGTAGAACATGCCTGCTTATACTTGAATTCAACTATACAAAAATGTGTTAGGGTTTTGGAATGTTCCAGGCATATACTAGCATACCTAAAATATGCCAAAACTATATAAGCCAGGGTTTGCCCCTCCTTAGAGGCAACCCAAAAATGTGTTAGGGGTCTAAGAGCATATAACTAAATATTCCGTTGTTTTTTACCCAATCTCAACCAATGCACCAAAACACCAAAACATCTTTTGAGATGGATGAACGAAAAGGAGGATATAACAAAATATTCCCCTGTTTTTTACCCAATCTCATGTCTTCCTCATGTTGTTCTGCTTTATCTCTATCTGATTTTAGACAAAAAATTTCGACCTTCGCTGTCTTGGCATACCAAAATACAGGCCTCCAGACCAAATTCTCAAAAAAAAATTCTCCTTTATCGTCCTCTGTTCTCATTACAATTTTTTACTCTTCCTGCCTAGCTGGGACCCTGGCTAACTGAACCATGATGCAGCGTAGGAATATCCTGTACTCACCTCTTGTGGCAGCTCGGCCAAAACTTGTATGGTACAATTGCCCTTGCTTACTTTCTTAACACAAATATCCACTGTTAAAAAATGGAAGGATCACAGCAAGGAGCTCTTCCATGTTTTTGCTGTGACATTCATCAACAGCTTACAGAAACAACTCATTCCAGATAAATGAATGCAAGAGCTTCATCATTTAACAGCATATGAATGGACAGGCAGTCCATAAATCACTCTGTTCAAGAAGCTTTTTTGATTGTATGTTAAATGTCTGTAAATGTGGAAGCAAACAAGAGATTCTACTCTCATTTTGGTGCTAGACTTTAGCCTGGTAAACCACCTACAGTTGATGAATGTGCAAAAATGCCTGCCATCAGAAACAACCTGATAGAGTTGGCTATATATATTATACATTTGCACGTTGCATTTTGGCAAGTAGATTACAGTGCCCAACCCATATCCATGATTTGGAGTGTTGTGAAAAGGCAGCGATGGCTTCATCATGAGCAGCTTTCCTCCCCGATGTTTAATAAGTTATTGCTGACTGATATAGCGAGCAAAATTCATTTCCTGTGACACCATTGCAGCCAAGTCCATCCTGCCTGCATTTTTATATGCTTCTATTACGGTCTTGTATGTAGTAATACTAGGTTCATAACCAGCATTCTTCATACGTTTGAACATTCTGCTAACACCTTCAAGCAAACCTGCTTTGCTATAAGCATTGATTATGCTAGTATATGTTGCTTCATTAGGTTCAAGGTCCTTGGCCTTCATTTCTGAAAACACTTTAAAAGCATCATCAAACTTCCCTGCATTACCAAAGGCATAGATTAGCGCATTGCAGGCGACAATATCAAGAGAAAATCCAGCATCCAGAATCTCTCCACAAACGGTCATGGCCTCTAGATGCATGTCAGCATAAGCATAAAGTATTGCATATATTGTGAGCTCAAGCAACTGACTCTTATATTCCTTTGAACACAATGATTCAATATTGCTGGGCATGCCCATTGCTTCTAAAATGCTTTTGAAAGGTACAAAAGTTGCTATATTTGGAACAACCCCCATCATTCTACCATCATGAAGTGCTTCCATTGCCTTCCTCACAAAACCTGCACTTGCAAAGATGCCAACAACAGAGTTCAGGGAGATGGCATCTTTAACTAGCCCCAATTCCTGCATAGACTTTGCAATACCCAGAGCTTCTGGTATCATACCTGCATCTTTATAGATGTTCAGCAATATTGTAAATGTAACTGTATTCCTAATTTTCAATGAATCGAACAGCTTTTTTGCGTTTTCTATCATATCAGCCTTCCCATAAAGATCTATCATCATATTTGCTGAGAACAGATCAGTTTCACCACATGACTGCATCATTTCAAAAAACACTTCCTCTGCTTGTTCTACCAGACCCAGATAGCCATAAAGCTTCATCAGGGCACTAAGCACAACAGCATCTGGAACTATACCTGCACTTTTCATTGTTTCCAAAAAGTCCCGTGCTTCATTCAATAATCTACCCTCCACAAGTGCATTTAAAAAAGCGCCATATGCCACCTGATCTGGTTTAATGCCAACCTCCTGCATTTCTTTAAACAACCTCTCAGATTCTTTCACCCGACCAAACCTAGCATGAATACTGATAGCAGAAGTATACGAGAAAAGATCTGGACTAATGCCTTCTGCTTTCATCCTCTCTAGAACTTCTTGCATTTCACTGATAGTTCCGTATTTATGCACCATGTTAATCATTGTATTAAATGTAATCTCATCAGCACTCTCGACTTTCCTAAAAAGATCTAAAGCTTTATCATAATATTTTCCAATATCATAGGCTTTAAGCATCACGTTCACCGCAAGTACACTGGATGATGCGCCATTAATACAACCCATGAAAATTTCTTCTGCTTTCTCCAGAAGGCCTTGTTCCCCATAGGCATCAATTACAGCAGCATAGCTACTAGGACTGAGAAGCCTACCATCAGAAAGGAATGTATATGCACTGTGTGCTTTATCCAACAAGTGTGCTTTTATATACATTACGATCATTGACACGCGTTGTATTTCATGCAAGGCATGGCCTGAGTTTTCCATTTCATCCTTTAGGCCTTCTGCCTCCTTCACCAGTCCTCTCTCACAACAAGCAGCAAGAAGAGTTCTATAAGTTATCTGGTCTGGTGAAATTCCCTGAAGTTGTGCTCGTCGAAGGCAGCCTATCGCACTTGATATTCTTTCATTTTTTATGTAAACACCAATAAGACAGTTAATTGTTGAGACATCTGCTAGACATCCTGATCCTATCATTCTCTTATACAACAGCTCCGCTTCATCCAAACGCCCATTATGTCCACAAATATGGATCATTGTATTAAAAGTGATGGTGTTTGGACGAATCCCAGCTTGTATCATCTTGTTGAACATGTTGGATGCCTCTGTGAGATGACCACCATCACCATACATAGCTATTACCGTATTATAAGTATCAGGATTCTGTGGCTTCCGAGTTTTGCCATTTATCATGAGACTTCCAAATGCATCCTCGGCTGCCTTTATGTCACCTGCCATTCTATACAAATTGATCACAGTACTCACTGTCACCTCATCAGGAACCAGATGACGTGTCTTCATATGATCATACCAAGCCAAGGCCTCGGTCGTTAATCCTGCGCTTCCATAGGCATTAATCAAAGTGCTATATGTGATATTATCTGGAAAAACATTATTCTCCAACATCTCTTCCCAAATTTTCGTTAATTCCTGCCATTTTTTAGCTCTACCAAGAATTTTAATGAGAACATTGTAATGGTATAAATTGGGCTTCGAATTTACTTGTCCTTCAAACCAGCGAAACAGACTCAAACACCTTGTCCAATCCTTCTGTTCATTTAATAAAACTGTTAACTCACCTGCTTGAATTCTTCCTTCCCAGGGCTGCAGCCCTGTTTCCAAATCTATCGCCTTCTCAATAGCCTTCAAAATAGAGGAAATGGGTTCTCCAAAATTCCCTTTTCTCGCATTTCTGCCAGTGTTGCTCTCCCACTGCCGTAGCCTGGGACGCTGTTTCAGTCTCCGCCCTTGTTTTGCATTTATAGGCCCTGCTTCTCCAGGATCATGGGCCAAGATTTGAATTGATTCTGAAACCGCGAGAGCCGATCTTAGAGTACACAAGGACAATTTGGAAGAGGAATAAACCTTGCTTGGTGAATGGATTTGGCAATTGTAAGGCTGCCGAACGCAAATAAACTTGTCAGCCTGCTTGGTAAATTTAAGTGGAGGAGGTAGCAAATCCATCCTCCAATATAAACCCTAAACCCTACCTCAGGAATTTGCATTTTTCACAAAACATTTTAGGTTTCCACAAACTGCCACATCAATAGTTGCGTGGTTCATCGTCCACGTCACTGATAAATGTAATGAATCTGAAATTATTGCAATCAAACGACACCCATCTATAAACTCTAGCATTAGACAACATAACTGAATTTGTAAATGTTCGAGAATGGTGTTGATAGAGGTAATTTAAGTCAAATAAACAGGCAAGTCCCTTAAGAAATAATGCCGGTTAAGAAGGGCCATGCTTGCATGCCCTTTACATAAAATAAATGGCATTTAACTGGCGGGTCCAGTGTCGATCCCCACAGTTGAACTATCAACACCCACAGCCAGGGTTTTAAATTAGAAATCGACATGACAAGTAAAAAATGCCTGCTTATATTTAAGGCTACCGAAAATACACGAATTTATAGTGTAGTTTTCCAGAAATCCTTAGAAAATTTTATAAAAAATGACCCTCAAACAACGCCGAATTTTTTTTTTATCTCGGAAATTTTTAAAATGGCGGATTTTTCGTGGTCGAACACCCCCAATTTCGAACCCTGCCCATAGACGGATATCAGTGCTTCGACACCCTTCAAAGTTGGATTGTCAGCTCCCAGCCTGGATTATAAGCTCCTAGCCTGCTCCCAGCCTAGATTATCAACATCCAACGCTGAATCTCGGGCTCAAAGATGCACGCGTTCATCAAATTATTGTTGCTTCAACACCTTCCGTGAGTTGGTTATCCGGTTATCAAAATTTAGATTGTCAGCTCCTAGGCAGCCCCCAGCCTAGATTGTCAGCTCCTAGGCAGCCCCCAACCTGGATTATCAACATCTGAGACTGAATCCAGGACTCAAAGATGCATGGTTTTGTTGGATATTGTTGGTTTCGCCCTATCACAGATTTGTAACCAACAATCCAAATCGTCTGGATCAGCAAAGTTGTCGTGTTACGAAGAGCTTCATTTCCCCTGAGAGCCATTACCTCAGATAAATGAGCAATATAATGGATAAGTAAGGGGATGAACCCCTTTAATCAGGTGGCCCAGTTTGGTCATCTATAACTCGACTATTGCCATCTCTAGCCTGGTTATTAGCAGCCAAAAAGGATAGATTGGAAAAATAATCACGGAAATCATGTTAACGTACATATCATACGTCTTTTATAGTACCGCGTGCGCATCGCACGCGGCATTTTAAAAACAACTTTTGACGCACATTTGTACGTCAAACCGCCATCCATCGTCGTTTACCCCCTACTATACGTTGTATTAGACTATATATACGTGACAAAGACGAGAAGTACGATACTACACTGATCCCATAGCGCTCACATCACCATGAGAAAACTTGTTGCAAGTTAGTTGGATAGCAAGAACAAGCTTTGGAAGTTTCATATACAAAAGTTTCACCATAAATTCTCTTCCATAATGAGAACAACATTTTCCTCAAATACACGTATAATAATATCATAACCCGTGGCACTACAATCAACTTCTATCACAAATGACACATCACATTATGATCTAATCAATTAATACATCATCCCTAGCAATCCAACTTATAGCTCATCTAACAATTGTATCGTCGTCAGCCACTAAAACTGGCATGCTACCAAAATTTACGTTTAGGTCATTCATGTGCTTACTATATGTTTTTGCTAAATGCACAAAAGTGTCCCCATATATCCCCACTCTATAAATGAAGTTCTTACGTGTCAGTCTGAGGTATAGATGCTTGGACCGCTAAAATTTATTGATAGAAATTGTGCATCCTTCTACCACCCAAAATCCTATTGTTTAAATTTGGTTTTTCCGGGGTTCCGAAAACTTTTTGGATTTTTTCCTTAACCTATTTTTGTAAGGTTCCAAAGCTTTTACCTGCCGGAAAAAACTCTCGGTATGCCAAAAATCGGGTTGTGGCTTTTTCCATCATTATTTGTTCAGATTCCATCCTCCACATCCTCGGCATCCTCGGCATGGAGGCCACAGAGATGATAAGGTTTCTAATTTATCTGTCATGATATTGCGTTTGCCATATAAATTTCCTTGCTTTTGTTCCGGCAAGAGATGATATTGATAATTATAGCACACTGTGAGCCGATTTGGAGACTTTGCCCTTTCTCGATTTTGGTCGATCAAGATGCATGATTGGGCAAGACAATATCGGGATGTAGTTTTTCCCTATGATATCATATCGGATCCCGGTTATGGTGCATGTTTAGAGGTGGCTTATCTTGGTGTGGAGGTCGGCTCATGGATGGATTGAAAGCTCCATGCCAATAGTCAGCTTCTGGATCGGACCACGAGACCACGCCAGAGTTCGATTCGTAATTCATCCGTGAAACATGTACATTATGCTCTTTTCGATCCATTGGATCAAAACAAATGGTGATTCGAGGGCAACCGTGAAGAGTTCGTAATTTCTTGCTTTTAGGACCGTGCAATGTGGTTTCCATCGATTTGCAATAAGGCGGGATAATTATCTTTGCAGACTTAAGCGCCAATGAACAGTTAATCATGAGACATCATGCTCAATCGCTGTTTGCTTTGCTTTTTATGTGGATAAGGGCAATCGATAAATAGGTAAATGTTTTCCGGTTTGTTCTTATTTGAAAACCAGTGCATGCAGGTTGAAGCCATTGCCGTAATAGTTCTATAGGTTGTTTTTCTCAAATTAGAGTTTCAAAATTGAGTTGTAATGATGTCCTCATGTACTCCAAAATTGGAATGCATTTCTATTTTGCTTACTGTAGCAATTTGACAATCTAAGATGAAGGATAAGGTTGGTTCCTTTTCTGTTGGGGATGCCATATCATTATCAGAAGGGGAATATAATTAGTTTCTTTATGAAGGATGATAGACAACATGCATGTATTGCTAGAAATTTTTGTGACATCCTTTCGCATATCACATATTCTATTCTGCTTTAGAAATGTTATCCATCTATGACAGAAGCTACTGCCCAAATATGTCGCCTTTCATATTGAAAGTCTGACAATAGGTACGTTTCTTCTTAGACGTTGATTTGGGGTGTCGGATATCCTGTACACTTATTTTCAGAAGCAAAAGTGACAGATAGGTTTATATTCAGGATCCTTGAAGCATTATAAATGGGTTGTTATGCGCTGCAATAAGAAATAAAGTTCGCCTTTTTTTATTCTCAAGTTCTTTTAGTGGACCTCTATTTGGTTAGATCTGATACCTATGGTACTTTCTGATCTCTTGCATGATGATTATAGTTGCTGCAGGATTATGTCTCTCTTTACGCCGATTGTCTATTGATTTGGGATTCTCTTCATTCTTCTACTGTGGATGATGCTTGATCAAGGTTTGTGCTTCTTCTTTCAAGCTGATGGTATCATTAGAATTCAGAAATTAAGATATATCTTATTAGGCATGAATTTTGCAATGAGTTTCATTAAAGGCTAATAGGACTCACAAGAACTTGGATGGACATGTCTCATTGATTTAGATGTAGCAACCAACTAGCATAAATGTCTACTGTAATCCACTTCATGCATTCTCTTTATTTGCCAATGATGCAGCAATCTGTTGTGTTTGTAGTTTATTAAATCATATGAGCAGTCTGTAGCCATGGTAGCAAGCATACTAGGTAGCATTCACATTCTTCTATCTTCGATCAACCAAGATTCTGAGGTGGAACTCTTCCATCACATGCCATAAGTGATGTAAGATAAATAGAGGACTGAAGCATCTTACATCAAATGCATGTACAAATTCAATGTTCCAAAGACTGGATTTCTTCTGCTCCAACTTATATTGCAGAGCTAAGTTCCCTTTAGTGTGCATGGTAAATAATGACAGTACATTTGCTTCTTTTCTAGCTATTTAGATTTCTATCATCTATTTCTTTGTTTTGTGCTTCATCTTTGCCTTTTTGTTGCTGCATGAGGTACCCTGTTAATGTAAATGCATGGGAGCCGGATTTTGGCACAACAATTTATTGTTGGTATATCAGTAGCCTTTATATCGTCGTATATTATAGTTTTGTTGCAAATGTACTTAAAATGCTTTGATGTTTTTTTTTTATGTAAGATCAAAGCATCATTAAGCCTACAAGTGGATGCAGACATTTTGTTCTTAACAGGATTTTGGCCTATTTGCATAGCCTGTTCTGCAAAACATTGCAGAACCATGTCGACTATTTCTCTTCATAGACTATTTCTCTGAGAGCTTAGTCAGATTGATATATTTTATAGATTTTCTCTTAAAAGGTGGAAACTTTTATGAAATTGGAAGCTTCAACTTAGTGCTTTGTAGTGCTTGACAGCCGATTTTACTTAATTCTTTGAGTGGTTCTCAAGTGAATATCATGGCTGATTTTGTCCAGTGAAAAAATAAGTGCAAATATTGCTTTTATTCTCTGTAAACTACAGGTGAGAGATACGTCTTAGTGATATACTGTTTCGATTAATGGCATGCTACTTTGACCTGCACTCTCTTGCTCAAGTATATTTGCAAGCACCTATGTTGCTGGCATGTGGTAAGCTCAATGATGAAATTATGCAATGTGTTGCTAGATTGCGTCTTCTCTTACTCTATTACATGGATCAGGTGGATCACAACCCTTAATTGAAAGATGGCAGTCTGGTGGTTGCTGTGATTGTGGAAGTTGGCACTTAGGTTGCGGTCTCGCAATTCTTGGGAACCAGCCCGCTGAAGGGACAGTGCCATCAAATCATGAAAATGGAAGTCCAAGTTCAAAAGAAACTTTGAAGATATTCTTGCAGGTTTCCCATTTTCCTTACTTCGACATTAATCTTACTGGTTTTTTACCTTGTCAGCCCGCCAAATTCAATAGGATGGTCAGATTTGCAAGACTTTGATGTCTCCCCCTATATTGATCACTCGTACTCTGCCACTTTCACTAAGCTCACAACTTTTGCAAAGAGCCATGAGTCCTTTGTCAAATTCCTATGGCGGAAGTTCTTTGGACATTCTGTCAAAAATACACATATCAACAAGTACTTCTTCAATACTGCCATAGCTGCTATTCATTCGGACAACTCAATCGACTGGCCCCAACTTTTGATGCAACGGATGTTTGAAGGACTAGATCATCTAAGGAAAGCTTCGGGTTCTGGCCATGATTCTGCCATGGGTGCGCATTTTCAGGCACTCATAAATCAAAGTCTTCCTGTTCCAAGCATTGTCTCCACCTATGGTAGCATCTCCATGTCACGAGCCTCCAACAGAGTTCCCTCAAAGATTACTGCCATATGTGACCTTCTGGTTGAGAACTCTCAATAGCAAAATATTCAAGAAGAAGTTCGCAGTCCATTCCCATGCAGAAAATCTCCAATTCCCATATGCTCCTCACACCACTCTGCAAAGGATACTCCATCTGATCCTCATCAATAGTCAAGGGTTTCTCCTCCTCAAGATGTTCAGCCTCCTCTTCCTTCTCAGTAGGCCCTATATAAATATGAGCAACAGGTTGCTGCATGCATCCTGGAATTACAAGATTTCTAGGATAAGCTCGTGAATGGTATCAAAGATCGAATGGATTCCTCTGAGGCTCTCAAAAAGGAACTCCAGAATCTCTCCACTCAAGAACGTCAAATTGAAGAGCACCTGTAAGAAAAGCACAATACTTTTCTGGCCATACGAGAGAAGTTAAAAAGGTCTCAAGATGCTTTGGCTCAGTTGGAGGCAATACACACTCGCTCCCTTATATGTCCAGGTTCACACACTTCAAGACCATCTTACAGACAAAGATCTAAAAGGTGTCACTACACACCAATAGATATGCATCACAGAGTTTGAAGGTTTGGTTATGGCTGCTCAGCTACAGGCCAAGTCCTTGGAAACCCAGTTGCAGAATGCTGTCAAGAAAAAAATCATAGACAATATAGAACTCACCGATCTCCAGCTCCAACTCTCCTCAATGGGCATTTCTTCTTCTCATAGCACTCATGCACATCGCAAGCTTAAGGAACTCAAGCGCCTGGTGGATGAAAAGACAAAGCAAATCCAGGATCTCAAATAGCAGCTCCAACAAGCAGAACAGTCTGCAGAAGATGTCCTCGCCAATGCTAAACGATATTCTATTCTTGCTGAGCATATCTGCATGAATTACCCTCTCCCTCTGGGGTACCTTGATTATGTCAAATCATGAAGACATCTCTTCCTCATCTGATGGCTCAATGCTCCAGGCTTAGTTGAAGGCGCTATTACGGTACAAGACTTTGTCCATCTTTGGCCTAGACTTACAATCGAAGAACATGGCACCCTCTGTGCCCTCATAAACTTTCTATTGCTCCATGTTGAAGATCTTCCATTCTTCATTTTTCGCATAGTCCAGCCCACGACATATGTTCTGCATGATTTCTATCTGGCACATTCTCAAGCACGCTTTTGTAAAGACCACCCAGAAGCGTTCATGGGCAACCAGGCGACAACCATTATCTTTCTGATCCACGGCCATGACCATGCTCCAAAAAGAATATATGCCGGAGCTTCACTCCCATCTCACCCTTTGAGCACAGGAGGCTCTCATATATACGCAAGCCCACTTACAGTGTGAGTATAGCATCGGCTATGCACAGTTATTTCTCCAGCATGTCGGCACTTTGAATACTCTCCGGACATATATGAACAATAAGGTCGTCCCTCTGGATTGGGAACCATCTCCTCTTGAGACCTTGATATCACCACAGAATTGGGATACACTATGCAAACAGTGGGTTTCGGTGTTACTCATGGAGTTCCGCGCTTAGTCCCAAAATAAGCGGATGCATCCTCCTCCACAACCCAGTCCTTATGCTTCACTTAGTGACCCTCCACGGTGTGAGGACATCACCTCGGACTGGCGATCCCCTTTCTGGATAGGACATTGGAAGCCCACGCTGAGTGGACTCCCACGCAAATCATGATTGATCTTCGATGGGATCCACACTTTGTCCGAAGACATGCTGGATGGATAGTGACACCTTGGACACCACTAACAATTGGATCTACATCCCGAGTGAGAAGACCTGGAAGACGCCCGCCAATGCTGGCACAGGACTTTCTCAGTTCTTGAGCTGGGCTGCCACTTCTCCAGATCCCTCTGTTCATCGTCAAGCTGGTTTCTGCGCTGCACTCCATTGCATGCTCGTGAGCTAGCAATCAATCTTTCATTGCAATCCTAATGCCAGCGTCAGTGCCTTTGGACTTGAGACTCTCCTCATGGTGGAACGCCCGTTTTTGCCCGTTGCTGCTCACCAAGCTCTTGAAGAAATGGTGAAAACCGGGATTCTCATTGATGCCACTCCAGCTATTGGACAGACCATGCCTGATGCCCTCCAATGCCGCCAAAAACTAGTTGCTGAGTACCACAATCAAGTTCAGCCCCACAATCGGCAGGATGGCACAGGGGAACTTAACAACTTCCCTCTCTTCGAAACAGTTCCTGTTTTTCTCTCTTATGAGTGTTTTTTGGTTGGGGGGGAGTGTTGGTCCCGTGCCTCAAAGCACATGACTATTTCTAAGGTACAGAAAAAGACCTGAAGGGCAAAGGGCATGCATCCACATCAGTAGCTAAGGTCATGCCAACCAAGAAGAAGCGACCACGCAACTCCACAGCCTAAGGAATCCACGGCCTGCTAACTTTCAGTGCCACTCATCATGGCAATAATGATTCCACGAGTCTGGCAGGACACGGGATTAGGTGACCGAGAATCTTCAAATGACAGATCTTTGTTATTTTGGGCTGAGACCATTGTACTATATATACCAGAGGATTAGACTTAGACAATTTCATGCATTTTTGTTGTCTGATCTCCTTACGGAGCTTTTCATGCATTCTCTTTGATTCAAATGATACTTATTGTCTCATAGTTTATTGCGAACCAAATCTAGCTATAGAACTTGACAATGTTAAGGACCACATTAGTATCAATAGAACTTTTAGATATATAAAATGCAGGCGGATTTGTCTTGATGGTAGTGCATTTGATAATCACTAGTACTCTTTACGTGCAACAATACTTAAAGAGAGGGGCTTCAGAGCAAGGGTTTGTCATCAAACAGATGACAAAACACATAGATGGTTTAGGACAACAGAAATAGGGATCCAAGTTGATTGTTTAACACATTTCGAAACACTACAGTGCACAATCTGCAAGACTAAAAAGATGTAAGATGCAAATAGAATTGTTATTTAGCAAAAGAATTATTGCACTTTTAGTAAGAGCAAGATCCTTCTATGACATCTTATCAGAATCTATAAGCCGCAAGGATGTGAGAAAGTTTTTGCTCTAATTCATACTTACAAGAAAAGTTTGATGGAAAACTAGCATTATGAGCCCAAATATTATAAGGCTTGGGCATAAAAAACGATAGAAAGAAACCACTAAGCAACTTCTTGAAACAATAAAAACTAGTTATGGTGCCCGGCGTTGCCGGGCTTAGTAACAATTTGAGAAGGTGGCTATTTAATATTAAGAAAGTATTTGGAGCATGAAAATTTGCTTTTTAAGATCGTAGGAGTAATAATAGAGCCGCTCGGATTGGAGGCTCTATTAAACTGTCAAGGACGGAATTAATCTCGTGTTGAACTGCCTAATCCTTTGGAAACATCAAAGCTATTAGCAGATGTTAAGAATGACTCAATTAAGCTATTTGGATCTATTTGGGATGTATCTTTTTTTAATTGATTTTATACTCAATTCTACGTTCTAGGCCACCATGTTGTTTATGAACTAAACCTCTTTCTCTTGGCTTCGCACGGCTTCAAAATTTGGAGGTAGATTTGGATAGCATTTTTGGATCTATGCCCCTATCAAATTGTGAAGGATGGGGCAATTATTGTATGTGTGTGTTAAACTACCTAATCCTTTGGAAATAATGCATTGAAGCTATAAGTAAATGTTAGGAATGACTCAATATTAAGTTGTTGTTTGTTTCTCTAGCTATTTCTTTTCTTTGCTTTGTACAACTTCAAAATGAAAATGTCTCGAACGATAGATGAGCTTGCAATCTAAGATGGGAAAAATTCACATCATTTAACTATGAAAACATAATACCAATAACCAATATCAACGTGGTTCATTGGTCGGATTTCTGCCTCCCTCATTCCGACATTCTTATAATCTATCAAGAGGCCAAGGAGGTGGCCTAGGTGCACAAAGAGATGGCCATTGGTCGGATTTCCACCTCACCTCGACATTCTTATAATCTATCAAGAGGCCAAGGAGGTGGCTTAGGTGCACAAAGGGCTTAGGTGCACGCAGCCTTCCAAAGATCCTTTTCGTAAGGCCTATTATTACCATGTGTTCCGCAAGAAGCTTGTCTACAGGGCAAGGGGCCTAAATGGAATCCTTGATGGTCCGCCTTCAACAAGTTTTCTCCTCATGAGTATTTCGATAATCTTGTTCTTCACACCGTAAAATCGCGACCGGCTAGAAGCAAATGCTTGTATAATTGACATTGGAGATTGAAAACTAAGTGAGAAGAGCCCTTCGCGGAAGAGGCGCCAAGCTCATCGATGCCTCTCCTATCCCTTCCCAGCAAGATTTCAAAAACAAATTCAATCGAAAAGTCAACTTTCAAATGCTAGCTACGAAAATAGAGCCTTGCTTAGATACCATCAACTAAAGTTTGAAAGCCATTAGGAGTACTGACCAGATTGGCAACAAATTGCCTGAGTTGCCCAGGATTGGGGACTGGAAGTTTTTGTTCAGCAAAATAATTAAGTCCCCCCCAACTGCAACGACTCGATTTGGACCTTGTAAAAGTGCCAGAAGGGAAGCAGTAAAAATTTACTGAGGCAAAAGCACTGACCTCCATTGATGAGTTGGTGTGCAGAGTGCTAAATTGTGAAGAGGTAGCCATGGTTGCCGACGAAAAGGTTTTAAGCGCAAAGGAAGACGGTGAATTCGGAGAGCTTGCAAAGAATAGGGTTGTTGTGGTTCGCGGTGCCCTTTAAATGAGGTAACCGCGGTAAAATCAGAGCCATTGAAAATGATAGATGCCAATATCTCCATGAGACAAAGTCGGGCGAAATTTTGGTTAAGTCCACAAGAAAGCACAAGAAGAAGAGGTGATGTGACAGCATTGTGAATAGCAGGAGGATAATTAATAACGACAACTCAATAACGGGAGACGGTAATGTTAGATATCGCGTTGATGCAATAATAGAAGGGGGCGATAATTATAGCACGGTACAGAAAATTCGAAGAGGATCTTAGGTTTGGAAGTTCTGTGATACAGAAGGATGGGACAGATGGAATGACAACTAGGATGCCTATATAAGCTGGTGGCTAATATAAGAAGTGGTGGAGTCGGAGGAGAAGCATCAACGGAAAAGTGCCATGTACAATTACGTGAACACAATGCCAAGCAATTGCCTCGAATGGATCACTGCAGGATGAATCATAAGGACCTATGAAAGCTGAAGAATTGCGACATCCCTTTGGATGGCTGCCTATCTGAAACAGACCTAGCCCCTTGGCCTAGGCCGTTGCACTAAATAATTCGGATAAAGACAATCATATCATCCTGAACTTCTATTCATAAAGGTTTGGTTACAATCAAATCATTTACATAAGGCCCAAGGCCACACATATAAGAAGAGTTCACATTGCATCCATATCACAATACACCCATAATATACAAAAACCCAAGCAACCCCGTCACTCATGCTTAATTGGCCCTTCGATCTCCCCCCTCCTCGGAAGTGACTGAGGAGGAGTCGCTAGAGCTACCCCCGGAAGAAGATTCCCCATCACGCCCTGTCTTGGGCCTCACTTGAAGTTGCCGCCGCAAGATAGTATAACCGCGAACAATGACATGATGCTCTCGTAAACTCTTTCTTTGGACATTAGAGCGGGTTCATCCTCCGTCTCATTAAACCACCAGGGAACGAAAGAGTCTAGGTCCAGCACGATGGTATCTTCAGGACGTGCCATCTTACATAACAACAGACATCTGGGGTTAGTCCATAAGGACTAAGTGGGGAGGGACATTGGGGGGAAACTTAGATGTGGTTTTTTTTTCGAAGTGGTTTGGGTGTTTTTTTCCAAAAATTGAGATATTCCCGGCAACAAACTGGAATATTAAGTCACATTAATTCACTGGACCATTGCCGATTGGATCAGTGTAGATGCGTACAAACCGCATGTAGACCGAAGGTTCTTCACTTTTGTTCATGATTTGTTTTAACAGTTCATGAAATACAAAGTTAAAATATATTTGCAAACATTACTTGTATTCGTTCTATTGGTATGATTGTAAACATAAGTACTTGTGAACACTAGCTTGTTCACTTTTTTTTGATAATTTGTTTTAATAGTTCATAAAACATAAAGTTCTACAAATATTTGCAATCATATGTTGCCTGCGTAAGAAATATCGATCTAAGATAGGAACTACCAATACATGTCATTCTTCTTCTGCCTCGTCGTCTACGTAAATGCATCGTCTTATCCTTTTTTTTGGTAACAAAATTGGTGATTCAATCACCCATAAGATAGGTCGCTTGAGTCGCATAAGGTGGCGAAGATGTCGTTGGCAATGGCAGATCAGTTAGTAATATATGTGAAAAAAAAAATATGAAAGTAATTGAAATATTTCTGAATGAAATACCAACTAGTCATTTGGTTCATCCACATCCTCGGCCACAATGTCTGCTTCATCAACATTTCCAGGAATATCTTCAAAGGCATGTTCTTTGACAATTATCTCCTCATTGTTTGCATATTTATATGAAAGACGATTGTCTTTGACATCTTCATACATGTCTCGGTCTTGCTCTAGGCCATAATAATGTCTACCATGAATGGCACATGCCTCCATGAGTGAACCAACACCAGGCATTAAATCCAACACCAACGAATTTGCGGGGGAAAAGCTGGATACAATGAACTCCATGAAACGAACTGACTTTTCAAGATTACACCTGTCATTTTTTTTCTTCGATACAAATAACTTCTCTTCATCTGGCAGGTAATGCACAAGTGTAGATGCATGCCGATTAAGGTCCGCGACCGCTTTGAAGACATTCTTAGTGATACGTGGTGTTTTCAGCCCTGCCCTGGAATACACTGATAAGCAGAGGTGGTTATTGTTAATTGTACCAAGTTCATCTGTAGTGACACCGAAGAGTGTGGAACTGTATATATGGTACAGTCTCCTTCTCTGCAAATTTCTTTTCTTTGCATTGTAATCGATATTAGGTAGCTGATCATCCGTGCATATGACTATGAAGACGCCATTGTCATCCATACATAGGTTGGCAATGGCGCGGTGTTTTCAATGAAAAACGGGTTGCGTGGAATTCCATCAGAATTGTGGAATGACCACATGTTGGTAATTGATTTGTAGGAAGATCACAGGCAGCCCCAATCCATGTACTTACCATTCCTTTTGTAAGTATGTTCAGCTAACCTATTCTGTTTTCCAAATTCTCGAAGTACCTTAAAAATGGATGTCTCAGAATCTGAAGTGAAACTTGATGTTAAAGCAGATGCACTTGCCCATACATAACCTATAGAGCAATCACCATAGTTTATAGAATCATGCTCAGTAGGATCTCCATGTCCTGCTACTATAGAGACCTTACTAGATCTGTTGACGTTCACATCCAGGGTATCATTAATATCTTCCAAATTCTCGACATTCTCTTCATCTGAAATGAGAATTTCACGTCTACTTTTTTTGTTTTTTTTTTTAACTTCTTCTTGCGTTTTCTTTTTGTATTTTCCATCTCTGGACTTGACACATCTTTAGAATTTGATGGCTTATTTGAGTCTATATCTGTTTGAGAACATACTGCCCATCTATCCTTCTCTTCCTTTGGATAACCACTTTCTGGAAAATCTAACCACCACGGACACTCCTCAATTTCAAATTCTACTAACCTTGTATTGAATCTCATGTTGAGATTATCTGAGTACATCCATCCTTGATCATCAGTTTGCTTCCATGGCAAGACAGCACTTGGTAGTTTGTCCATGTATTTCCTCTGAATAGCATGCTTGATGTACCTGGAATTGCCAATAAATAATAACTTTTAGTGAAGCAATAAGTCTTGAATGTAATTCAACAAGATTACCTGAAGACCGTTCTTTTAGCACAATTGAGAAGATCATGAGCATTATCGTAATCAATAGTGTGGGACATGTGCTTTTCATTGTTCACGAATATTTTTTTCCTGTCTCTCTTTTTCTATCGACCTCCACAAAGGTTGCTTGAACTCTGATGTGTATGTTCGGGGCATATGTGTATCTCTCAGAAATTTCCTGCATCCATGCATTGGTACGATGGTTCCCGTCCCAGCACAAGAACATTTTACCTGATAGATTAGACCAATGCGGATTATTGGAAAGTTCCTGCTCAAAGTTTTCGTTCTCCACTTGCCAATTGTCATCCCAAGAATTGATCAATTCCTCGGTAACAGAAGTCTCTTTATCCTTAGATCCCTTTATAGACAATATGAATTGTCCCTTTTGCATAATATAACCATCTCTTCGCAGAGTGTCACGCAGCTGTTGGCAATTTGGTGTAACCATTCTCACAGCCTCGTGTATTTGTATTCTGCATAATGGAATAAGGGGTGGAGGAGATTCCCTGTTAATCTCAAGCTCCTTTAATGTTTGTGATACTTGATTAACAATGAATGAAGCTGGTATCTCATCATTGTCTCCTTCACATTATTGTGTGGCCCCAACACTATCCCCTCCCTGTTGTTGCATGACATCAATGGTTTCTCCTTTACCTTCATCCGAGTTTACCACATTATCATCTTCCTGAATTTCACAATTATGGGGAGTAGCCACATGAAGATGAGGTTCAGTAGCATCTACGGCATCATAGTTAGTACTATGGGAGGCCATGTCTGTGCCAACATCAGTAGCCTCTGAAGTCATCTTTCTGTCAGTAATAATAGAATCCGACTGCGCGATAGTCAGAGATTGAGAACTGTCTCCAGAGTTTGTTGTTGTTGTCCTTTGTTTTCGAGGCTTTCTTGGTGGAGTTCTCATCGCCAAAGACCGACCTTTGTAATCAAGATTCTTGCGGATGAAGTACATAACCTTCAACCGCAGCAACATTGAAGTCATCGGGATAAAAAAATACATCGAGGAATGCAGAAAAATACTCGATCAAAACCGTAATTTAAACCGAAAATGTTGCACCCAAGCACCGCTTAAGATAATGTCGACCATAAAACTCAGCAGTGAAAACTTCAACGGCACCATTCAAGAATATGTCGCTACATTGGATCTGATAATTCGAACACAAAACTATGCAATGAAAAGTCGAACGGTACCGTTCAACAAATTCTGGATAGATTGAATAGGCTAATTCGGACTAGAAATGATACAACGAAGAATTCTTTAAACAAATTCAATAACTAAAAGCAAAAGAAAAACTTCTCTTCAATCTTTAGAAGGTTTAGTCCACCCAACCGGGTTCAGGCTTTGTTACAGGAATTCGTTATCCTGCTACTGGCACCGCAATCGGAATTACAATCTTAAAGAAATTCAAAGAACAAACTCCAGCAAGGAAGGCTTTAACAAAGCAGGGAGATCACTCAATCTTGCAACCGGATTTCTGCTCCAGTATCAAAGAACTCGGTTGCTTATATAGGCTGGATCTATCTATTTTCCAAATATCCCTTTTATGATCTGAAAATATCTATCTAAAGGAAAAAGATCCTAAGATGCTAAAATCGGCCAGAGATATCAATAGCTCTGCCTTTTTCAAGCCGGATCGACCTTTCTCTGATCGGATCCGGAATATCCTAACAAGTCCGGGATATTTCCCGTTGAAAAGCCGCGTCCCGTTATCAGCCCTTCGTTTTAACATTGTTGATTTTAAAGCCAATGGTTCATTATAACATTAAATCTCAATAATTTACTAATCTTTAAAATATGGATTCCCGATGCGTGAACCCGAACCGCTCCCCCGAGCCGGCATTGAGCCGTAACAAGAAACTCTGCAATGAAAACTCGAACGGCACCGTTCAAGAATTTGTGTATAGATTGAATAGGCTAATTCGAACATAAATCTGTATCGTGAAAACTCGAATGGCACCGTTCGAGAAAGTGTGGATCGTTTGAATAGGCTTTCGTGAACATAAAACTGTATCATGTAAACTTGAACGGCACCGTTGAAGAAATGAACGAACTTGAGAAAACTTGAGAATGAAATGTTCGCATTGCAGTAGAAAGAAAAAATGTGACATCAACCTGTGTTCTTGCTCTTGTGCCTTGGTGATGGATCAATCGAAGAGCACATCATCCGCTTCGGGTATAAGATTTACTGTTCAACCGATTCAAATGTTTTAATGAAAATACCCACTTATTATAATTATGTGAGAACACTAAAATGCATTATTGCTTGGTTAGTGGGATTGAAATTCGCCAGCCGTTGGCTATGTAACTGACAGTAGTGCACCCTTGAATTACCAAACATAATTTGTAATTAACCGTTGGGAATGTCATATTAAAATGAGTTTAAAGGGGAGTACAAATTTTACTTTGCCATATGGCGTCTTATCTCACAGTGAAAGCTTTCGGTTTACAACAAATATTGTTGCTTCCTTTCCAAAACGGAGTATGTGAGGTTAGTACAGTAGATTTGTCTAGAACTTTCAATGTACTACCTAGCAATTTATGTATGATTCAAAGTTCGACAGATGTGGAATCCAATGTAGCTAGCACTGTGGTTGTTGAATCTGTTAGTGCTTCTGGACTAGGAATTTTTAAGGTTGAGGAAAGAAATGGCACGGTTGTGGAGGTACATGGTATTCCTGCTTATGTCCAGTTGTCCTTGATTCTTCTAATGGAGCAACTACATCCCAATCCACCTCTACATACTTAAAGATAACATCATGTCCCATTAACAGCAAACTTAAAAAATTGTTAATGGAAATTGGAAAACCAAGACAGGTGGATTGTTTGCCACAATATTATAATGGAAAAATTGTTTTTGAGTTGCCAAGTCAGTCCATCAGTAAAACCCCGATGAAAGGTATGCAACATTCGGTTGATCCACACGTATGGACGCATGCAAACATGACTGACATACGTAGTTTTGATGGGACAGTCAGGTTGTCATATTGTGGTGGTCACTTGCAATGTAAAAACATGTCTTGTGATCATTTATTGACTAAAGGCAACCACAATGAGTTGCACTGGAGAGGTGCATTGCAGAGAAGACCTGAGATTGGTAAACTAACTTCATTCCATGGATCTATAAGTTGTGAATACTGTCATCTGCCACCTACTTGTGTTGCACGTTGTCTAGTGTCCATGTACTATTGTTTGCCTAACAAAATCTCAGAAACAAGACTAGTTGTCCATACTGGTGAGCACACACATCCCATTAAAAAGGCAGAATGCAGTCAAGTCAAGCGAATGAGGGACCTAGTTAACTCAGACACAACCTTACATCTTGGTGGGTCTAGACATAAACAGAATGAATTAGCTATGGATGAAATTGTTCATTCAATTATGGGCTCCTCAGATGGAGACAGTGTTGAGAAGATGGATATAGATCAAATAAACGAGTTGTTGACAAGGTTGGAACCATTATGCAATCAGAGAAGGTATGACATTGATATTACGTAATAAATTATATTAACAAGTTATTTGATACGAAGAATATTGCTTGTGTAGGTTGAAGAGATGGATTGATGATGCGAGGAGAAGAAATAGGCAATGTTCAGATGATATTTCTGGTTTATTGGAGCTAAAGAAAAGAAGCAAATATGAATATTTCCATGGATCTAAATTCCCTTACCAGCTTCATGATCCGCTAAATGAACACTGCTACATTTTCAAAATTTCTACAACTGGTCCTGGATCAGGGGTTGATTTGGTCAACAGGATGAGACCAACAGGTGATCTTAGCAACAGTTGGGTGCATTTTGATCACATCAAACGAATTCAAGGGTGGACAACATTAGCTTGTCATGTGTATGATCACAAGTAAGCGGTTTGCGAAAATCAAATGAAAAGTTTTCATTGATAAGTTTTTAACAATCTTGTTTTACGTCGTAAATTAAAGTCCCCGCGCTGACAATTGCGGTTTGTGACATGAAGACGAGGAAGATGCGAGGCACGTAAAAAGTTTTGGAGGAAGCTTAATAAGGTCATGGTAGCAAAAAAGGTTATTCAAAAGCCGAGTTTTTGGGTTCATGGCGGCGCATCTAAGCTCAACCTAATTGGATTGCGGTCCGGGGAAGTTTTCTTCAATGGGGAAACTAGACCCGAAAAGAGCTCTGTTACTTCCATTTCGAGCAATGCATGCATCGACATACGAAAAGACACTTGCCAAAGGAATATTGGGACGCCCATAAGGATCCGTGGTAGAAAATGGCATCAATCAAAGAACCGAGGAGGAAGCAGATAAAATATACCACTCCATAATGGATTGGTGGGTGGGCAAGACTACGAGATAATCATATTAAAGTTTTGAGTTCTTGGCTATCATGGTGGCATCATAGGAGTAGCGGATGGGGTAGGTTTATGGTCAACAAACGTAATTGGCGGACAACAATACATATTCCACAAACAAACTTATCGAGGGCAAAGCACCGAGTTGGTTAGCAAACATCGAAACAAGAATAATTTTTCCTTGTATGATGCCTTCCTCTTCGATCTCACGTAAGTGCTTGATACCAAATACAAAATCATTTCTAGACAGCAACTACTTAGGTGCTTGGTCCGTGTGTCGGATCTTTTAATAGACTGCAAAATCGTCAAAGTAGTGGTGCCAAGGCTAAGGAGGTAACCAACGTTATAAACTTGGAAGCAGAAATGGCGGGCTTTGAAGAGCATGACAGCAATGCAGGAGGTAACTTGAAGATCGTGTACAAGAAGCAACGTTCCATAGACACAGTTGATCTCACAGCAGAATCAGGAATTCATCGTCCCGACAAACATGCAACTAATGTTAGCAGAGTACGTAAGGATGATCCTATGGTGAGGACTCTATTCAATGATTCTTTAGAAGAGAAGATCGTGCCGCAGTCTCTTTGGGCTATTCAAGAACGTACGAAGCGGCTGATGGTCCTGGGTGTCAAGGAGGAAGTCGAACATGGAAAAAATGTAATAATCCAATTAACGGGTATACAACCAACAGCTGCTCCTTGCTTTTATGGGTTAAGAGAATTCCGGGGACAACGAGTCTCACAAATGATGTGGTTCTGTCCTACTACAGTTGAATGCACATGGTTTCCAGATAAGTCTTTGATGTGTCCCCCACAAAGACCACCATTGTGGCATGTGGATAAAGATACTGACTTAACGAATGAAGAGATTGAGAGACTCGGAGCAGCAGGCTTTTTGTTGGGTGGTAGATCTCAATCTAGCTTGATCTGCGACCAATGCGGCCTCGGTATGCAAGCACGTAGATCCACCATGGCGAGGTCCGCTAGCTCATGGAGGAGCGTAACTAAAATGACAAGGAAGGGAAGGTTGTGAATTCAGGGAAGGAAATGAATGGAGAGATCGAAGGTCAGATTTGAGCAGTCAAAGAGAATGAAGGTGGATTATGTGCAAGAGAAGACCTACACAAAAAATAAACATGTGGACTATGTAGTCAAACGTGAAGATAGCATATACATTGTATCCATTAAGGATGAGCCAGAATGCAGTTGTCCGGATTTCATCCACATGGAAAGGATAAGAGGATTCATACCTTGCAAGCACTTGTTGTACGTATACAATCAAGTGCTTGGAATCGATCCATATCCGACCACAAAGGATCCGACCAATGCTAACTAAGTCGTATTGGGCGTATACTCCCGAAGTAGTTATCAGTAGTAGATAAGTTTATGCATTGCTATTCTTTCTTCACTTTGGTTTACAGTTCGAGAACAGTCTTGATGTAAGTTGGCTGAGTTTATAAGTATCATATTATGATGTCTTATTAATGAAAAGTAGTGACCATGTGAATCAATTTAACAATTGCAAAGACTTCTGTCATTTTCTGTGCAGCATTTTATGTACTTAAAACATTCTAGTTCTTTCAGGTAATCTTTAATACATACATGTCCATGTCCTTCTGGTACAGCAAACAACCAATCATAAAATTGCATATTTCCATACAATTCACATCCAGTCATAAAATTTATACAATTGCCTACATTCATCCAATTCAAATCTATTCACACAATAGCCTATACTAGTTGCCCTTGTCATATACACAAATCCTATAAGCACCAAAACATGTACAGTAAAAAACAAGTTAGGTATTCAAATGGAAGTAGAAGCAAAAACTTTTTACATTCAAATTTTTTCTTGGCCATATGGCTTTACATCAGAACATCTTTTGGAAATTTAAATGCCCGGAGGCTTCAACTATTCACAATAAAAAAGCCCGGAGGCTTGCAGTCATATGGTAAGAAAAAAAGCCCGGAGGCATGTACATTCCCTCGAAAAACATAAAAGCTGGAGGCAAGTTGGTATGAAGCGGGAGGCAAGCTGGAGGCTAAGAACAAGGAAAAATAAAAAAAGGTGCTCTGCCCTAACAAATTTCATTCATCTGCTTCACCATCTGCAAAACAAAAAAGTAAGAAATAACCGTTAGTTGATTCCATAAGAAAAGAAAGAAAACATGCATGTACCATGTAGCAATGCCATGAACTCCTCGAATTCACCGGATTCGTCTTCAATTTCTTCATCTTCTTCATCGTCTTTGGCTTCTTCTTCTTCGGTAGACCACTCATTTTCTGAAGAATCTCCTTCCCAGCCTTGAAGAACACCTGTGATGAACTCCTGCTCCGAAATTTCCTCTGATTCCTCATCAGAGGAATCAGAGGAATCGGAAGCATTCAAAGCAAGTAAGGTGGGCAAAATGAGGGAACAATGGGAGGAAACACCTCTTTCGGGATTGCCCGGCGCCTCTTGGAGGGGCGCTTCCGCTCTTTCCATAGCTGGTCGCTTCATGGCGATGGCGATGGCGATAAGGCGATGGCGATGGCGATGGCGATGGCGATGGCGATGGCGATGGCGATGGCGATGGCGATGGCGAAGGAATTGGGCGAAGAAATTGGGTTGGGAGAATGGGCGGAGAATGGGCGCCAAACTAGGCTGGCATAGATATAGGCTGGATTAGACGTGAAAATCGTAGGAATGATTCGAATTCCAGTACTATCAACCATCATTAAATGCCATTATGTGCATGTCTCGAAATTTGAGCCATGCATAATACCATAAATATCCAATATTTTCCTTTTTTAACCTTATTCCTAAACATATATGATTTGAGTTTAACCTAAAAATGAACACCGATATAATTCGAATTTAACATACAATTTACTATGTCGATAATTGGGATTTAAAAAAAAAACACTCCAAACCCTCCTCGAGAAAACCACGTAAGTGCCGACCTCGGACATTGGGATCTTCACATTCATGCATAACAATAATACGTTATTTACCTGTTATGTCGATATTCCCCCTGCAAGGTTAGCACATTCTATAACTACACATTCATGCATAACTAAATGACAAGCGTAATGTGGCGACCCCAAGGAGACCACTCTCTCCATCTGTACGTACAGGATTCAACTCGTCCGTCAGGCCATCTGGCACGGATGCGGAGTTACACGGCCACCCCCATTGAAAAGTTTGGCCTCCTTGAAGCAAAATCAGAAAGTACTCCTCTTGTTGCTAGTTCCAGATATTTCGAACTTTCTCAAAAACAAAGTCCTCGCACTGATATTAGTTATGTTGCTAATACTCTTGTTCAATTCATGACTAATCCTGGACAGGTTCATTGGACTGCTGCTAAAAGGGTTTTGAGATTCTTGAAAGGCACTTTTACCTATGGTTGATTGTTGTACACAAAGCAGAATGATGTTGATATATTGATTTTGCTAGGCTATACAGATGCTAATTGGGGTAGTTGTTCTGATACGCAACGATGTGTTTCTGTTTCCACCACAGAAACGGAGTATCTTGCTGCATCCGTTTGCCAGCAGAGAATTGGTTTGGTTGCGGCAGTTAATGGATTATTTGCATTAAACTCACGTGGAGCCTACTCTACTCATATGTGATAATCAAAGTACAATTGCATTAACAAAAGATGAGGTTTTCCATTCTTAATCTAAACATATTGAGCTACACTATCATTATATCAAGTTGGAAGTACGAAAGAAGACTATTGTCCAACGTCAGCGATGGTTGCTGACATCTTCACCAAAGCATTAGGACTTCAGAAACAAGAGATGTGCAAAGCAGCTCTTGGAATTGTTGAATCTTTTATTGTTACTTGAGTTGTTCTGAAAGTGCTTGGGTTTTTTCCTTTTAACCCACAAAAGGTTTTTTTGATCCAAGCACTAGATTAAAGATGCAGGGAGGGATGGTTGGAGACATCTTTAAATATGAGATACATCTTTAAATATGAAATACAATTATTTTGTTCAAAAGGCTAAAGTTGCAGGGAGGGTGTTTGGAATCTCCTTTCTATAGGAGATATTGCACCTTTACCTTTTGCCATATATGGCACGTGTTTTATATAGCACTCTTGCCTATTGTGGCACTAGCCTAATTGTGGCGCATATTGATGTATAAATATGTATCTCATATGAATGAAACGTGATCTTGTCTTGTGGGAAAAGTTTTGTGTGTCTCATGTTTCAAAGGCATAACACAACACAACAGCGTATGATTTGGATTTGGCTGCTTCGATTTGTGCAAAGACCCTACAAAGACAAATTATTTGGACGCTGAAGAACCTTGTTTGACGGTGTTTCAGAAGCTTGGCTTTGGTAATAAGGCCTTTTCCATACACTATTTTATATGTATAATATAGATCTGCTCTTAACTAAAGAATTTGGCATCTAAAATGTCGTTTATTGTTTATTGTTTTGCCGATTTTAGAATGTTTTGAGTTATTTACAAGTTAGTAACATGCATTTCAAATGTGTTCAAATTGGTACTAGGTGAACCCAAAAGCATATCTTAAAGACAAGAAAATTCAAAATCATTCTAAAGACTGAAGTGGTATGGAAAACGAAATGGAAATAACATTTAACAAAGATCTAATGTTTTGAACATTAACATTTATCAAATCTTTGAACTTTTAACATTGGTCTAATGTTTTGAACCTTAACCATCGAATGCTTTAATTTAATGTGAGAATTTGGATTTCAATTTAACAATATAATGCTTTATGGACTTGTTTGGGTTCGATTCCCAAAACGCTTTCTTAAAATTAACAAATATGCCTTCTTGATATTAATTAGTTAATAATAAATATCATTTTATTTTTTTTTAATGTGTGCCATGTGTCAATATTTGATTTGTTATTACATTTTAGAAACAATACCTTGTTTTTCCTATGTGTAATGATAATGCTTTTTTATTTCAAAAGTATGCCACGTGTCCATATTTGATTAGCTAGAATAATATTTTTTATTTAAAAGTATGCCATGTGTCAATATCTCATTAGTTAAACAACTACATTAGAAACTCACATTTTTTCTACATGTTATAATATTACTTTTTACGTGTCCTTATTTTAGGAAAACAATAGCTAAATTTCAATAACACATGTAGTGTTTCGTAAATTAAAAAAAAGCCATGCATGATTTCTTTTAAATTTGTAAAAACAACACTTGAAACGACGTGTCCATATTAAGAAAAAGAACACTTGAAAACATCATTTTTCTATTTCCTACGTGTTCTTTTCTTTGTAGTCCTTTATTTCTAGTGTTGTAATTTAGTTTTCTGTATAGTAAAATTAAAACCTACACGTGCTATTTTAAAGATAAACATCGCATGGTTCCACAAAAAACAACGAAGTGAAGGAAAAAGTACACGTTGACAAAAAATTCACAAGAACTATGTCAATTTTTCTCGCCGCCAGATTTTTCTCGCCAAAAAGACCACCGCGTGGAAAATTTACGCCAAAAACCACTTGTCTCTTTGTGCAAATCGGGATAAACGGGCCACGTGGACTTTTGGGGCCATTTTGGTGTTGTTTTGGCATAAAACAACACTTCCGCACAACTAAAAAAAGCGTGGACCAAAATTGGGGGTCAGATGTGATGTCCTTGCTTGTGGGCTTTATCCAAAGGCGCATGACTCTTCCATGGCAATGGCTGAAACCGCCTTAGATTCCAATACTTCTTCACCTTTTTAGGTCCGCGTCCTTTCTTGTTATTAGCTTTCTTGTTCTATGGTTGAGAGCATTCATGACTAATGTGCCCAGGCTCCCCACATCTATAGCAGAAAATCCCCTTCATGGGACCACCGGACTTAGAGTCCGCTTTACGCTTCTTTTGACTCTCCACTGCGGACTTAGACTTAGGCCGCCGGACTTTTTCGACTTTTCTTCTTGAAAAACCTTTTTTCTTCTTTTTGAGAACTTCCGGACGTCCTCTTAAAAGACTCATCCTCTTCCCCAAGCCGACGAAGTCAACATCGTTGCCCTCTCAAAATCCTCGGGCTTCAACCCCGCATTATCTCGCTTCTTGAGAGCAACACTGGATAAACCACCTAGGAAGAAATCAACCTTCCGGGCCTCGGACAAGTCTCCAACCCCGTGGATATAACCCCGTACCTTATTGATATAAGCACCGAGAACTTGTGCTACGCGGATACCATAACTTCTCAAAAGCGCATCACGAGCATCATCTTTGAGGTGCATACTCCCCAATAAAGTATTTCACGAAATCGGGACGGTATTCACTTCCTTTTTCATGGTAGGACCATTCCACCAACTATAGGGCGTCCGATTTCCAAGCATTCTGCGCAATAAACAACCGCGCCTTTGTCTCCTTTATTGGTAGCCTCAAAAAGATCTCAAGCTTGTCAATCAAGCCATCACCTCCTCACCCCGATTGCCTTTCCCATCCCAATCCCAGGGATCTTCGATGCTTCCGAGGCTGCGGATGTCCTCCTTGCTCAATCCGGAACTCTTCAATGATCTCCCACGGCGGACACTAGTACCAGTACATCCGGGTCCACCACCACAAGCTGCGGATACTTCCCTTCTCCGGGAACTTCCCTAGGCCATCCGTGCTGCAAAGGGTCTCCAAAGCAGTTCTCATAGCGTCCTCGAGTGTCTAAGAGCGACCTTGAGGCTTCTCTTTGCACTCCCGGCAAGTCCCTCCCCCGCCGTCTACATGGTCTCCGGGTTCTTAAGGTTTTCACAATGCAGCGGCGGCTAGCCCTCATTACGCCGGGGTTCCTCCTCCATAGAGATGCGCTGCCACACTTTCTACGACATGTCTTTTGCACTAGTCTCGTAGTGCTCCATCTACGGCTACTCAAGGTTCGGTAGAACTTAGGCTCGATACCATCATATTCACAACCAAAATTTTAGTACCAAAATTTCGATTTGTATCCACATCAAACCATCGAGTACCTGAGAACAAGTCGCCTCCCCACGGGCTATATACATGAACACCACGTATACAGATAACAAGTAGACAACATAAGATAACTAAATGCACACGGACGCTCCGCCAGCTATCAAACAGCATGCACAAGCTTCCACGTGTTAGTAACATACATAAGAGTTATCTAGTAGTGTCAATACGAAGCAAGGACTGACGGACTGCAAGAACACACATATGGAATCCACCACATGCACCATAGCATCTGCCAAGCACAGTGTTGTCAGGTACGTTTAGTACGGTACGGGTATTATACGTACTTAACGTATTAATACCGTATGCATACCTCTCATTTAAAAAGTACTTTAAATACGTTTTTTGGAATTATAAAATACTTATTAAATACGTAAAATATGTATTTTACGTATAGTACGTTAAGTACTTCCTCTAATTTTTTAGAACTATTTCTTGTACTGCAGTTGAAATAGTTGCAATAACAACTAGTATGAAGAACTTCAAGTTTTAAATAATGAACCAGAATATATTACTCTAGAAAATTAAGTATTTCTCAAACTTTTCAATCCAAATTATGTCTATTTAAGAGTTATATATTCTAGTTTGCAATCTACACCCACAGACAAATAAATTTAAGTAATTGCTGCTTATTTGTTGCATCCGAAGCTATTAACCGCCGTTGACCTCTCAGATTTCTTTCCAGCATGAATGCAAACTACAAGTATTAAGGAGAAGGTCTGCCTCTCGCCATGACAAAACAAGGAGAAAGGTGGGTCTGCATCTCCATCTCCATTCCGATTCGGTAGCTAGAGTAAGAAGAAAGAGGGGGGAAACACAAAGGTTTCGGGTTTTTATTTGCAAGAAGATTAGTTTTTTTCTTTTTTCTTTTTTCTTTTTTCTTTTTTCTTTTTTCTTTTTTCTTTTTTCTTTTTTCTTTTTTCTTTTTTTAAACTACAATTCCATAATTTCCCTAATGTCTAACGCCTCTAATGCGCTATTCTATAATAATATCTAATAATGTATTTTTCCAAATGTATAATTTTACCAATGCTATTTGGTCAATGTCATTTGGACGTTTTTTTTAAAGTACGATTATCATGCATCTACATGCGTATAATATGTTAAGTACGGTATTAATAAAACAAGAGCTCAATTTGACTCCGGCCAACTTATAGGTATAGTACGATAGTAATCGCGGAAGAAGGTACGGGGCGTATGTAAACGTAAAATATGGGCACGTAAACAACAACCGCCAAGCGGACACACCCGCCATATCTAGACAAGACGTCGCCTGAACCCCCGGTGGATCCAATGTCGGGAGAAACCGCGGGCATTATAAGGGACGATGCTACTCATTTGTTGGTTCCGCATGCCACCGTCCCATACCAAAATGGCCAGCTTCACCTCACAAAGAGCCCCTCGTTCTTATTTAGATAAGCCACGCTCATCTAATATCATGCCCCTCGCATAAAACTCCCTTGGGTAGCACTCACCGCGGCTCACCCGGATCTACGGCAACAAAGGAGCATCAATCACAATGGATGCTCACTTTCATCGGTTTGGGCAGGGCATATGATATTGTCCCATACCAATACCATTAGCCTACCTCACCAAAGACTCGAGAGACATCTAAGAGAACAAGCATAAGGCCATCCCCATAAAAGAATAAGCAAAGGCTACACTTCCATATTGGATGGGCATGTAAGGGATCATGGTTGTAAAAATTGGCTTGCTATCAAAAGGGCGGTCGGCCGCCCTTTGCCACAATCAGCAACCCATCATGACTAGAAAAGGACAACCGGTTTATAAGTAAACAAGGTTTTTATGGTGAACAACCGAAGCTCAACCAGCTACGATGATTCTCGACATCGAGAGCAGTATGCCAGGCTTATCACTTAGGTTCGGTATTTTGAGTTGCCGAGTCACCCCGATTAATTTAATGTTTCCCACCAAGAGCGGAGCCCACCAACGCCAAGTATGATTGTTGAATCGCCATACCGAAGTCTATACGACCTCCTCCAGAATTCAAAGGTTGCCACGCCTTTGCAAATCCAAATACTCCATCCCTTTTTCTTTTCTTCAATCCGTCCTAGTTCCCTTCTGCCGTTGCCTTGCTTACGTAATCACGCCACAACCCCCAATTGTTGAAGCTCCGCGCCGCGGGCGAGCCATGGCGCAAGATCCTCGCAGCAGCTAGGGTGGTCCCTCGAACCGAACACCGATGGCCCAGTCTCCTCTAGGCGGCCCAACGCCGCGTAATGAGTTGGTGGCATCCCCCATTTTGGGGTTTCACCATTTGAATATTAAATGGTTTTTCAACCATTAAGGTATTCCAAAGCTTAAAAGCCATTTACCCTTTAAATGGCCCAATGGTTCTTTAAACCATTATAAGCTATTTGTTACCTTAGCTTAGCATAACATAAGCCCAACTTTTATTGCATGGGTTGCCTACCCATTCAAGCGTTGCCCATTACATTATGTTCATAATGTACTTAGAGCAATCACGCAACTAAATTTATCATCCATAAATAGTTGCGCCCCTAGTCTAGGATCTACTAGGTGCACCGTACCCTAGGCTAGAGAACAACATGCGACCATTACCCGTCTATGGCACAAATACCATAGCACATTCTATTATGCCAAACATTAGCATGCATGCAAAATATCCAACAATGGTCTTGTTAAAATATTTAGCATAACACCATTCAATTTCAATTCAAATCGAGGCTGAAATCTACAAATTATTATATTTTGAATATTAAGAATGTCAAACACTCGAACGAGCATAACTTATGAAGTTCAACTCCAATTAGATGAATTTATTTGAAATTTGATGAGCCATAAGGTTCATGAATGATCTTTTCGAGTTTTTATTTTTTTGGCCAAAAGGGTCAGAAATTCTAAAGGGCTTTTTCTTTTCTATGTGGACCTTGGTTCCCAAGGTCCTTTTTGGCATGCACATGCGGCATGCTTTTTTGGCTGAACATTTGGGCACAGGCATGTCGCATGCTAATGCGATATATTACTTGGCATGTAGCATGTTATATAAAGTGTTTATGATATTGGATTTCCACTGCGCCTGGGCTTTTGGTTTAGTGGTAACACACTAGTCTTATAATAGTTATATCTCACATATAACTATGTCATATATCTGATGATTCTTTATGTCATTAACCAAAATGGTTACAGATTTTTGGATTTCAATGGAAACTCCAAAAACACCACATCCCATCAACAATTAACAACCCAATCAATGGCTACAGATTATGGCCAAAACATATTATTGGATTTCGACCAAAACCCTGGCCGAAACCCCAAAAAAACACCAGTTCCATTAACAACCAACAATCATCAACCTATATGTCACTAACCAATGCTAACTACAATCCAACCAATGGCGATCGATTACGACCGAAACAGATTAATGGATCTCGGCCAAACCACCCTTGGCCGAAACCCCAAAAAACACCAGTCCCATTAACAATCAACAATCCATATGTCATTAACCAATGGCTAATTAACAACCCAACCAACGGCTACAAATTATGACCGAAACAAATTATTAGATCTCGGCCAACACCCAGACCGAAGCCTCAAAAACACCGTCCCATTAACAATTAATGGTCAATAAACATTATGTGATTAACCAATGCCACCAAAACCCAAAAAAAAATCAAGTCCCATTAACAATCCATATGTCATTAACCAACAGGTATAAAACAACTCATGTCAATAATCAACAGCTACAGATTATGACGAAAACCTCAAAAAACATCAAGTCGTATTAAACAACCCATATGTCAACCAACGGCTACAGATTATTGGCTTTCTAGATTGTGGTTGAAACCCCAAAAAACACAAGGTCCCATTGACAACCCATTTGTCATTAACCAAAGACTACATGTTATTGGATTTCTAGATTTTGACAAAAACCCCAATTAACAACCCATATGTAATTAACCAACATCTACATATTATTGGTTTTTTGGATTTTGGCCAAAACCCCAAAAACACCATGTCTCATTTACAACCTAATAAATGTGCACAAGGTTTTTTGCATTTCGACCAAAACCCCAGAAAACACCGTGTCTCATTTACAATCCACAAAGAATGTAGTCCCATAAGAACGTAGTACTATATTTACCACAATGCCCTCTACTTAGGCAATTTTAAAAACTCAATTAAGGCCCACAAAGAATATAGTCCCATAAAAATGTAGTACTAGATTTACCACAATGCCCTCCGTTTGGCAATTTCGAAAACGTGTAGTGGCATTTTGGTAGTCTCCATATGTTTGGTCAATTCAATGCAATTAGAGCACACGACAAGAAACTTTGCCATTTTTTACACGAATAGGAAATCTCATTTTTAGGCCATGAGTACTAATGTTTCTCTTTTTCAAAAATAGCATATAAGTCAACATTGGGCAACGAGAGCTGTTGGATAGGCATATTCACCCCTTATTCCTTAATCTACACCGTACACAAAGTTCCTCGTTTGTGGGGTATGGATGTATACAATTTGTTATACTGTATAACAAAATTTGCAAAATACTATAAGATTCCAGGCAATATACTATATGGTGTTGATTTTGTACGTGCAAAACATAATTACAGGGGCTCTCGCTGCCCTACGTCACCCCCCGTGTGAATATGCACCCAAACAAAAGGGGGTTTAAGGGGGAATTTAATTTTAAACATGTGTAATGTAATGGTTTGTGTTAATTAATGTTCATAGTAGTTATGTTGGTTGTTATATTACAAATTTTTTTTGGCCCTTCGGGCCACAAAAGAAAATAAAAAAATAAAATAAAAATCAAAATAAAATAAAAGTACAAAATGATTGATGTGTTATTGCAAACCATATATTTTAAATTGCATAATTTATAGGCTTCAAAATGACAACATTGTAACAATGCGCTCAAATTGTCTTGAACATCATATGAACATAATCCGAAAATGAAGGTAGCCTAGCAGAAATAGCCAAACAAATTGAATCTAGATGTCTAGATGGTTGGTATGAAGAGGTTAGAATGGGAAGGACTTCACATTTAGTGCATCTCACTTGTTTCACCCTTTTAAAGTCATTCCAATTGTTTGAAATAAACCCTGGCCTCAAGGATATTACAATGTCTTTTGTAAGGCCTAGAGTACATCTTTACAGCCTCAATATCATGCTGGGGTCGTTATGTATGAAACCCTTCACTCAACTGACTAGTAACCAGTACATAAAAAGCATTTGAGTGCCACAAAAGGTAGGAGCATCTGGGCGCGCTATCACTTGCTAAATTGCACCAAGAGAGCATTATCTCTTACCAACCAAAGACAAAGGAGCGTAGACATTGTGCTAGACCTATTAAATTGCCAACCTTTTCTATCTGCAGTAAGCTCTATGACAACCAAGCATGGCCACAAAGGTGATGTGATCCGCTCAAAGAACATCTTCCCCGTGATCTGCGAAATAATTGCGGGTGGCTTCTTTAAAATGATTCTCATTGGGAAGAGGCTGAAATATGGAATTCAGGACACGAGATTCTTTATCGGCATCTCTTGTAAAATGGAAGGCTTCTATAAGCCATTCCTTTTCTACACAAATTCCAATCATGATTCTCAACATGGCCCCGCCGCATTACGTTGATCAAAGCATTCCAAGAGACCACACCTAGCGGTGGCATTTCTCTGTAGCGAGAGTCGAGGGCTTTTGTAATCGCCCCCTCGAAGACAAAAGTGAGATTATTGTATTCCATTCAAGATACTCAAATTCTTCCAAAGAAACCCCCAGCAAATCCGCATAACCAAAAGCAACCCTCATGCAATGTGTACAAAGTTCCCTTGAAACTGATAGAAGAGATATTTTACATAATTCAACCGTACTTGTGGTTTAAACATCCCAAAGGATAATGTCAGATCACACATTCTCGGGTAGGATCGATATGGCTACATTATGGAGCAAGAGCGGTACGATCTTTGTTGGTAAAAAAGTAAGAGCATTTCAACTTCAAGCATAAAATTTCTTTTTAGATCGCAACAACGCCTTTCATAAAGCAAGAAAATAATTATATATGGCATCTTACCATAGATTCATAGCAGAGCATCATGGCGTATGGAATGGTATCACATGTTGGATTAAGGGGAATCGTGCTTGTTCTTGAACACTACATTGAAACCCAAATCTGAATCCATTCTTCTTAGCCTTATTGTCATATCCAATGCCCTGGCCTTAATCATGCTAGATATTCATGCCTCAAACTGCCTTGCCATGTAAGAATCCGGTCCGTGTAAGAATCATAGCCTGTCCATGCGGCTCCACTCTTCCATCCGCCTCTCTCACGCCATCTTTGGATGTATGCCTCCCTTTCTAATAACCCGCCA
This sequence comes from Isoetes taiwanensis, assembly GCA_021234155.1. Taxonomy (NCBI): domain Eukaryota; kingdom Viridiplantae; phylum Streptophyta; class Lycopodiopsida; order Isoetales; family Isoetaceae; genus Isoetes; species Isoetes taiwanensis. Next base: position 18,104,973 of record JAJEKV010000008.1, on the reverse strand, counting down.
AGCCCACGAAATGAATAAATATGTTTGGACATTCGGACTGGATCAAGTGCGAGTTCTTATGGTTACCACTCCAATGCACATAAGAAGCAACACATCCCTCTCGATTCATCAAAATTGAGGGACTCTTGGCTTAAAGAGATATAAGTCACTTGGAAGCCAAAACAACGGGGGATATAAAGGGAAAGGCAACACACTTGCTACAAGTCATCTTTTCCCTCCTAGCCATAGCTCTTTGCTCCCATATCTCGAATGGGGTTCTTCCATCCTTGCCTTAGCCGATTTGAGCCATTCCATCGTTGTTCTATTATGATAACCCTAGAAAGAAGAGCTGGATATCCCATGCTAAGTTTGAGAATTAGCCTAAAAAATGGTGCATTCGAAAAGGCTTCTATTGTAAACCCTTGGATTAAAACTCTAGGGTCAATCTTGGCCATTAAGATGGGTAAGGGGAGCAAAAACCATTAAGAATGTGGAACAAAAATATGAGAATACCGTATGCGCACTCTAGATATACTACCGACAAGACATCCGAATAATGGAATCCTTAAAATCATATGAAAACCATATTAAAAGTGTACAAAAAATACAAAGAAACCCCTTATAATGCTAGATATTGATTATCAAGAAGAGAGGTAGCCAATTACATTGGATCATGACTCATTGTCGTTATGTGGTAGCATGAAATTGAGAGTAAAGGAACGTCCATTACTAAATCTTAGGGACAACGTTCCCTCATGGGACATCTAATGGATGAGCCAGTGAACTCTAGGTGTGACGGAACCTTTTCCCTCGAAATGGTCCAAACACGAAAAAGTTTACATAGGTGTGAGTGAACATTTCCCTCGAAAAGGTCGTCTAGATGACATTTCAAAGCCAATAACATACTATAAAGCCAAAATAAGGGGTAGATAACGCCTTCCCCTGTATGGGAATAAAATTCTTGGGCAATATGGCCATGGCCAAAATGGCGAGGGGGTGCGGGCACCCTCCCCCTATCATTTCCTTCCAATATTCAACCACTATGTATGTCAATAATAGGATATGAATATAAGAATCCAATGAGTTGATGGAGTCACTACAGAATATATAGTGCTCGCCAAATGCATATGGAGTCAGTTCACTCTAATCATGTAGAAGGGATGGACCATAAAATAAACTCCATAATATTCAGCCCTTTTTATTTGCCTTCATCTTTTAGCCTGGATTATGATACGTAAGGGGGTCCAATGGTTCAAAAAGCGTGACAAAGAATCATGCAAATTTTGACGCACCTACGCACTGGATAACAAAGCAAATAAATCCAAGGGACAGCGACCTGGCAGTTGTGATCCCATCCTTCGACGCGCCACGTGGACGGCCCAGATGCTGAGACACATACATCAATAATAACACAGATACTATACATTCAAAATCCACTACAAGAGGAAAGGTGACTTCACAATCTTTTAATGTTTCTATGTCGGGTCGTATTCTGTTGTTCGGCAGATCCGTTTGATGACCCAATCTTTCGCCTTGCAAACACTTTGCTCGGATAAGATTTATCTTGCCGGATTGAAGCTTCCATTTTTAATACCCTGTCCATTTCCTCCATCGCCAGCCTTCTCAGAGCTAATGCTGCAGAGTATCCTTGTGAATCCTTACTATAATACACCAGCCCATTCGTAAACACTAGCATCAGATCGCGGAAGAATTCTAAACTGCTTGAGTAGGCCCCTTCTTCGAGCTTTGATCTGACACTAGCTAGATCAATTTTCCTTTTAATCAGTATGTCATATTTCTCACTTTCCTGCAAAAACGAGTTGAAATGAACAATTGGCATGTCTCAGACAGGGAATGCATTGCGCTTTACCTGATTATGCTTGAAGAGAGATGCAAATTTGTGGGCACTGATGGTCCGGAGGCATTTTAGAAGAGGCTGAAATTTGCCCTGAATCTTGGGTCTTCTGCTTCGTTTGCTCATGAAGGATAAATCATCTCCCTGATCTGCCTCTTTACAAGAATTTTCGTCACTGCCACTCCCTTCTTCTCCAGATTCAACAGAAACAGATTTGTTAATAGGCCCATTTCCTCCCTCTCCTTCCATAAGCACAGAGCCTTCTTCTTGCTTATGATCAGGAGCTCGATCGGATTCTTTAACTTCCCTAAATTGCTTGTGATCTTCATCTTTCAAAATTTCCTTCTTCTGATCGCAATCAGTAGCTTGTTTATCTATTGCCATTCCTTCACAATCTGCAGATTTTTCCTCAAATCCCCGATTAGGTGCAGTAGGAATACTGCTCTTGATTTGTTGCACAGATGGAGGCAAGATTGTGTCAAAGGAATGAACTATATTTCCACAACCGGACTGATCGGAAAACTCTTTTGGAATGCTGATTTGGCACCGGATTAAAACATATTTCTCACTTTTTTTAGCCGCTTCTGAATCCACAGCTGGAGTATCGCCATAGCCGAGCTCATCCGAGCATTGCCACTGGTTTTTCTCGGCTTTAAGCCGCTTCAGCTTAAGCTTAAGCAATCTGCCATATCAAAACCAAGAATCAGAAAAAATTTCTGCCTGCAAGAAACTGACAAATATACCCTATGGATCCATCGGAACGCTCGAGTTCACGCTTCAAATGAGCAACTCGTCTTTTCCGAAGGTCCCCAAACCACGGCACCGCATCGGCATCTCTGAACGCCACAAACAAACAAATCAATCCGTCAGACCTCTGCAAGACGATAAAGCGACATCTTTTTGCACATTTCCGGCCATAGCCAAACCTAATCCGGCGGTCAAACAGAATATGCCATCAAGAAGGGCCATACCTTTGACAAACATAGTTGTTGTAGCGCATCGCAAGATCGTCATACTTAGCTTTACATTTCTGCACCATAAATTGGATCAAGAAACGGATTAAAACATAAATTTCTTTAATTTTTGTGCCTAAATCAGCTCATAGTCCACACAGTCCATAAACAGTTTGATTAATTAATCAAGAAAGGGAAATATTATTGCTACCTCTGCAGTAAAATGAGCAGGAGAGACTTGTAACATGATCGCCCGACTTTGAAGCTCTGCCGCTACCTGATTCCAGTTCCCTAATCCATGCCGTTTTACAGCCCCTGCTAAAAGAAGCTCTTCTAAGGTCTCCCAAGAATCGCTATCACAGATTTCCGCCATAGCCGAGCTTGGATCCCTTCATATCAAATCTATTTTATAGATTCTTTGGAGTTACGCTTCCAAATCCTGCCAATCCAAGCTTTTCGCAACGAATTATAACTAGTTTGCCACAGACTGACTCCTCTTTACATTCGACCACGTGAATTTATGAATGATATAAGCTCCACCGGGACGGATTTCAGCTTCCCCAAATAAGTGTTTGGCTATGGCTATGGTTCCGGCGATCGAGCGGGGGGCTTAAAAAGAGGAGATCTGGATTCTGTTCTGGAAAAGGCAGCCGTCGCTTTTCGGGCAGAATACGCTAGTCTTTTCGCGCCAGAATGTTCTGCACATGTTCGCACTATATGTGTGGCTATATCCAATTCAGTTGCATTATTCGCAGCCTTCATTGAATAAAATTAAACAACGTCGCTACGCTACCTAAAAATTACCCCAAGTCTTCGCTCTAGTATACTTTGGATGTAGTGTTGCGGTCGGATCGCTGCCATTGGCCATGCACGACACCACATTCTTGATCCTTTGTTCCGAGGCAAAAAATATTCCATAGGCCCAATACACGACTTACCATATTCCTACGTGGATTCCACTTGTATCCGTGATACTGTCGAACAGTAGCACGGCGAATACTATCACATGCGCTGTTGGATTTCGGCATACGGTAGAGCCATCTTACTGTGCAATTACATGCTTGATACGTGGGTTTTATCATGATTTGGGCTTGATTCAGTCCATAAGCATTGTTAGAATATAAACATATGATCATATAAATCAAGGATTGATGACATGGAAAGTGCCATGTGATCACCCCTAGGTGGCAATCCTAGTCACTAGTCATGTAAAGAGACATGTCCTCTAGTATAGAGACGTGTCCTTTTGTAGGTACTTATATTTATATGTGTGTACAAGCCACATTTGGCTCATATAGACTGATTATCCAATATTCACATTGTTCTATATATATTTAAGATGGTATCAGAGCTCAGACTCTGGAATTGATTGATCCTGGGAATGCAACAATGGAGCGAGATAGGAGAGAGCCATTTGAAGATAGAAGAAGTCCCACGAATTTATTTCTTGAAGCAAGTATTAAGGAGGAGGAGTAGCTTCTTGAAGAGTGCAAGAATTTGCAGAAGGAAGCAGAAAAGTGGCTGGAGATGGAGCAGGATGAACCTGGCAGAAGGGAAATGGAAGACATTTTATTATTCCAAAAGGAAGCCAATGTGTGTTTGATGTGGGTTGGAGAAGACGGAGCTCCTAAAATGATCCTGAAGAACCAAGGCCAGGAAGCAGAAGTTATGTATGCTCTAGAAGAGGAGGAGGTGCAGTGGTGGAAGAACTTGCCTCAAATTGATGCAGTAAAACCACAGACAAAGATGCGCTCCTTGAAGAATTTTTGGAAAGGTCCTCCTTACAAGCATAAGAATTATTTTATATGCGATTTCTGGAAAGAGGCGAACCTGCAGAAGAGAATTTGGATGGGAAAAACCATGCTCATATCAATGCAGATATATTTGTGATGACAAATTTACAGGCCTCATATGGAATTTAGGCAGAAATGTCTGTTCACAAAACAAATCCGACCGATTAGAATAGAATAGAATACATTTATGTCCTTTGTGCCGTAAGGCCCCGGACTTGTGTAGCATGGGCGAAGCTCCCTACAAAGGGTGCTACTAGCACATCACTGTTTTAATGTAGCCTTTTGGAAGGACTTTTTTTCCTTTAATACCCGGCGCCCGCTTTTACTCGGCTTCTTGGCGGATGCGGTGATCGTCGTTATCAATCGACTTTTAGGCGAAAGCAATTTGTGGGGGCTATATGACCCGTGTTAATGCATCATATTACAAGCCCTCTTTCACCGTGGTACCTCTTCGTAATGCGGTCATCATTCTTTGGATCGCATCGCGGATCCCCCGTAACGATTCCGTCATCGTCATCATCACGGGATTGGTTCCCCACTTTATATTTCTATATCGCCCCTCGATGTCCCCATAGATCGGGCGGTCGTTAATCATATGGTTTTCATCCTCTATTCCCCCACGCTACATATTCTCGCATATCCTATCCTCCTTGTCTATCCTCTCCATCCGCCTTTTCCCGATTCTTGGGTCGTGGCTTCCCATCCTGAATCGACCCGATTATGTCCCTTCTGTTCTTCCCCAATATGTTATCCCTACACACCCGTGTCCCATCTGTTGGTGGGATTAAAAACTTGCGAGCGGGTCCGTCTTGGGTCCCGTGTCTCTGCTGACCATGCTCTCGCCGCTATGTCCGTCAATCCTCATTCCACTGCTCTTCTTCTATCGGGGTTACTCGGGTTTAGTCCCATCTTCACGGTCCATGTTGCCACCTCTCCTCGAACCATCCATTGCCTTCAAGGATGTGTGACTTTCTGCGGTCGGTGATTGCAATCTTTGGGCCGGTTTCCTTGGATGTCTCCGCGTTGTCTCCGGCGGTGTATCTTATGGTTCTCTCCCCATGCTCTCACTTCCATTGGCCTTTGCCTGTTTTGAGGACCATGATTGTCGATTAAATGTTTGTCCTTACCACCAATTCATGCGTGCCATTGTCTAAAAATTCCTTCCTGCTTTTCCCGGTTTCTTTACGTTAAGCTTGGCCCCATGCTTACGCTCCATTACTGGCCCCGGGTGGTGGCTACCTACCGCTGCACTAAATAGGTAGCATTTGATGTCCCAATCGGTTATTAGACTTACATTCTGAAGTTTTTCATGTTAAAGTAACTTCCTATAGCTGATTGGAATCGGCATTAGCTCCTTTGGCCCACTTCCACTCGTGCCATGTGCATCATAACCTAGATATCGTGATACGTTTGCTTCCTCTATCTCCTTCTCTTTATATCACGAAAGGTTTATGCACGTTCACGTGTCCAAAGATTACTATCTTTGTTTTGCTAGGTTCCTTTATTAGCCCCGTATCTTCACAAAATTGTTCGAGGATTTTGAGCAATACATGCATTCCTTTGTTTTTGTTGCCATCATACCAAGATCGTCGCGCATAGCATTATTGGTACCTTAGTGTCTCCGGTGTGGGGGCATACTAGTCCCCTTGTTGATCACGTTATGTATCCCTCAGGTGCATCTATGTATATTCCAAAGCGGGGTTGGGGATAGCGGGCATCCACTTCACACACGTGTCACATATTATCGGTATCCTTCTGTTCCATCTTTGCATACACCTTGTGTGTACCGGTCTTGCGATCGATCCTACCATGCTTCGGGGCACGCATATCCATTAGTCTTTTTAGCGACTTCTCTCGGAGGTTGTGTCAAGCGGCTTTTTTCAAATCTACAAAGCGGCGATTATTTTTCTTTCCATGCGCTTTGTTACGCTCTCTATTAGTATCCAGAAGGGTCCACGAGATGATCGTGGTTGAGTGCTCAGTGTGAGACCCGACGCCCTTGTGCTCTCACATTTCCTTCCTCTGCCCATTTCTTTAGTTTGTTATCCGGTACCTTTCCAAACCATTTTGCGTAAAATCGAGCTTACCATTATCGATCCTATAGTTCCACTGGATCTTTTTTTATTCCCTCGCCTTATGTAGGGTATGACTACGTTGTATGTCCATCTCGTAAGGGAGCCCCAGTATGTATGATGCCGTTAAAATGTGCGTTACACATGCGCTTATTTACGTCCCGGCGCATTTCGGCAATTCCACGGTCGGTAGCCATAAATCTGGTGCTTTGTGATTAGCCATTTTGTTTAGGGCTAACATTACTTCCAACATATTGAAGCATGGTCCGTCAGGTCATCTTTGTATTGGTATTGGTACCGGTGGCCACTGCCTTGTATAATTTGTCGGGATATGTCTCCCATCCCTCGGTTCCAATGTCATCTTGTTTGTCCCTTGCTTTTACATTGCTACCCCCTCCTTTGTTTTTGAATCCTTTCCGGAATCTTGAGGTGTTTCCTCGGCCAGTTTTCCCATGTACCATTGGTGTTTAGCGGGGTTATCGTATCTTTTCTTCTTTAGTAACCTTAAGTATGTTTGCCTTCTCTTCTCGGTATGTCTCCCTCCCCTTATGCTTTCTCAATTTCCTCTTGTGTTCTCTCTGCTTTTCGTCATCATACCATCTTGAAGCTCAAATGCCCGTTCTTCCTAATTTTGATCCTTCTCCCAAACACATCTCTGCTGCTACCCTTATCATTATGTCATTGAGGGTATTCCCATTGTCAATTGCATTGTGTTCCCCCGAGTCCCATTTTCCCATTTCATCCTTGATCATTTGGGTAAAGGTTTTACTGCGTGCCCTTTCACGGAATTGAATTCTTACCCCTGTCTTTGTTATCCTTCTTTATTTACTGTGTCATCCTTTTGTGGCGTCTCATCCAATCTAAATGTTAGTTTGATCGGTCTATGATGGCTTTCCCTTTTCCCGATCGGCCATTCCCCGTAGCATTAGCCCTTCTACCTTTTCTGGCGCTTGGTCGCTCAAAATTATATAATCCACTATGCTCTTACCATGTGAGTTTTGGCTCGTAAAACCTCCGATCCCCTCCATCTTTTTGTGCCATTAGCTATGATCACCCCCCGCCGTCGCGGACTTCCGGCAATAGCTCACCCCAGCGTTGACCTCAGCCTTATCTTACGTATCCCTCGCCATTCCTGTGTCCTCGCCGTGTACACTATCGACCATCTTTCTCATCCGCATCGTAATTTGTGCTTGTTCTGTGCAGTTACGGCATTTAGATCTCCTACTATAATCATTGGTCCTTGTCCCTTCCATTTTAGATTTATGTTTTCTCCCGGTTCCAAATGTTCCGGCTTCATTTGTTTGGCGGGTAATATGCAATTATCGACTACTACCTCTTGTTTATTTTTCAATTGAATATTCAAAACCATATATCTTTTATTGATATCGAATATAACATACATGCATTGTGAGCGCACTATTCTTTATATAACAAGCCGGGCCTGCACTCCCTCTCCCTTTCTTGAAGTCCACTCTTCTTTCCAACATGTAAACAGGTTTGGTACCCTTCCTTCCTCCTCACGGTAGCCTTTTAGTGTTATGCTCCCATGTCTACCGCCAAACATATTATGTCGCCGTAAGGCACCTTCCGATCTTTCTCCATCATCCATGGGTGCGATGCAGTTCGATTACCATAGTGTGGATCTTTTTCCCGGGGTTGCTCCTTCAGGGTCTCCATGTTTTCCGTGCCATTCCCATTCTCCTTGGCCTCCCCGGTTCTCATTGTCGGGTTGGCCCGCTTCGAGCCCTGCCCGTTGTTTTGTTCTTCCGTTTCCCCGTTTCCGCTTCCTCCTATTGCTCGATTGCGGCTCCTTCTCGTGATTGCTCTTAGTGCCTCTCTCGCATTCTGTTCTCTTGCATCTCTTGCATCACCGTTGTATGGATTTCCGCGGATGTAAATTTTCCTTCTCTGCTCTCCGTTGGTTTTGCTACCCCTGCCCGGCCCTTCCGTCTGCTCCTGCCGGTTGAGTCCCTTGCTCTCTTACCCTTTTTTGTATGTATACCTTGCCATTCTTGACCCCCAGCTTGTATCCTGCTTGGTTCAGGTTCCTCGGCTTTGGCCAATTCCCCGTGTAGCCCCCGTCTCTGCGCATCACCGCAATGCCTCACGTACTTTGATTCCATTCCTCGGTCGGATCCCATCCGCAAGATCCTCTCCTTGGTTGCCATGTCCCTCAATGTCGGGTTTATGTGCCTCGATCTCCCCCTCCATTGTCCCGCGATCGGAGGGCTTTGGACGATGACGCCCACGTGTTCCTTGAACACCGCCTCTATCACTTCTGCAACTTCGATATATATCCTCATTAGGCCTCTCGCTATCCCAATTAGCCTAACATCATGTTTAATCTTATTACGCTCCTCATATTCCAATAAATGTGGTTTTATCCTATCATATGAATCCCATGCATCCACTCAACATTTGATTTCTCTAATTCAACCAACCTTTGCGGGATCTTTGCTTTCTCCTCTTGAGTCTCGTCCATTCTGCATTTTCCTCGTTCATCTTCTCCACCCTCCTACTCTCCGTCCATGCTAGTGATGGCTGCTTTGTTCTTTGTTACAAGTCTCCGACCAATCGTTGAGTGCATCAGGTTCGGGATCTTTGCCTCTAGCAGCTTATCCATTTGTGCCAAAAGTCCCTAAGGTCTTGTTGGCTCCGCGAGAACTCTTACGCCTCAATCTCCTCTGGCTGGCTGCGTTGATGCTATCGGCCATCGCCCTCGTTTGCAAGAGAATCACGTGCGAAAAGACTCTAAAAGCGGTCGCGTTAGTGCTAGACTCTTGCTTGTGGAGTAACCCGTCGTTTCCCCTAAGACTATATATATTTCTTTGCTTCTAAAATCGGTATTTTTATTGGCGATTACCGTTCGATTTGAATTTCAAATTTTAAAATTCAAAATTCAAAGGCCCTAATTAGTTTCGTCCGTCCCTTTTATTGTCACTTTCGGTTCTTTTTTTAGTCCGTTTGCCCAAGGTTGATCCTCTCGGTTTTCAAGTCACGGTGGTTGGGTAGATGCTTGTCCGTATTGATTGCTAGTATTTTTTTTTGTGGTTCTGCGTTCGTTCATTTTACGTGCATGTATGGTTACGTTTGTCTTTGTGCTTTCGTGCTCCTTAGTCGTGGTGGGTGGTAAACCCCCCCTTGTCCATACTTTTCCCGATCCCTGGTGTCGGCAGTTTCATCCTCTGGGGTATTCTTCATACATATATTGTACCGTTAGTTATATTGAGTTTTTTAGTGGTCCGGGTTACCAGTTGGTGGGTCTTGCCCTCGCTATCACGGTGTCTGGCGGAGGCTTAACCTCACTTCTCCGTATCTTGTTCCCGTCCACCTTTTACTGCTGTGTTGCCATACATCGGTAATTCCGTAGTTGAGGTATTCTTCATACCCCATTTGTACAAGTCATATGCGGCTCTCCGGTTGATGAGTTTATGGTGGTCCGGGTTACCGGTTGGTGGGTCTAGCCCTCGCTATCCTCAGTGGTGGCCGGAGGCATAGCCTCTCCGTCGATATCTTGCCCGTCAGCCTTTTACTCAAATCATTTTGTTCTTTGCGTATTTGCCGCGTGTCCTTTCATCGGTCTCCCTCTGCTTTGCATCTCTTACGGGGCTTATTATCTCATCCAAATTATTCTTGTTCCCTTTCTATCCGTCACTTACGTCACCCCATTATTTTGTATTTCCCCTTACTTTTGAGTGTTTTCGTCATCCTTCTTCTTAATATCTTTCCTTGATATCTTACAACCTCGATGCATCCTTGACGTCATCTATATATTATACTTTTACATACTTTACATTCGACCTTCCATACCCCTTATTATATTACTATACTTCTATTATTATTATATTTCTATAGTTCACCGTGCCTCCTGTGTGGGCCCATGTCCGGGGTCCGGGGGTCGCACCACCTTACTCACATGTCCTCCTTTGTCTTCAATCGTGTTTTTACGCCAACCCGCTTATATGCTTCTTCATGACGGTTTAGCTAAATTGTTGGGTATCATCCAATATGTTCTTCGTGTCCCTCAAGCTGTATGCGGGCATTCTCGTTTACATTTGTTATCTCGCTAGTTTAACTACCTCATATTAGTTCACGAAATACAGTTATGTTGTGCGTCTCTTTTGCTTTAGGGAAAGAATAACCGATAACAGGACGCAAAGTTACTATGGGTATCATCCGATTTTATATTTACCGAAAAAGTCTACATTAAGGCGAGTTCTTCTCTCCGCGACCATTGTTTGTCTTTTCAGCCATTCTTACACAAAATTTTTCATGCAGACATACAAACAATCATTTGTTTCCCTTCTGTATCATCTAAAAGTCGATGTCGTTCCTGAACCTGAACCTGAGTCGTTTTGAACAAAGGGCTGTTTTGAACAGACAATAGAAAAACGAAAAATGAAGCGAAAAAATCGAAGTTGAAGAGGGTAAACAGTATAGAAGATAAAAGGATAAAGCGCCGAGGAAGATAAAAGAGAAAAAGTAAGAAAGAAGGAAAGAAAGTGGCACAAAAGGAGAGCATGGCTTGCCATTGCTCGGACCTCCCTTGGCTTCATACTTATCCGATTTCTTCCCTGCCCATAACTAATGCTTTAGCTTCTTTTCCTCCTCGATGGTTCCCCGATCTTTTTAACTTTTTGAGATTCCTCCCCATATACCCGACATAAGAAATCGACGGGATTCTTCTCACAGCAGTAAATACAGACCTTGCCGAAATCACACACCAGAAGATTGTGCTGGTAGCTCGACGACCTTTGTATGGCGGCGTGAACCTGCAGTCTATTGAAGCATTGCATTGTGCGATCTATGTCTTGGCGCCTCACCGAATCGTTTTTGTCGCCTAAAACTCCGAGTACTTCAAGCAACCCTAGAGTATACTGGCTATCCCGCATGGACTGAGCATGATGAATTACGCCACAAGATGCATAGCATTACTTCCGCAGCCTGATGCATGAAGGCAAGCCCCCGCCAGCACATACAACCGCCGGGCAGATACACCACGGGTTGAGCTCCTCCACTCGGATTGAATGGCACCGTCAAGTTTCACGGTGCCTGCGGGTTGGGACGCTTTTGCCAATTTTCTGCTCCCCATCTACCTTCACGAACCTTTTTCCCCTTATCCATATTTGCTTCCGATGCGTGGCGATTGCTGGGACTTGTTGGCTTCTTTGCCGGCCCGTTTCCGGTAGCCACCGAGATTAGGCTCAAAGCGGACCGAGACTAATTTCTAAATTCTAAAAGGGGCCTTCACTATCACTCTTCTCCTCGTTATCACCGTTATATATAGGGTTTTAGGATATTTAGGGTTTACGAAATTATGTCTGATTTCCCCCCCTCTCCGAATTCCGGCCGCCTCTTAAATGCCGGTCTTGTCCTATCCCGGTCCCAAGATTTTCGCCCTCATAATCTCCGCCAAGACATCCTTGGCCCTATACGACATGTGTACCTTCCTATTCTCTCTATACTACTCATTATTATGGCTATCGTAGCTGTCATGATCATTTCTACCCCGCTCGCTTGGTTTCTTACCCTCCTCTCCGAGTGCCACGTGCCCTATTCTTACTCATATTTCCTACTGCCACGTGCCCTATTCTTTGCCGTTCGGCCGTCTCCCGATGTTATTCCTCCGCTTTGCCACGTTTCGCCCTCGTTGTTTCTAAATTCATTAATTAATTTCCTCATTTTTGATTTATTTTATTCTATGAATATTCTTGTTTCTCAACGGCTCCGAGATTTTGAATCATCTGTCGTCGAACCTTCGAGCTCCTCTTCCCGGTGTCCTCCTGTATTCTACAGTTGTGCCTGTTTGTGCGTTCGTTACCATTCCTTTATCTACCTTGAATTCCAATTTATAGCAACGATCTGTCCTAGTCTAATAGTGTTGTGTCATGCTCATGCACCGATTTCTATCTGTTTCTCTTTCGTCCAGATCAATCATACATTTGAATACTACAAAGTTTATAATTTATTTCATAAACGGTATGAACATAGTATATTTCTGACTATTTTGAGAAGCTAATGTGTAAGAATCAGGAGAGATGGGAGATATGCACTTAGCTGGATATATAGCTGGGTCCGCCCGATCGTCCGGCTCCCCGTCCCGCTCCCCGTCCGGCCTCCCCGCCTCGTCAAAACCCCCCGCCCGATCCCCTCGGCCCGGAGTCCGTAAAGGGAAGCACCAAAGGAAGCACCCCGAAGTATCGATCGAAGTTAAGCATGCAAGTAGATTCAATGCCATCGTCATGTGGAGCGGCAGAAGAAGCTCTAGAAACTGTTAAGCAGGGCAGATTGAAGCTCACGTAATGACATGGCAAGTGCCATGTGACCACGCCTAGGTGGCAATCCTAGTCATGTGAAGAGACATGTCCTCTAGTATAGAGACATGTCCTTTTGTAGGTACTTATCTATATGTGTGTACAAGCCACGTTTGGCTCATATAGACTGATTATCCAATATTCTACATTGTTCTATATATACTAAGAAGCGCTTCCATCCATTTTTTCTTTCGTCCATTTTTTTCCTCTTTTTCGGCATGCTAGATTTAGTTGATTATTGCAAGAGAAATCATCTGATAAAAAAGATGCTTCAAATCTGTTTAAGGGGCAGGCGAAGCCACTGACTAGACAATAATTGTATCATCGAGTTAATCCACTATTGAAATTCCAGCAACCAAGATAGGAATATCGTACTTTTGGAGGTCATTAGTGGAAAAAAAAATGAAGCGGGGCCCGTTTCATCGTGCCTGCGACTACGGCGGCGGTGGCAGGGAGAGGCCGCCCTCATCCTTGCCCTCCTGGCACTGTAGCAGCATCTAAATTTGTTTGAATCGGGTCAGCGGCTAGCAGGGGTAGGTTAACGATTCTTGGATCTGCATCATTCATCACGATTTACAGTGTTGGAAGCATCGTCAAGGCGGTTCTTGATCTCGCAGATTACGGTGAGATCTTGAATAAAGCAGTTTTTTAGCCTCGTTAAATCTTGCAGTTCTTGTATTTATACTGTATCTGAGAATTGTTTGCCATTTCCGTCCCATATCTCCTTCCTCCCGCTCTTTCTTACTAGTAAGAAAGGTCCAGATTCACAATTGAATGATCAGAAATTTCCATATAATGTTTGACAGAAGTCCGTTTTAAATAATTTGGAAACATTGGTGGTTTGAATGAAGGGTATAACAGGTTGTATGGCAGGGCAGAAGGTGCTGGATTATTCAAGTACTGAAGCTTGAAGAGAATTCTAAGCATCCTGGTGCTATTTCAAAAACTGCAATGCTTGAATAGCCATACAAGTACTGAAGCTTGTGTGATTTACCAAATACCAGGGCAGAAAATGCTGGATTATTCAAGTATTGAAGCTTGAAAGATTTCTAAGCATCCTAGTGCTATTTCAAGAGCTGCAATTTTGATCCCACAAGGGGGTGTTTTTGAAGTCTCCAGGGCTAATCAATTGTCTGTCATTTGGTTCTGGAGCTATATTGTCATGTCTTTTCAATGTTGCTTTCTTTCACTGGGTTTTGTAGAAGCATAAATGTCGATAACTCCAAAATTCTAATTTAAGAAAGTTATTCAATGAAACAATCTAAGGTCTCTCTTTGAAATGCACGAAGATAGAGTATAGGTAAAGCTTTTATATTCCACGATTTTTATTTCGGCATTTTGCCAAGCATTGGAAGCTGTCAAACAATGGCAATAAAACTATAGGCCATCTAAACCATCACTCAATTTTGGGACAAATTTCATATTGTATATTTTTTATAGCATATTCAAATTCACACAAACCACCTCAAAAGTATGAAAATGTAATCTCATATTATTTACAAAATAGTCAATATTTTACAATATAGCACCATATTATAAAAACATGATGAAAGAAATTTACATAGTTATTCAATTTTCTTCAAGCACCCCTAATGATATCATAGCCTTCTTCCTGACATCCTGAGGTATTGTAATTCTCGCATTTCTAGCTGGAATAGTGTTTGGAGTCCATGAGTACAAAACACTTTCATAGTCTAGCCAAAGATCGGGATCACTTGGATTTCTCCTCCATCTCTTTGTCCAACAATCCGAGTACCTTTCTTTATCCGGATAATGGGGGTCAACTGATGTCTTGGAACACCACCATTCTACCCCACATGGTTGAAGTTAATATTACCTTCTTCTTTGCAAATATCGAGATGGTGAACCCCACCACCACTGATATGTATCTAAATCTGGCGGCTTTACTACCACAAATTGGTGGCATTCCAAGTCGGTGGAAGGTTCATAAGCATCCATGCCTAGAAACTTTGGCCTATTGTTCTTAGGACCAACATAGTGTTTGTCGAAGGAGGAGGAGCATATTGCTTTACTTAATGCTACTAATTGATGTCATCAACATCCTCAAAGACCGCTAAGGTCTTCCACCTAGTTTTAGGCAACCACCCTTCTTTCAA
Source organism: Isoetes taiwanensis (assembly GCA_021234155.1). Lineage (NCBI taxonomy): Eukaryota > Viridiplantae > Streptophyta > Lycopodiopsida > Isoetales > Isoetaceae > Isoetes > Isoetes taiwanensis. The sequence continues at coordinate 18,089,890 of JAJEKV010000008.1, read as the reverse complement.
TTCATCCGAGGATGTGTCTATCTCCCCCAACAAAGTTAATCACCTTCTTCCAGTAAGCCACCAAGGCACGGTTGGTGTCATCGGGATTAGTTTGCCAATGCTTTATATAGTCCTGGATTCCTTCCTTAGTCAATCCCAATTGCTTCACTTCTTTAGTAGGTTTTAGAGCTTTTGGTTGACCTGGAGGTATCATAGGCTTGCCATTCTCATCTCTCGCCCATATTTCCTCCCTCCTCTCCACTCCTCCTCCTCAAGGTCTCATCTTCCATTGGAAGATTGGAATCCCACCTCTCACCCAAAAGTGAACTGGCAGAGGCCTGGAATGACCTTCAAGATCCAATGTATAACTATCCACAAAGCTCTTCCAATCGGGCACTTCTTCTATGAGAGAAGCTATAGGGTTTGGAGTAGTGCATTCATGCAAGATTTCCATTAGCCTAGGAAAGTTGGTCACTGTCTGCTGCTTCAGTATACAACTATATTTGCCAAATAATGCATCACAGCTGTTAAGTAGGATAGGAAAGAAAACATCCACCTATTCTTATTTTGGCCAGCACAATTATCAAGTTGCAAGAGGAACCTTTTGGGTAGATCTTGAGCTCTAGCACGTGAAGTTCACTAGACCCATGCTTCCTAAACCTTGCCTTGCTGAACTTTTCAATATTGTTAGGGTTTCCATCTAACAATGCTCTATGTAGTGCCTGGCTAGTGTAGGGTCCTGGAGGTGACCATTGTATCCATTTTCATAGTTTCTCAAACACCTCATGATACTCCCAATATGAAAATCTGGACCATCACTCCACAACTCCAAATTAAAATGGCCATAGTAGGTTTGAGTGTGCCCATGCAGGATTGCCCCAGTCATTGATATCTGTAAAGGGTATGATCTTCCACATGACTTTGGTATGTACTTGAATTGTGGAAGACAAGTCTTTTGCTGGTCCATCTTGTCATGTATAATACATAAATAGTTATTAGGTTCAAATGCAGATAAAATCCTCCACATCCAATAACATGATCTACATGATAGTTGATCAGTCATATGGTCCTTCATATGCTCCCTTATCCTAGCCCTTTGACTAGGTTGCACAGTCTTATCAAAAGTCTCCTTCAACTTAGCACATAAATTGCACTTTGCAAAGTTGTTTGAAGTTGCTATGGTGACATGATTGAAATGCTTCTTCCATAGCCTACTAAAGCTAGGCTGGGATATTGGAAGAATTCCTAATTTTCGAAGTGGGGAATTCACTTCTTCCAAAATACTCTTTTGAGTACAATGTGATGGTAACCTTTTCTCACCAACTGCTCTTCCCTTTTCATCCCTTCTGATTTTGTGTGGCATAGACTCTGCATTGAAATCAATATATTTTTCAAATATCTCCCTAGCAGCCAAGATCCTAGTTGTTGGTCTCAACAAACCATTATTTCCATGTAAAGCAATACTGTTCCCCTCTGCCTGTTTTTTTTGTCAATTATGCCATAAAGAAGTTAGAATTGCATGGATATTCTGCCATGCTTTTTTACATATCCATTTGCCTAGCAAAGGGTGTCTTTTTCTGTTTGGGTTTCTTTCATCCTGAAGTGCATGCTCGAAGAGTGTGTACATGTAGGTCCTCCTCTCGTCAACATTATACTCTTGAAAAGTGGCTCTTGCTTCCACCAATTGTTCTATTGTAAAGAATTGTATACAACCACTCCAATAACAATCTGAGCCCCTAACCTTCACCATTGTCTCACGTTTGGTATCACGAATCAACTTGGCTCTTTTGCTAGGATAATGTCTGGCAACTGATACTTCTCCCCTTTTGCCTAGGTTTAGAGTTCCAACTGCCAATGGATCAATATCAAGACAATCATTGTCCCCAACAACCTCAGGCTCTGGAAAAATATAATCCTCCACAAATTGAACACTACTTATAGGCCATGCCATGATATAAGGAACCTCCAATTGCTTGACACAACCAAAACATTCCTTGTCACCCAAACCTTTAGCTTTCCAGTTGTCTTCCAACAAAGAAATTGCAATACCAATATTGTCTTCCCCTAGCCTTTCATCATTAACAGCTTGATCAGGATCTGCTAGCACAATGACTCCTTGGCCTACTATTTCCTTGTTCCACTTGTGCATGATTCTCACCTTCTTGTTCCTCCATTGCACCCTACTATGGAGGACTAATTGTTTTTCTTCAACATTCTTGCTAGGATGTGCTTTTTCATTGAAATTGCTCTTTTCAATATGTTGACACCATCTTGAGTTTGAGAGGCACCATTGACCTAGGCAAATTGCACCTTTTTTAGTCAATGAGTAGGAAATATTAAAACACCATAATATAAGAAAAGTACGTACATTTATGGAATATATAGAGGTAAATCAAATTTTTTAAAAAGCAAGAAATTCCTTGGAAATATGTTTAATATAATAATAACAATGGATATAAACGAAATCATTTAAAACAAGAATTTTCGTGGCAACAACAAGGAAATGACATTTATATAAATATATCCAAATTTAATTATCGAAAATTTAGCTTTCAAAATACGAAAAGACATATAACTGATAAGGTAGCCGTGAGAATTTATTCTCCATAATAATATACCCTAGATGATATAGTCAAGGGAATTTCAGACGCAAGGCGGTTATTTGAGGCAATTATTTATTCACGCTAATTTCTAATTAACCCAATATAAATCCGGTTCACGCTCTCAAGACCTCCATTCCTTCCAAATTTTTTTTCTCTGCCCGCCATAAAGCTGCTCGGCCTCAGCAAATGACCTTCATGAAGAACCCGAGGTCTCCTCAAAGAGACGCCGGGTTGAAGAAGTCCATCAATTCCCCTTCCCCCAAATTGATTTTTTTGTCGCAATTCTCCTCGATTCCGATTCGGAGGATGAAGAGGAGGAAGAGGAGGAGTTGGACGATCGTGATTCACAAGAATTCGACCGCCTCGCCTTCCGGGGTTGACTCGACCAAAAACAGAATGAAATCTCCCCAAGAAGAGTTGGAGGAGGAGGAGGAAGAAGAAGATTCTAAGAAGGTCGAGAAGTCAACCAATTTTTGGAATGGTTGCGAGATGAATCAAGTTTGCATGTCTGCCTTTTTTTTTTTGCACCTTTCTTTCTTCTTTCTTTTCTAACACCTTTCTTTCTTCTTTCTTGCAGACATGGAAGAAGAGTGATGCAAATCCTGGGCCCCCTTTTTTTTTTTTTTTTTCTGTGGTTTCGGTCACGCCTCCCGCATTTTTTTGTAAATCAGAAAAAGCCTTCTCGCATCCGCTACAAGACTTCGGGCATCTGTGCATATATCAATTTTTGAAAGAAATCAAACAGTTTTCTCCAAGCATTTTTGTATCCTTTCGGGCATCTGTACATAAATTTTTTTGAATGAAATCAAACTATTTTCTCCAAGCATTTTTGTATCTATAAAATTTTGTCTCTGCATTTGTCTCAATAAAGTCTGGGGAACACTATAAATCAACCACATGAGATCTCTGATTCATCAAAGTAACCATAGGAAATTTTCCGATACGACCTAAAAAAAATCCCCAACACTACAAATCATTTTTACTTTAGTCTTGATAATTTAGCCTTTAAAATCATTTTTTATTTAGCCTATATAAAATTTCTAAATTCTGTTTTTTCGAATGCAATAAATGGAATAAAATGCCGTGAGAATTTATTGCATGAAATGCAATATTCTCCATATATACCATATACATGTTATGTTTGGCAGGAAGACCGTACGCCAGGCGTGTTAATTCAAGTAATCAATTATTCACGCTCATTTATTTCTAATTATGCCTATATAAATCCATTTCACGCTTTCAAAGTTCCTACATTTTCTTCCTTTCTTCATATGATTTGTCGGTTGCGCTTCTGCTGTGTTTTGATCCGCCCTCCTAAAATCTTGGTGAGCAGATTTCTTTTCAGCAATGTTAGATGCTTCTTTGATTTCGGCAATTCCTAACTTACTAAAATAGAATAGAATAGAATAGATTCCGCTTTTGTTCTCAGAAAGCATCCGGTGAAAGGCAGGACATTGGTAGCAGAGGACATCTGAGGCTCGAATTAAAACCAAAAGCAGAGGACTCCTGGGCCTTCGAATCTAAAAGCCTCTAAATAAAACCAAAAGCAAAGTGCTCCGCTCTTCAATCCAAAAGCCCTCGTAATTCAAGGTTAGTTTTCATTTTAGTTTTAAGTCGCATGTCAATGGCGGTGTTTAATCCAAGAAGACAAGCTTATGCATTTGCTCGAGGGAGGAAAGGCACGATGTTTATGAAAACGTAATAGGTTTTTATAAACTTCATCCGCTTCTTTTGTTTCGAGTAAATTCTTGAGTTTCTCTTCCTGAATTAATCATGTCAAGGTACATGCAAGTTTCTTTATGAATAGTAGAAAGCATTAGAAAAATCTCAAAGATAATATTTGAAACATGCTAAGCGTGTTCCAATACACGCTAAGCATGTTCCGAATACATGCTAACCTTAGCCTTGAATATATATACTCGCTCGGCGTGCATTCGAGTAGAAAAAGGATCAGAGATAGATAAGTAAATAGATAAAAGCCGCAAAGTAAATAATTGCCTTGCCTTTGTCTATTTACTTATCTATCTATCCATTTTTTTTTTTTTTCTCTCTCACGCACGAATGCACGCCGAATAGTTTTTCCTATATACCCGGTTTTATACCGAAAGTAAACAATTTTTATCCTTACTTTCAACTTTTAATTTAAACCGCGGCCGCGTTCTTAGTTTCTAAGTTTATAAATAAATAAATATAAACAAGGTTAGATATTAAACGGAGGTTGCAAAGACTCCCGCTTGAAGATTCCCTTCTAAAATCATATTAATTATTTGAAATGGCCCCTTTTGGGGTTTTGGCCAAAAATCATGGTGATTACAATTTAATGTGTGCTATTTTACCCCCAAAAAAAAAAAAAACAAACCAATAAGTCAACATGTCAACCACTTGAAATAGCGGTTTTAGGGGTTACGCTCAAAAACAAAGATGGTGATTACGATTTTATATATGCTACTTTAACAACGTTTATTTCTCTTGCCACTGGTGAATTGTGAACACAAGACAAAAAAAAAGGTGATTTTGTAATAGATTGCAAGTTAAATTACGAGCACCAAACAAAAAGTGCAAGGTTCGAAAAAGTTTTAAAAATAAAGTTTTCTAGTGTGAAATGAAGTAAAAGCACCAGAGCATGCGAAATCTGTCTTAAAAAAAACCTAATCAGTGTTTTCAGAATTCCTATGCTACACTCAACCGCTATTCCGGAATAGGACCTTGCACTCTTATGCTATTCCAGAATACATTAGTGTGGTAGTCATTTTTTCCAAAATTACAAAATAAGGGAGAAATATTGCATTTACTAACCAAGACAAAGCATATTAGGACATACGTTAACCTTAGTTGATCCCTTCATTGTACTATCCATTCATATCAAGCCTAGAAGAATTAAATGGTACTTGCGTTCTCATGTTAATACCCTATATCTGTTTTAAAATTTCTAGATCAACATATGCAAGATATCACCTAGTACAATTCGTCCATCATCTATGGTCTGGTAATTATCTTTTAGTCTCAATCCCAATTTTTCCCATGTCAATTGCAAACATTGGCATCCTTGGACATTTTTCCTTTTGAATCACTCATATTGCTTGCCCAATGGTCCACACCCCTCAAAACATACACGCAAAATCAACTACATACCTTAATGCCTTAAGTTCTTGCACCGAAGTGCCAAGCAATGCAATATTCCACATTAATCCATCTTCCTACACCACAGTGGTTTTCCCATTAAATGTTGCTTTCTCAATCAGCATGCAGCTCTATGTCATTACTCTTTAAGGACATAAACAAGGCCACGCTTAAAATTCAGAATATGTAAAGATCACCTCATAAGCAATGCATGCATAAAACGAAATGGTTTAATCTGATGTAAACTTAAAGCAGATAAAACTTGGTACGCCTTTGCCAAGTGTGTGCAGCTATGCAGCCAACTTGCTTAAAATTCAAGAGGACATATGTAAAATTCAAGAGGACATATGTAACACTTCATGTGCTGATATGGTTTAATGTGATGAAAAAACATAGCATATAACTATCAGTCTAACTCTGCAACTGGTGAAATGTAAAAGCACATTGTAATACACGGTCTGCAACATTTGGCACCTAGTCTTTCAGTCTGCATCTCTCCATCTTTGCTCTGGAATGGAACCTGAAACACAAATCCACGAATTTATATGCACCTTTGTAGCAGCCCAGTTTGCACAAGCTGGTGTAAGGACATCCTATTTTCAGTTCACATCAACACGCCTGAACTTCAAACAAACTCATATTTACCTCTTTTATCTGCAAAATAAGGACCTTGCATGCCTGCAGCACAACACCTTTTATGCCTGCCTAGGCTCCTGCATTTTTTATGCATGCTTTTTAGCCTTTAAGTATTCACATGTACCATCTACTGTTACAGCTCTTAAAGAACAACTTGTGCATTTCGTCTACATAGAAAACATCGTTTTAACTTGCCAAAGTGAGAGCTTGTTAGACCCTTATCTGACACATCTACTTAACCACATAGAATCGTATCAGTGCATGAAAGTCAGAGGGTAATCATAAAAGCCGGACCACAAACATAAGCTTTCGACTCTGATAATCAAAAGCTTTTCTTTAAAGAAAATGACCTGTTCACAACAGCAGAATATAAACAAAATTCTTCTTCCAAGACTTTTCTACCAATGTCAGAATTCCAAAAGCCTGCTAATCTAGTGCTTTCAAAGGATTGTACCTGAGAAATTTTATATCCAGCTACCATCCCTCCCATTTGAGACCATCTGCATAACCTCTAAATCGATGCAACCAAAACCATTTGAGACCATCTGCATAACCTCTAACAAAAGAAAAGTTCAATCCGGTCACCCAATGCATTCATGATCGTGACTTGCTCTCAAAAAATCGCCCTGTACACGCCAACCCATCTCTCTCATTCTGTAGCCATGATCCATGAACTGAACGAAACCGGCAAAACCCTAAACTGAAAACGAACTTTGAAAACTATTTAGGCTGCGCCATAGCTTAATCTGTAGCCAGCAACAATGCCAAGGCCAAGATCCGTGAGAAATGGTAGCCCGAGATCTAGAAAGAGTGATCGCCTTTAGCAAAGGCATGAAAAAAAAACATCAAAACGTATTCCGGAATACAAAGTGTATTCCGGAATACATTTCCCACTTATGGTTTTGAACCAAAACCCAGTATCCCTGACTTAAAAACAAAAATATCAATATCCCTTTATTTCTTAAACCCATGACCCTGTATCCACACAAAACAAATGAAAAAAATGAAAGGTCATCAATGCCAAAAAAAATCTAGTTGTTGTTGGTTTATTTTTCCCTTTCGCTAATCCCTTCAGTATTTAGAACGACGTTCCTGTATCCCCACATAAAAGAAACAAATAAAATCGCAAGGTCATTCATATTAATTGAAAAAAAAAAAATACAAGGTCATTGAATATGCTGAAAACCTGGAAAACCTCGAAAATTGCAAGATCAATGTTGATTCTCAGAAACTTGTACAGCAAAAGTGTATTCCGGAATACACTTCGGATTTCGAGCAAAACCAAAAGTGTATTCTGGAATACACTTTGACTTTTAAGAAAAGCAAAAGTGTATTTTGGGATACAATTATGTTATCCTCGAATAGCAAAAGTGTATTCCGGAATACAATTTTGGTACTTTGAAATATTATATTGTTAAAAAAGGACACATTGTAACCTAAAAGTACCTTTTCTGGAATACAATCCAAGCTAACAAAATGTTGTGTAGGACGTACACGTAAATTAGTGGTTTTCTCTAAAAACACACTTCAGGTAAATTCTAACTGTTAGGAAAAGTGTCACTTTGACATAGTCAATTTTCTCTTTGCACAAAAAAATGAGTGATTTTGGGGGGGTCAAAATGCAAATTTATGACCAAAATAAAATTTTTACCTCATTTTAGCTCCTTTTTTGGAAAAAAATGGGAATCTTTGAGGAATATTCCTTTAGCTCCCGTTTCAATGATTTGCTCCCGTTTAATATGCAATCTTGTTTATAACACGCCAGGCGTGAATGCTGATACTCCTCTAACTTCCTATTGATAGATGCCAAGCTACATTAATCACCCGGTTGGTGATGAAGATGCAATAGTGGGTTACGTCCATTTGGAGCAGCAATCACACAGCCCAGCTCCCATTGCGGATCCAAGCTCCAGTCCAATTGAACCGCATCCGAGCACCAGTCCGGCTGGAGCACAAATCTTGCAACCCCTGTAGTACATGGATCAAGTGATGATGATGAATGCAGAGCGCAGGGCCATTTTAAATCTGGGCTCTGAGGCCCTTGCAATCACACGGAGGCTGGCCGTATTAGCTGAACACTTCGATCATGCTGTACATGCATTGATCGAGAGTGAATCTCGCAACCGTCAGCTCGAGATTCAAAATGAGGAGCTTCGTTTCTTAGTGGCTAGCCTCTATGCCCAGATGCCTCAACACGAACCACTACCGTAGGCGGCATACAATGCAATGCCTCAACCAATGGAGCATGACCAAGAGGTGGAGCAGGAGGAGGAGCAGGAGGTGGAGGTGGAGCAGGCGAGGGAGGTGGAGCTGTAGCTTGGGAATGGAAATAGAAATAGAAATGGAAATGGAAATGGGAGTATCGATAGCCAAGCTACTCGATGAGGACTGGGGCGGTGAAACAAAGAGGACCGTGGCTTGAAAAACAATGCGGGATTTTGTATGTCTGATTTATCCAGATTATATATAATTGTAAACTTTTTCCAATTAATACAACAAATTTTGTCTACTTCTATATTTCTACAATGTAATACATGTTACATATCTTTTTTAACCGATTTCTCGGCTATGCAACAAATGTTCCAACACTTTCTCCAACCGTATCCCCACCGGGGTGTCTACGAGGTAAAGCTTCATCCATAGCGCAAATAGCTTAATCATCAGAACTCTCGACGCATTTATCCCCGGCGAATTCCATGACAGTTTGCAGTCGGATCGATGGAGTCGATCTTGCATAATCCTACTTTCCTTTTCTGATTTGTAGTTAACATGAAACATTCATCTTCGACACTGCAGACAATTGCCTATTCAGACGTCTACTATTGGAAATTAATGTTCAAGCTATAGGAATGAGATGAGTACCAGAATTCTGTAGCCATTCTTGAGAAGCTGATTCGAGTTCTCGAAATCACAGGCGCTATGGAAACTCAGACGGTCGGGAAAAATTCGAAAGTTAGAAGAAAGCTTAGGTTAACTACGCTTAGGGGGATAAATGTAATCAATGAAAGAACATGGTAGATTGGTTTTTAAAACTCAATGAAAGAAGTCGGCTGGACCGGGTTCTTTTTTTTAGTTTTTTTTTTATCTTTTGTCATTATTATTTTTTTATGTGTCAAGAATATTTCAAAACCGCATATTTTATTTTCTTGAAATTCAAATTTCTCTCGCGCGGTGTAGAAAACACTATTTCTCGCATGGTAGAAAAAGCTATTTCTTTGAGCAGCTGAGCGCTTTATCCGAAGCGACCTTTACGACTCGTTACTAGGCTTACTCGAGATGTCTTCTAAAACCGTGGCGGTCGAGGCGACGGGGCCGAGGAAGCGGTGGCGAGGAAACTCAAAACCCGACTCAACCCGCGGGCGTGGCGATATGGATCTCATCTTCCTCATGGAGGAGACATGGGAGCATGCCGGACACAAAAGCACCTGATCCGCCAGTTACCAACATTTCTGCCTTCAATAATGCATTGCAGACCGAGGGGTCATGGTGGAGTGGCTTGCTACCACCGGACAACCTTGGCAAATTCGGTTACCTTCCGTAAGACGCATGCACACAACCGGTACTGTGGGGTTCGTGGTGCATAATACCGGGCAACCCTCTTTTTCCTCGTCGCCTGTTATTTCCCTCACGCAGAGAGCACCTTCTATCGCAGCCACCCCGATGCGGATAGGATGGACCCGTATGTCCATCTATATGATGACATACAAAGCCAGCACCCAGCCAGCTTGGGTAGGGTCGTCCTTCTTGGAGATTTCAATGCACCTGACAGAGTAGAGCAGCCCATGCGACTTGACCCCCTCGGCCGACGATGTCCCGCAATTTTACGCCCTCAAGCATAACCTCGCCCCGAGGATCGGATGACAAATGTGTCACTCGCTTTGCATGCATGCTGTTCCTCGCTATGTGGTATTTTTGACTTGATAATTTGCAATGGCTCATCCGCGGGGTCCGATTCTAAGTGCACATGCATGTGACAATCGGGGAGGAGGGTCTAGTGTGGTGGACTATGTGCTCAGAAGGCGCGCAAGATATGCATCTCATCACCGCTTCCTGTGGGCACAAACAAGTCGGGATGAGGAGGTCGATTTTATCACCTCCCACTTTATTTGACCGGTTTGGCAAGCCGCCGTACCCCCACTATGCCACCCCTCGCCCCCGCTTGAGACTAGATTATGAGCGTGCAGTAGGACTACGCCGAGATGCTCATGGACGCTCCCGCATTCCCATGACCTCCACACTAGAGCAAACAGATGCACCTCACCGACTTCGCTATTACGATGCAAATGGGATGTGCTTTGGCAGCCCCGCCGCCGCCGTGGTCGCCAAATATTCCCGCCAAGAATCGATGGTTTGATGCGTAGTAAAGAACGCAAGCGCAGCTCCGCACATTCTCGATCCAGCACCCGCCAAGTTAATATACGCATCGCCCATCCGAAGGAGACAAAGGCGCAGCACCTTGCCGTGCATCGTGGGAGATGTTCGCCCGGCTGACACTCATCCATCCTCGAACCTTTTACGCCAGAGTGCTTCAAGGCCAGCCCAGCCACAGGGACATCACACCCTCGCCAATGGAATGAGATTTTGAAAGCAGCTTTATGACCCGCCAGGGACGCCAGATGCCCATACCCCCTACGCCGGATGGCCCCCATTGGTTCTCGTGGAGGAGGATGTTGAGGAGGGCCCGCAACGGCCGGCTAATGGGAAGGCAAAACCCTCGATGGTATGCGTGCCGAAGTTACTCAAATGGGGCGGGGCGCCACTTGTGCCGGTCCTCACTACCCCTCGCTCAATGAGCATTGCAGAAGGTCTCTCCCGACAATGGACCACAAGCGGTTGTTCCCATTCATGGTAGAGGCGACCCACACCGCCCTACCACCACCTGACGATCATGGTCGGGCCGATTTTGCCAAACTCTTGGCTAGCATTCTCGAAAAGAAAGTTGACCCACCGGCGGAGGCGGCGAGATGTGTGAGCCCTCACATAGGCGTGTTTTTAGACCCCGCCACTCAACGATTGACCATATCTTTACACCGTGGGCACCGATTGAAGGCGTTCTAATCATCGGCAGGACTTGTATTGTCGCTTTGGGACTTCGCTGGCTTTTTGATACTGCCCCCGAAAAGCCGTAGGCTAGATCGCATCAACCGGGGCTCCCTGCCGTGCGAGAATGCCATATACTGAGTTGTATGAGAGTTTCGAGGACGTTGATCAGACCCCTATTCAAGGTATTTAATTTGCCACAGAATACAAAGTGTGTGGAGAGTATTATGCATTGCATGAATTTGAGTTATTTCCTTGCCTTCAGTTAATATGCTTTGCATGAATTTTTGAGTTATTATACTTTGCATGAATTTAAATTATTACCTTCAGTTAATGCTCTGATTGTCTGTTTTTTAGAACATAATTTTGCTCTGTTTTTATAGAATATAGTTCTTATTAGTTTTTAACATAGGGGTACATACCTATGTAGAGCTGGAGGTTTGACAGTTAGAGATAGCAGTGTTCAATGAGGTTAAGTAGTGTGAAATATGGATTCATAAAGGGTACGTAGCTTAAAATGTGGATGCATACTAATTTAGCTTCAAATTCAAGCATAGCATGGTACACAGTAAGAGCTACGAACACGCCAAGCGTGAATTATACTAATTTAGGTTTAAATGCACGCCAAGCATGATCTCTTGTTCTGAAAAATACTCTAAAAAATGTTCATCCTCTAACCCAAGAGGAAGAAAACCCCCAATAATTCGGGGTCTATTCCTGGTAAGAAACCAAGGGTAGACGACCCAGATGCAGTACCATATGATCTCACCTTAGATGATGAAGGGCCGATTCTTATAGCAACCAACGACCACCATACGAAGAGGAAATGGACGAGGGTGCCGAGGGAGTACGCTGACCTTGCCAAGACAAATGGCAAGCTCGACTTAACTCTCTTCTCGAGGAAAAAGAAGCATTAAAGAGATGACCAAACAAGGGATCCTAATCTCTTGTGAGGAAGAGGACGACACCAACTGCAAATTGCTCTTGGAAATTACACATAAGCGAAGAAAGATCCGCTTTCGGACTTACTCCACCGTAGAGCTACCGTGATACAAGGATATGTTCATGAGGACAGATGTGAACGGTGAGACATGTTTTAAGTATGGCTGGCCCACCAATGTAGCAGTTACGCCAATATCTATTTGTCAAGGGGTTACAGCAGTGCGTAGAGGCATGTTCAATAAACCGACACCAAGTCACTATTTGGAGCAAGCTAGGGAATTAGCTGACTTGAAAGCTTCTAGGAGGGTCCTAAATCTAGGGAAGAATGTTCTTCCCCTGCAGCTTGTCGAAGGCATGGAGGCTTCGCTTTTGAGAATGAATGAACCGGTGGCCCAACTAGAGGCCATGAACAAGTCAATAAGTACTCGACCATTATCCATTGGGTCTTAAGGAAACTTTTCAGATCCATGTGAAGTCCCTCATCCGCTCACCAAGCCCCATTTATGTTAGCGTAAGATATGATCCAAAGACATGCCATGGAGATTGTTCGAGCATGATTAGTAATCCGTGTCAAATGCCTATGCCAATGGATGTGTTACCTTGGGGATATGATCTCGAACAAGCCCGGCTTGTGTGGGATTAACTTCGAGGAGTTAATGTTAAATGATAACATTAAATTCGTCATCATCGACGGGCAACATTCTCGCTGAGGCACAAAAGGCCCTCATCGGTGGCGCGTAACAAACAGGCAAAAGCGTGTTCTACAATCACTATGCGTATAGGAGGTGTCGTCTCTTGGATGCCAATACTTCACCTGCAGATTTGGCTGAGATTAGTGCAACTTTGAATGAAATGGGGAAGACATTTCTATACAAAAGGTAATTAACTGCATTAGGATGTTAACATTTTAATTATTCACGCCAGCGCAGCTTTCATCAATTGAATTCACGCCGGCGCAGCTTTCAAATCAAACCAATTCACGCCAGGCGTGAATTGTTAAAGCACGCCTAGCATGAATTGGTTTGATTTGAAAGCACGTCTGGCGTGAATTCAATTGATTTGAAAGCACGCCTGGCGTGAATTGCATTAGTAGCTTAATTCATTTCACGCTAGGCGTGATTTTCCTGTTGATCTTTTCTATTCAAATCGCGCCCGGCGTGTTTCTATTCTATGATACTGATTCAATGTCTGTACTATTGCAGTCCATACGTGGAGCAACTGCGCCACGCCCATCAACAGTGGGTGGAATATGGCTGCCCATTACCCACCAGACAGGTCAAAGTCTGAGGCATTCAAGCTGCTGGAGTGGACTCTGTCGTAGACAATTATACAGGAGAAGAAGAAAACTGCAAGAAAATCAAAGAAAAAAGGTGGTGATGACATTGCAGATCCTTCTGAAAGCTCATCTAGCAGGTCAGGTCTAACAGACTCGTATAAGATTGTCTTTTGTAAGGAGGCAGTATGGCAAAAGTGGAATGAATTTTGGGACACTTATGCACAAAGGAAGCTGCCAGATACTATGGGTAGGGTGCCTCCTGTTGATGTAAGCATCTTTGACTTGAATGTGATAGAGATGAGAAAGACTCAGGGGCTAGACGACGCTGAGACCATTTGGGTTTTAGACCAGTGCTTAAAGAAGGAAGCCTTATACAAGAAGAGTGCTTTCACTAAGGATAGGATGTCCTTCATTGAGTGCTGCAGCCATGTGAAGGATGTACGTACAATGAAGTCAGCTGTAGGAGCTGAGTTACAAAGGCTATCGGGGGATGTGGCATTATCTGAAATTGGATTGCTGGACAAATACAAGGTCAGTAATGATGACATCAAGAAGTTTGTATTCTGGTCAAAGGACTTCCTAAAGAATTGGAAGGCTAAAAATGCAAAACATAAGGAGACTCTACCAACTAAGGTACTGGCCGAGCTGAGAAGAAAAGTGGCCCTTGTGAAGAAGATTACTGGAGAAGAAGAAACTGTCCAATATTCAGTCTCCATTGGATACAAAGGTCTCTTGCCAGAATCAACTTCTTGCCTTAAAAACATATCACTCTTTGTGTTGGATAGCAGGGGTGGGAGAGGAGATATGGGCATGAACCAGAAGGACTACAACAGCTTCTTTACCAGCTGTATAGGATTGACAACTAAGAGGTCCTTCACTATTGTCATCGGTTGTCCTTCTGGTGAGTCACATCTGCATGCACTATCCGCTGCTCATGATCTGAAGTGCCTCAAAGTTATTAGGGAGGGATGCCTAATATATGATGTTAAGGATAATGAGCTGTGAACAGAACGGAAGATGACACATGTGATCTTTATTATGATAGCCATGCTGTCAGACGAGGAATATGATATTGCTAAGGCCAAGGGTGACAATAGCAGTGCATGGGAATGTTTTCTTCTAGATGATCCAGACTTAAGAACTATATTCTATCATACGGATCAAGATCAGGATCAGGAACAGGATGAGTCAGAAGAGGATGAGGATCGGGACCCCCTCCTAAGTGGTGAAATCAAGTACGAGCTACAAACTAAGGAGAAGGGCCCCTTAAATAAAAATGGATTTCCCCCGTCTATGGCTGCTTACCTCGTCGAGGCATTTGCTCCAATTGATACAATCTGTTTGGAGCTTCATGTTGGAGGTTATATTGCTCGAGAGGCTCTTATGGGTGTTAGAAGATGTCACTGCTTTGTGAGTGATGAGCAGGCTAAAGACTTTCTTGAACCATTCCTCATGCATGTGCTTGCCAAATCTCCTAAAGGCCCTTATGGCAACCTGAAATCATCAGCAATCAAAAGTCTCGTAGACTTGTCCAATTCAAAAGTGGACGATGGTTCTGGTGAGGGAACTAGTAATCCGCAGCCTGATAAGGAAAGCAATGACCAAATGGCTGCTAAACCGCTCACTCAAAGTAATGTGATGAAGGCGAACTTAGGGACTATCCTTGCCTCCCTTGCTGGTGATGCAAGCAACAATAAAGTAGATTCACAGGTTAACAAGGATCTAATTGATAGGGCAACTGAAAGTGAAGGGGCCATTGGCAACCCGCATTTCTAGTGATTCACGTGTTTGCCAAATCAATATTAAAATAATATCGATTCAAGGACGAGATGAACTAATAGAAAATAACAATTCTAACAAATGGAAAGAGCACGGAGATTAAGGGTGGCGAAGGGGAGAATGACGCCTAATTAAGTGGCCAACTCAAGATGATAGGTATGGCCTTGCATACGAAATCGCGCCACGCGTGATTTAATTTATATTAGCTTTGAATTAAATCGCGCCAAGCGTGCTTTGATTATATTTCGTTGTCACAGTAAATCACGCCCAGCGCGATTTGGTTGACTAACTCAAATCATGCCTGGCGCGTTTGTATTGTTTGTGTGATCATATCGTGCTGACCAGATACATGTTTGATATTTCAGCTTGCATTGCGTTTCTAAGAAGGTTGTGGTGTTCGACCTAAACGGAGTCCTTTGCAAGACTTTTCTGAAAAATAAAGTGGCTAGAGATCAATTTCATCAGACACCAATAGAATCAAACACCAAGTGGATCTATCCGCGGCCGCACTTGAAGGAGATGCTAAATGAGGCATTCAGGTTATTTCGAGTTGGTATTTGGTCATCCATGGAACTAAAGAACATCAAGGATACTTTGAAGGCACCGGGGGAAATGCATAGACATTGGTTGACCTTTTGGGATCAGAACAAACACTAATTCCAAGGATCCAACAGGCAAGCCTATCTTCATCAAACACTTGAGTAACATGATGGACGAGCTTGGTATCGAGAATAAGGATGATATAATCATAGTGGATGATGATGCTCTCAAATGCTTCTACAATCAAACACAGGCCCTAAATCCACCATCTTACGATCCAAAAAATTTTGCGACAGATGATTTTCTGGTGAAGTTTGTGTCTATTATGAATAATTTGGCTATGGGGATGACGGTGGGTGAAGTGTTAGATTCATACCCAGAACTGGATAGAACGGCTGACATGGAACCACACCTTGTTAAATACGTGGAAAAACATGGATTGATCCCTTAATGTTTTATTGGAATATATAATATTTTTGTATGATATTTGTGCCATGTATCGATAATTTCGAGTCTGCAATTGCCTCGCAAATAATGCAATCTGTTATTATCAAACCTAATATTTTCATCTAAATGCTCTTCAATTTTGGTCTCATCTATCTTAGCAACTTGCTCTTCATTTTTGCATATTTCAATTTGCATGTGAAACGTCACACGTGAATCGCAACCTTATGTTATTTATCAAGTCCAAAAAAAAAGATTAAAAAAAACAAAAACCCCCTAGAAGACAACAGCAGGTTGGCATGATTTTGGAGTTGACATAATCCCAATTTAATTGGATGATGGTTTCTATTTATTTGATATGCTTTTTGCAGAGTATTCTAATGCAGTCTTACGATATTATAATGCAATCTCAAAGCACCCCATTTCATAAAATTAAGATTTAACAAGCTAACCTGCTCCAAGGGATCCTCATTTTCGTCTTGTTCTGCTAGAGCTTGTGAAGAAATAGACCTATTGCGACCATCTCCAGGTATCGCCCGACCACGACCTATGCCGACACGCCCTCGGCCTCTGATGGGAGCTCCGACATTCCCGACATTTCGAGCTCGGGTTTTGTTGTCTGCCATTTCAAGAGCTTGTTCGACAGCCAACAACAACTCCATCTGTTATAAAAGTTATAGTGACCTTTAAAGGTCACTTTAAATTTCAATGTAATTTTGATTTTGCATTAATTTTCAGTTTTATTTACTAACTTAACGTAGACTAGTGTGAATCTAGTTTGAATTAACCCTTTTTACATTAAAAAGGTTAACGTAATGTTAAATAAAAAGACTAATGTAAAACTAACCTAAGTACTGTTGTGAAGGCAAATGCAGTTAAAATCTTAACGGAATCCTAACTTAACGGCAGGTGCGAAGGTACCCTAAACATGGCAGGGGTATTGGTTAGCCCAAAGGGCATAACTGTGAATTCATAATGCCCATTGCGGGTCTTGAAAGGTGACTTGTGAATATCTTCTTCCTTGATCCGTATTTGACTGATCGAAGGTCGATCTTGGAGAAGTACCTGGCTCCTTGTAATTGGTCCATATTCCAAGAACGCAGAAGATCATCTACCACTTTGGTCACAGAAACCTGGCTTACACCATGGCAATTGTACCACTTTGGTCACAGAAACCTGGCTTACACCGTGGCAATAGGGTCAACGGCTCAGTGACTAGCTAGGTGGAATGTGCAGCAGCTCAGGTGCATATAGGTGCAAACAGAAGAAGATCGCCATAGCTTCCTTAGCAAGCTTTGGGATGTCAACACGCTTGAACAGGTCAATACATCACATTACTGGCACCAAATAAGCTCCACACTAGAATGGGGCCTGCAAATGCTACATGTTGGTGGTGGAGGATTTGGGTTTGATGATAATTAAACAGAGGTGGCTACTGGTAAATATTTTGTAGGGAGCAGTACACGATACCCAGATATTTAACTTGCCTATCATATTCTTGCTAGTTAGCTTGCATAGGCGGTGTTATCTAAGAAGCAATCTGCGAAGCAAGATAAATGGCATTGGACAGAGCCTACTGGTATCGACTTTCAAAGATATTGAAGCAGTTTTGGGCCATTGCATATGTTTTTGGTTCCTGGAGTATAATGATTGGAGAATATGCGCAACATGGAGAAGGAATCACTTTTTTGGCTGCCTTGAAGGCATGTAGTAACATGGGAACCATAAGTTATGGTAGGCTAATTCATGGTCAGATCATTAAAAGTGGACTTCAATCAGATGCATCCGTTGGAAGTACTCTGTTTGACATGTATGCAAAATGTGTGGGGGGGTAGAGGAGGCACGCTCTCTCTTTGACAAATTGATTGATGGAAAATGGGGAATGCGTAAAGGCTTTAGATTGCTTCGAAGAAATGCAAAGTGAAGGAATAGATTCAACTGATATTGCATTTTCAAGCATAGTCAAAGCATGTGCCACTCTAGATGCCAGACATCAAGGCAGGTTAATACATAATTAGATCATAGAGATGGAACTTAAATCATATATTATTGTGGGGACCAATCTTATTAGTATGTATATAAGTTGTGGGAGCCTGGAAGAGGCTTACAAAGTGTTTGAGTGCTTCCCAAATCATGATGTTGTGTCATGGGGTTCTATGATTATGGGACTTGTTCAACACGGAGAAGCCCTTTATGCACTTGAACTTTTTGAACAGATGGAAAAGGAGGCTCTATTTCCAGACTTAGATACATATTTGGGCACTTTAAAAGCCTATGGTAACATAGGAGCCACGGTGCACGGAAAGCTGATTATGAGCAAATTATTAGAACTAGCCTTCAATTTGATGTTGATATAGGTAGTACTTTGGTCGACATATATGCCAAAAGTGGAAACCTTGAGATGGCAGCTATAGTATTCAATCGATTGCCAAGGAGAAATATAATGTTATGGGGAACTATGATTCCAGGTTATGCACAGCATGGGAAAAGTTGTCTTGCCATAGAATGCTTTGAAATGATGCAGGTGAAGAACATAGAACCAGATGAGGTGTCATTTACCAATATTCTTGTAGCTTGCAATCATGTGGGGCTAGTTGATAAGGGATGCTGGTATTTTAAATCTATGAACTCTTACTATGGCATAACGCCAAGCAGCACTCACTATACCTGTTTGGTTGATCTTCTAGGTCATGTAGGTTATCTTGCTGAGGCGGAAGATTTTCTTCGATGTTCTTCCGAACCCAATATTAGTGGATGGACATCTTTACTCAGTGCCTGTCACAATTACGGCCATGTAGAACTTGCAAGACACTGCTTTCATTGGGTTACCCTTCTAGACCCTGATTACGCTCCAGCCTATGTGCTAATGGCAAATACCTATGTCAATTCTCATGCAAAAACATAATGTTCACAATTGAACAAAACGTTTATTGAGGCCTGTAAAATCTTTGATCAATGCTCCTATTGTCACTGGCATATTGATCTTTTCTCTCATAAATGAACCAACCGTCTTCATTCATGTTCCTAAAAGCTCGCAACCTGTGCACCCGGCCAAGTTTTGGAAATTCCTAAGCATAAGAGTGAAATCACACCTGTACGCTCGGCTAAGTTTTGGAAGAACACTCAGTCAATAGAATTTCAGTGTTTTCTATTTTTATGGGTGCACCTCCGGATGACCTAAATGCTTTAACAACCTGGACCTCAAGTTTTAATGCTGAGATCATATCTCAGCCATTGGTTGCAAGAGTGATACCCACCAGTAAGACATTAAAAGGCCCATAAACACCTAGTTTGTTATGCCAAATGGCCATAAACACCTAGGTTATTATGGAAACCACCATAAAACTACTACAAAAGCACTATAAAACTCTCGGTTGTTAAGGCGGATAACACCCTGGAACTTGGATGTTATGCCCTAACTTAACAAACTCGGGCCTCCGGCCCTCGTATATTATAATAGGGCATAACACCCTCGTTCCAGGGTATTATCCCTCTCATAATTCTTGGGCGCACCCCAAAAATCCTGGACCCTGCAAAGCTCTTGGCCATTGCTAGCTTAATGCAACGTTGAGAAACCAAAAATTATGGTAGGCAGCCCTGGATTGATTTCTTCGGCGTGATTTCAACACCAATTTGCTACTGCTGAAGCTGAAATGACAGAAAATATGGATATTGGTTAATTTGAAGGAACTTGAATAGTTTTGAATGTATTAATTGATATATAAGTCTTCTAATGGACAACACATATAATCCTTCATTTATATAATTGCTTCATCTGGACCATTGTTTTTTGGAATATTCCATCCAATATTCCATATAGAGCACGTTTACACATTTGTGAGACGTCCTTATATGATGCGCTCTATCTTCAAATGGGTGCATTTTCTAGTAATGGGCATCATGTTCTATATTGATCGCAGATATGCATCTTCCTTCTTGAGGTTTGTAACCGTTACATAAGTCATGCATGTTCCCTTTCATCACTAAGGTATATGGTTGCAGATTGTTCAATTGCATTGGAAGAATTCAAGAAGAAGCAAAATTATCATTGATCAGTATGGTGGTCTCTACTGCTTTGCCCACATAAATTAGCCTTCTAGAGATGTCTAATAACATTCTAGCAGGTCAAGAGCATTTAAAAGAACAAAGCAGTTACATGAGTACAAGTGGATTGTTGAGTAATGTTCAAGCTCAGCGATAGCAATTCTCAAGAAGCTTACCAGTCAGTCAATGGGGCAGTGGATGCCTGAAGTGTCAACCCACAGTGGATGGCTAAAATCTTATCCGAACTGGTACAAATGATTTGCTGATTCCAAAGAGTTGGTACGAATGATTCTTTGCTTCTGAAGAGTTTGCAACTTGCTAGTTAATTTGTTACTTTTTTTTTTCTAACCCCATAGGCCAATTCTGTTAGTGAAAAGAACGACCAGAAAAGCATGCTACAACGGTTGCAATCTGACATTCCAAAGGCATTAAATACATGTTAGGCCAGTCTTTTAAATTTTTGTTTTCTTTCTGATTATGTTTACTGCCATTCTAACATTAAATCTTATTAATTCTGTTTATTTTGGAACATTGAATGTGCTCTGGATATGAAGTTTTGGGCAGATTTTAATGATTGTTGCATGCTCTTATTTCTTTCCACAAGATATGCATTTTCAGATCAAACAACATAAATTATGTGCGTGGAAAGAATTAGAAATGGTTTGAAATAGGCCTTACTAAAAATTGACATTATTTAAGAGACCAAACTTAAGAGAGCAGGAATTTTCTCAACAATCAAGCTGCTTGACAGAGGAGGAATCCTCACAACAACCGTCTTCAGTTAGTGCAATTGAAGAGTTGGAACAATTAAAAGAGAAGGTTAATGCCTTCTTTGCACGACTTTTTAAGAACATTGTAGAGGGTTATAATTTAGCTCAGACGAAATTTTGTGGGGCATTGCCTTAGAGCAAAAGTGTTTTGATTCTTTATGAAACTATCAAATGGCTAAATCATCCTTGTACTGTCCTTCACTCTCCAATATATCATCATAATATGATCATACTTGTTGTATGTGGCATTGTGTTTTTCCTCCAAGTTTCTGCTGTTTGCTATCAAATTTCTGTTGTCTGCGGCATTAATAATGATGGGTTATCCAATAGTCACTTGTGTGTTCTCATTCCCTCTCATGTATCTTATCTCCTTTTTTGGTTTGGGTTTGGTTTTTAAAAACTATAAAATATGTGATTCTAACAATTTTTAGCATACAATTTAGAAGTTGGGTCATCTATTTCCGTTGGCGCTTATTTTCGTGTAGCCATGTGGCATATGCCAATAACGCGGATTAACGCGGAAGGGAAATCGGTGCATCCATTTTGCCTATCAGGTAAACAACTGAAAATTTGTTAAGGTAAACAGCAAGTAAGTAAACAGCAGCAGAGCTTCTTGCAGAGCTTCTTACAGAGCTTTCTACAAAACTTCTTGCATAGCTTCCGAATCTTCTTGCAGAGATACATACCTAGCAGATCGTGGTCGCCAATATACACAACTAGCAAAACTTCCTGTTGCAAAGCTTCTTGTTGCCACAAATATTTTTGAGCAAAGCTTCTTGCTGTCGCATATGTTTTCTAGCAGAGCTTCAACTTGCAAAGCTTATTAAGCCGGATTTTTGTGCCGAAACTTGCAAAAGTTTTAATTTTTGAGATGGACTAGTGTGTTACGAGGAGGTAACATTTGTGTTTAACATTAGTTTTGTTGAGATCAACGAAGTTAAACAATCATGAACTTATTCTTAGCTCGGAGCACTATGCATCAAAGGCTATGCACACATCCTTTTAGGACACCAGAGGGAAACCCTTCGTGCGCAGCGCCTTGTTTGATTAGCCTGGCTTTGATACCAATTGATATGAATTAAAGAATTTGCAACACATGCGGATCTTAAATTAATAATTTAAGATAAGAATATGAATAAATGAGGAGCAATAAGAATTGTATTTCATTAAATTGATAGAAGCACGCAGTTAACCATCTAACCATTGATGGTTTCAAGATGGCTTTTGGTCGATACCCTCAAGATAGATCGACAATCCAATATATAGTCGGATTCCCCTGTTTGTTGTATCTGTTGCTAAATAGTTGATTATTGTGTTGCTGAACTTGTAATAATACTCCTCCTTTTTGGTTCATTGGTTCATTGCCTTGCCCTTTTACTATCCCGACCCATCACTAATATTCAGGAACCTTTAATACAATAAAGTTTCCTGTTTTAATTCAAAGGGCTATCATATACTTAGCATCAATGGTCTTTTATAGTCATGGATAATATGACAATGGTGTTATATCATCCTATGTGCCTTTTTTTCTTGGGAAACAATTAGGAATTTACGTCTACGTAATATTTGCTGTATTTCCATTCAATGTGGACCACTCCCTGTGCTCGCTTGATATCAAGCCTTCCCCTCTCAAGATAGATCGCCCGTGATCATCGATAACCTGGAAGTTTCATTATCCTACAAGAATCTTGAAACCATTATGGATATTCTTGTACTTCCGTAGTACTATATATCCCTCGCACCTCTGCTGTACGTTATTATCTTTCATACCTCCATGGTACTACTTGATTGTATCTAATACATTGTAAGAAATGGTTGGTTGCCATCTATAGTTAGAAATGGTATACGATTTTTGTTGTGGTACTAGCATGTATAAGATAATTATACGTTTACAAAACATTGCTTGATTAATTAAGGTGTTTGCGCCTCTCAGGCGACATCTTTATTTTAGGAACCAGTGCCAGTAATGGTTTCCTTTTCTATGGGATCTCTTGGTTTTGTAACACCTTCTCATATCCTGTCACTATTATTTTAATCATATGACTACTACTTTAGTAGACTTTAAAGGTATTTGTTGATTCATAAAAGCATAATAGATAGCCAAATGTATAGAGAATCTTTTATGGAAGGACCTATCTACATAACATTAAGGCATCGTTAGCATTGTGAAGATTTGTGTGCTGTTAAGGTAGGAGAAAATACTGACAGTCAACCTATTGAGGCATATCTGGTATTAAATGAAGTTTCCATTGACATAGAATGCTATCGTTCTGCGTAGATTGGAAAGGAGAACTACCTGCAACATAAAAGATTTAAGAGCACGTAGAACATTGCAGTATGCTAATAAGATATACAAAGGACAAGGTCTTCATCAAGGTGAAGCATATTATAGATTTCATAGGTTACAAGATATATATTTTAGGTAATTTCCTTGTGTATTGACCTTCTAGGAGCATTTATTTGACATGATGCTTCAACACTGTTTTCGGCTTGTCAATGATCCCAACAGGTACACACACATTCAAGTCCTAATTCTTTTCATATTTATATCATGATTTCAACTGTTAATAACTTGCAATAATCTTCGTAAGCTTGTTGGAATTTTCTTATCCGTATGCTCCCATTAGATGGCACTCATATTTTCTTGCTATAGTAGTTAACACCGATGAAAAACTACAGATTATGCTATATGTTGGATCACAATGCAAGAGAATAACTGATAGTCCACGAAATGATTTGTCATGCATTGTTTTGTAGTTTATAACAATAAAGTTTCCATGCAATCAACTTGCAACAAATCATATTACGTGCGTTGTATGATCCTATAGGTGGTTGAAGTAGTTTTATTAAGGTTTTTTAAAAACCATTTATCGAATTTTTCTATGGAGAAAAGGTCAGATGTTAACGACATCATCTATGTTACTGAAACCGATGCTCAAAGCTATTTAGCATTGGCCCCTTTATTAGGTTCAGACCTTCATACACATAATGCAAACTGCCCAATTGAAGAAATTGCATTTTTTTGTGAGCCTTCATTGTAGTACCTTGGAATGGAGTTTCTAGAATAGTGATTGCGTAAGGTGGCTATGAGACACTATGTGCCACGTGATATAAACACTCCCATGAAGAGGTTGGTCACGCGCCATGTGAACAAAAAAGAATCCACTCAGTTGGGTTGGGAGCATCATTTCATGATATTGGAGGTCGGTTGGTAAGTTGTTTTGTACCTTTCTGCCATGTCAATTTCATGACCCCTTCCAACATTAGCGCATTTAGGCTTTCCCCTTTGATGCACTTGCCATGCACAAAGCATGGATTCTATGCAAACATCACTCTTATAGGTAACCAATGATCAATGCAAGTTAAATAGAAAAAAAAAAATAGCATGGGATTTTAACAAACGAAAAAAGATGTTGCCAACTCAAAAACGATGTCACTCAGCAAACATGTAGTACTTATTAAAATAGTTACAAATTATAATAGTAAATGTAAAGGTAAAATATCTAATGTGTTATCCACTAAATACTTTTGTGGCTTTGGACCATTAGTATTTTATGGCTGATTCAATAGCCACAAACTACCAACACATAACTAACATTAATATTATTAACAAAAACCATTGCATCCAACACATTTAAATTAAAATCCCCCTGAAACCCCCTTTGATTTGGCTGTATATTCACATGGAGGGTTACGTAGGCACCGAGAGCTGTCGGATGAGCATATTTGCCCTTTATTCCTTGATTTAGACCGCACATAACAATCCTCTTTGTGGGGTACGCATGTACAATTTTTTGTATACTGTATATTGGGGTTTGCAAAATACTATAAGGTTTGAGGAAATGTACTTAATAGTGTTAATTTTGTACATGTATTGTAAGTTTTTTGGGGCTCTCGCTGTCCTATGTATCCCCCTCTGTGAATATCTTAGCACAATAACAAGGGGTTACTTTTATAGTTTTACACGTTTTTTCATATGGTTTTTCTATGATTTCATTGCTGTATTCATGCAGGTGTACTAAATAGTATTTCTAGAGTGCACTGTTTTTGAGCCGTTGATTTTGAACAATATGGTTGTGCTCTCTATTCTATTCTATTCTATTCTCTATCTTCCTCATGGAAACATGGGAACATCTTTGGTCACAAGGCTACCCGATTTGCCAGATACCGACACTACTCAGCCTTCAATGAGTGCACCGAAACGAGGACCGCGAGGAATTGCGTGTTATTACCGCACACCTTTGGCCCAATCGGTCTCCCCGTAAGGCGCAAAGTGCACAACATATACCGTGATGCACGAAAAATGAAACGGCGATGGCGGCCCCTCTCTTTGTATGGCTTGCTACTTCCCACATGCCGAGCAACTTTACCACACGCACTTGGATGTGGGCAGGCCGGGGAGCCCTATGTCGATCTATATGATGACATACGGCCCGATGAACAATTGGGCAAGGTCATGTTGCTTGGAGATTTCAATGCGCAGCACAAAGGCGGCAGTCCCAAAATTCGCACCTCTAGGCGAGGATGTATTGCAAATGGACCCCGCAGAGATGGTTTGGCCAAGGGCGTCGGATGACGTACCGAGTGACACGGTATGGCGGCACTTCCTTCTTTGGCAAGATCTTTGACCTGTCATTTGCAATGGGGCGCACGGTGGCCGCCCTCCACCGCTTCACTTGTAGCATTGGAGAACCGGGGCGGCACCGGTGTGGTGGATTACGTGCTAGCAGGCGAGCAATGCCTACACTTGATCACTGCGCTTAGCCGGGGCAGTGGCCCGACGCGAGGAAGTAGACTCCACCATCAGCCCTGTTTTGCAGATAGATTGGCGAAGCCAACCGAGCACCCATTGCCCCAACACCCCATGTACCACGGTTGCGTCCGGACTATGATCATCACGACGGTCTATCGCGAGGATGCTTGAGCATGAGCCGGAGAGTCTTTTGCTCCCCACACTTCAACAACAGACGGCCCAAATGAACCAACCCCTCCTTCGAGGGTAGGGGACGATGCTTTGGGAGAGACCGCTCGACGATCCACGGGGGGCTGCAACCACCTTCCCCGCAATCCTCACCGGGTTCGATGGCCGAATGTCCGGGGGCTGAACGATGGCTCCGCCAAGTCTTTGGACCCCACCATTCGGGCCAAGCAGTCGTCCCAATACCGCTCCTTCCTCAAGACCAAGAAAAGCCGGTACCTTGCGAGCACCAAATGAGATGTTTGGTCTTCTAGACCGCCACCCTAGGGCCTTCGGAGAAAGGTCTTGAGTAAGCCCACGCCCACCCACGTGAAATATTACCCCGAACAATGGGTGAGATACTTGCAGCCCTATATGACCCAATGGGAAGCCGGGCACCGGTACCTCCGCAGCATGCCCAGCACCGGTCATTATCGAAGGGGATGTCATAATGGGCCTGCAACGCCGCTAATCCGAAGGCAAAGCAGATTTGGATGGTATGCGTGAGCTTCTCAAGTGGGCGGGCCCCAATGGTGCCGTTCTCACAACACTCTTCAACGGGGCATTGCAAGAAGGCTTCCCCCGCGACCGACTACCGGGAGTTGTGCCCATATACAAAGCGGGGACCCCCACGGCCCCAACTATCGTATCGCATTATGGTCGGGCTTCGTCTTTGCCAAGTTGCTTGCCGGGATTCTTGAGCCGCGATTGACACTTTGGGCAGAGGATGAAGAAGTCGCGGGCTCAAGACGCCAGCGAAAGGCTTCCGCCCGACATTCTACTATTGACCATATCTTCACTCTGCGAACACTCATAGAGGATAGCCGGAATCGGCCTTGAGAATCTGCATTTTGTTTTGTGGATTTCTCAAAGGCTTTTGACCACGCTGCCTCGGGATAAGTTGTGGGACGGTTGAGAGCGACTAGGGACCCCCACGACTTGCGAGAATGCTATATCACGCACTATCTGAGGGCTTGCTCCGTTAGTCTCACACTTGTCGGGGAGCCCGTTGTTAGTAGCATTGGGGTGCGCCCGGGGCTGCCCTCTATCCCCGACGCTCTTCGGCTTGTACATTGACCAGCTAGAAGAATGGCTAGGCGAGCACCAGGGCCAGCTTGATGCACCACATAATCCGGCAACTCATATATGCTGATGATGTTGACCTGCTTTCATATACCCCGGAGGACATGCAACGCCACACGGATGCTTTGGCCACTTTACGCCAATTCAGCGACATGAGAGTTAACTTGGCCAAGACAAAGGTGCTTCTTGGTCCCATCATCCCGGCACCGTCTTCCCTCATTCACTTACCCGAGGCGGGTAGTGGAGGTGGCTCGATCTTATAAGTATTTGGGCATTGAGTTTTCTACTACCACACACCGGGATGCATCCATCGGTTACGGGTCACCTGCGGTGGAAAGCCACATATGCAATGCAAAACAACAAATCCAAAAGGCGTGTATGCATGGGGTCACTAGGCACACTTGTTCGTGGGCCTTGGTTGAACCCGGTCCTCCTCTATGGGGCAGAAGTGTGGGGGCCGGTGATATCCCTCACCACTTGGAACGATCTAGAGCAGTCTGAAGGCTTTCTTGGCCCGCACCGGGAGTGAAATCCACGTCCCATATCGAGATCTTGCTCCAAGAGACGGGGCTTCCTTCCATTCTGAGGGGTTGCTTGCCGAGCGTCACATTATTTACTTCCGAAGGTGGTGGCTATAGATGAAGCCCGGCTGCCCAACCTTGCTTTGGCAAAGTGGCGATGGGCCCTTGGCGACTCAAAGCCTCTTGGAAAGACAAGCAAGCCCAGTGGTTCGCTATGGAATGTGCAGCACTACGCAGATGTGGACCGGTGCATACATTCAGAAGAACGCCTGCCTTGAAGCGATACTTGGATGCTTGCTTCATGGCCAAGCTTTGGGATGTAGAGGCCTGTCACATGTCAAGGTGGCAAATTATCGGCCAGAAGGTTAATCCCATGCTCACGAGGGGCCCACACCACTACCTACCCATGAAAAGCGCGGGGTGATTGCTTCCATTCGCGACAGTGCACACCACCTCCGCATTGAGACGAGGGAGATGGATTCGGGGCCGCAGCGTGAGGACAGAGTCTATCGATCTTTGTCAACGGCCATTGAGGATGAAAGTCACGCCCTCCGGGCACTGTCTGGCGTCTGAGCATATCCGGCCTCGGTATGCTCGGTTGGTTGTGCCCCATCGGGCCTTGCATGAGTTAACGAGCACGGCCTCTGTAGGCTTGTTGGGATCGTACCTCCGGGGAGGTAATGGATACGCGGACTCGGTTATGCCCCCCGTCCGACATTAACCTGGTTGTACTTGTGATTATGTATATAATCATGCGGTATGTCGGCATCCTTATTGCTACCAAGGTTTTTCCCGAAAACCCTTGAGGGCGAGGGTTTTTAATCCCGGTAGTAATACTTTCTTTGCTCTCTCTTTGTACTTGGGTCCCATAGGCCAGTTGGTCTCCGTGGACGATAAAATCATATTCTATTCTATTCTCTTAAATTTTGGAGCCATGGAGCTATCCATTTAGGGTTTCAAAATATTTTAGGGTTTTATGCTAGATATTCATAGTCCGATTCTTAAAAAAAAATTATTGGATCGAATCCTAAAATCAAAACTCTGCAAGGTTCCAACTATGGCGACACAGCATGTCGGGCATGTCCAGAACTTTAGTTTCGTGATGTTAGATATGTGACCATCTATAGATTTGTATTTCTTTTCATGATAAAGGCAAGCGAGGATCTTAAGTAGACCTGTTATGCAGATTGTAAGGTAAAGCTGATAGAGCAGACGAAACAAAAAGTAGATGTAGACTGTGGAACTTTCCAGGCCAGGCTTCAATTGGCTTATGAGCAAGATGCGAATAGTGTACTAAAATCCGTAACTCTGCTGCAGAAGAAAGCCAATGAGCTACTTATTCATTTCGAAAGTCTGCAAAGGATACTAGAAAAGGTGATGAATAGGAAAATTCAGGGAAATGTAAACTTCATGGGAGCAGTGGCTTGTCTCACAGATGGAAGTCGTGAGATTATTGCCATCATAGCCAAGTTCGTCAAATTGTTCTTCTCCTTGAGTGAATACAAAGTAAAGGTTTGCAAGAATGAACAGAATAGACTTTATAAAATATGGTGTGGCAAGGATTGTTGGCAGAGCTATGGAAAGAGATAACAGGTTCCCAAGGCTCTCTAATTTTGCATGAGTAGTGCACAAATGCACAATATATCTGCTATCGAATCTAGAAACATTCCACTTAACTTCTTTATGTTGGCTACACTACAGCTCTAACTTTTCTAGCTGGAAGATTTGGTATTGCGGTGAATCGCCAATTTAGTTGCTTGCTCCATCAAAGCGTGTTGTTGCAGAAGCATTGAAGAACGAATTGAACATACACAGGAATTTAACATGCACAACATAGACAACCAACTTGCAAGGAAAAAAAATGTATCTTCGTATATTGGTCCTTTCTAAACTTGCTCCATGGAGGGCTGTTTCTTGCTAGTGGAGGCAATTGCAAAGTGTCAAGCAACTGCTTTTGGAGACGATTTGGATAAATTTAAAGCTCGGATTGTTGAAAAATGCTTTCAAAGTCTTTTTGAAACAGCAATATATGAATCAAGCACTGCATTCAATAAGTAGGAAGAATTAGATGAAGATTCAAGTGCTTTTGTGCCAGATCGATTGCTAGGTGCAAGACTGTTTATAAAGCCGGATTAAATTGCAATAGGGTCGTTTCTTGCAGCAGAGGGAAAGATAATCATAAATATCTTCTTCTATTCGAAGTGCTTTCGTTCAGTTGCTTCTTATTGTTGTTCAGCCATTGGCTCCATTGTTGGCACAGTTTTCCTTGCCCTCTCCATGGTCTGCAAGTTTGGATGATAATGTATTGCTAATTTGGATGGTAATGTATGGCAGTCATCAACAGATCATGTCACCCTGATTCACTTTGCCATTCTTATATGACAACTACATTGCAGCTGATTGGAGTCGTCGTTGTCATTTCGAAGATCACACGGCAACAGTCTGTGCCATTGACCTGGATATACATTTCTTATCAGGTACATATGGCCCTAAATTCTCCGAGAGTGACAAGTCGTACAGGGACATGATGGGTTAAGTCCCGTAAACAGGCTCTTATTATCTTCTTACAGTGCTCTTATTATCTTCCTGATGCACAATTTATGAACATCTAGACTTAAGAATGGCTACTAGCGTCTTCAGGATATATTCTTGGTTTCTCACCATTCAAAATACCTTTGCTGATGCCTAGTATAAAGGCGCAAGTGCCATTTATTAAATGGTTTTCAACTTAAGTATGATTAGAAGTTGTTTGATTGTGCTAAGACAGTTGTTTACTGAGTTAAGACTGTGCCATGCATAGAAACTAAGAGAGGTAAAATTCCCATCTTATAGTGTTATGTAAAGCTAATATCTAGCATGTATGCTTGGATCATGTTCTCATATATGCATTTTCAGATTTGTATCATTTCTCATGTGGAAAATCTTACCCAAAGTTGTTGCAAGATTTTGACATGTTCAATTCCGAGAACGTGTTCTTGTCCTAATGATTACACAAACTATACTCATAGTTGTTTGCAATGGAAGTAATTTATTTGTCTTGATGTTATTGTGCTTCTTAGTAATTAATATTTAGGCCTATAAAGTTTACCAACACACAACTACCATTAACATTATTAACACAAACCATTACATCTAACGCATTTAAATTAAACCCCCCCCCCCTGAAACCCCCTTTGGTTTGGGTGCATATTCACACAGGGGGTTATGTAGGGCAGCGAGAGCTGTCGGATGGGCATATTTGTCCTTTATTCCTTGATCTGGACCGTACATAGCGATCCTCGTTTGTGGAGTATCCCCCTTGTGAATATGTAAACGCGTTGGATGCAATGGTTTGTGTTAATAATATTAATGTTAGTTATGTGTTGGTAGTTACATTAAGAAAATTTTTGGGCCCTTCGGGCCCTACCAAAAGGAATCATAGGTAAACACATGTAAACATAGTAGAAAATATTTGTAATGATGTTGTACACATGTTTAAAACATTTTATTCATATGTTTTTTTCAAAACTAAAAACAGCAAATGAAATAGAATAGAATAGAATAGAAGAGAATATGATTTTATCGTCCACGGAGACCAACATATACAATAGAACATATAGATATTTAAGGCCTCAATGAGCATAGCGATGTAAGATACGATAGATATCTTCATTGCTCTGCATGTGATGTCTTTCAAGAAGTTGTCTTGTCCCTCTGATTGCGTCCATATGAATAATACATTAAGGCACCACACAAATGCAAAGAATGGCATAAATATAGAATTTGATTCTTCACCACAACATTGTATCCTGTGTATGAGACTATCAGAGAATGGCATAAAACCATAGTTTGTCTCTTCAACACAATAGCTTTGAAGGGAAACTGCAATTATTGAAATAGTTGTTCACCTAATTCATGTGCATGAAATTCCTGGGTGGAGCGATGGCTTATAGCCATAGTAAACTTATCTAGGATTTGAACCCAGAGCTTAACCATCCATCATGATATGACTTGAATACAGTGCTACATATCATAACAAGGTTGGACAATTGCAGCAAAATAGAGTGTTTGAACCTTCATTCCGGCACAAGACGTGTCTTCGGAGAAGAAACAAGAAGAAAGGGCTGGCAGATACCGATGAAAAATGGGTGTGCGCCAATTTTCTTGGAGTTTTTGTCCTTTTCCCACATTTGCTGTTATATGCACTTTCTTGCCAAATTCTGTGAGAGATAGCATTCTCGCATAGATTTGAAGCAAAATTCCTGTAGATTGATTGCTGCCCGTGTAGAAGGGTAGCTATAAAAATATTCTCATTCACAATAGCTACATTTCAAGCTCAGATTTGATATACTTATGAAGCTGATTTCTGCCCAAATTTCATCTTTCTATGGAGACAAATGTTTTCACAATTATAAGGGACAGATCTAGAATTACCTGTGGATTCTTAAGAGGCACGGCTTCTGAGCTATGGAATTCATTGATTATACATCAACTCTTCCCTGAAGATCTATTTACATCAGAGTATTCTTTTGTCCCCAGCACTGTCGAATTTGAGGTTGAAATCACCAATTCCTGGCTGGAAGAATTTATTGGTTCGAGTTCAGTTGCTCCAGCAGGGACATTCAGAGTGCATTGTGATTGGATTGACTATAAGATTTCGGTGGAAGTATACTCCCAGCAAATTTCAGTTCTAATTGGTGAAACTTCCCCTTAAGATCATTGGAATTGAATGATTCTCTTCACGGAACCGATGAATCAAACGGACATGGCAATTGGATTGGCAATCCGACTTCTTTTAGTTAAATTTGGTTCTTTCTAATGGTCTCTTTCCCCTGTTTTCTCACTTCCCCCCCTTCTGTCGTTCATTTTTGTTCACGTACTTTTGTTGTATCACCCTGAGCTTTTTCAATGATCTATAATTTCACGGAAAACCCTAAAAATCTAGCTTTTCTTCATTCCTTCGCCAAACTTCCCGCTCAAGAGCGAGCCTCTGTCCTCCAAAACTTAATTTCCTTTCAAGAGAAGCCTCAAGATACCATCCTCTTCGGGAATTTCAAAAATTTGCTATCTTCTAACACTGCTATGGATCCAATTTCGCATGAAGTTCCTTTCTGGGATAATCTCTCTGCCGATCCTGATCACAGGGGTATTGTTCATCCCCTCAACCCAATTACTCAAGTTCCCCGACCATATGGAGTATAGAGAAGACATCCGGAGTTACGGTCGGATGAAGAATTAGATGGCAGATTGCAAAGGACTAGACCGCCTTATATTCAAGAAAGGAAAATGAGACTCTATAATGGTATTTCTCTCAATCTTCTGATTGTTCATTCTAAAATTGATGCTTTATCACAGTCTGTTGTCATTGTCAAGGTCCAAAAATGTGGTATTAAGCTCGACAAATTATGGGCTTATCTCCTTAACCTAAACAAAGGAATCATAATCCAGGCAGTTTACTGGCTCAACTTTCCTTACATCATGCTGGAGTGTGGAAATGCCAGATCAGCAAATTTCTTTCTCAACTATGGTCCTTTGACTTATGAGACCTCTCAGCTGACCTTCCTAAAATGGCATTCGAAACTTGATATTGACCAATTGAACAATCTCTGCATTGCTTCAACCTCCCTTTTCGGACTTAATCCTATCTATTGGGATGAAAAGTGTTTCAAGCTTCTCTTTAATTCAATTGGCACCTACATCTCTACTGAATACTCTCCATCTAGACCTCCAAGAGCCTTTGTTCAGTTAGACCTATCCAAAGAAATTCCTCTTTCCATTCCTTTCAAAGATGCCTTTGGAGTAGAATCATCTTTAGCTCCTAGATAGTCTGGATTGCCTTCCCAATGCCAAAAATGTTTCCAAAGACATTTCTGGTACTCTGACTGTAAATCTTCTACAGGTTTTCAGCAAGAAAGTAGAATTAATATGGATGCAGGTGAGAAAGTAGGGGCTCCTTCTCATCATAATTCTGGAGATAAAGCAAGGGAACAGTCATCTAATGAAGATGTAACTCAGGAAAATAATGCTAAGGATCTGGGTGCATTTCAAAAATTACCAGAAAGTGAAAACTTCAAATGGACAAAAGTAAATGGCAGTTATAAAAGGATTCAGAAATAGAAAGCAGCAAGGGAGCAGATGAAAGCTAAAGATAAGCCTAATGAAGACAATTCCTTCAGATATAAGAGAAGCAATGGCATAACAATTGGAGAACCTAAACTTTTGGTCAAAGGGTTTATTCCAGAAAAAACAAATCATGCCACTCATGATTTATGCTTGACCTTGACCAACATCATCAAGGATGCTAAAAACCAAGACAAGGGTCAATGCTCTTACAGCCTTATGGACTATCCCATCAAAAATATGAGCAAGAATGGATCATTAATTATGAAATCTCAAGGTAAAGCTAAGCAAAAGATGAATTCTACTCAAAAGAATTCACAGACTTCTTCCACTCTCTCAGCAAGTCTGTCCCAGCAAAACATAACTTCTAATGTGCCTCATGATCACTCGGATATGGCCTTGACTAAAATTACAAGTCAAACCACTGAAGTTATGTCTATGGATAATCAACAGCATCAAGATAACCTGGTTCAGCATCAAGCTAATCTGCATGTCGACTGTCAAAACCCTTTTCAGGTATTATCTGACCTAAATAATAATCTAGATTCTGATTTAGATAAGAGCAGAGCATGTTCTTCTTCACATGTCATTCCTTCTCCACACCCACCTGAGACTGCCACATTTCATAACTCACCTCCACTCATCCCTCTCATTCAGTCTACACTCCCATCTCTTATTGACTTGGACTCCCCCATAATGGAAGAACCCTTCAGTCCTCCAATAATATCTAGTAAGGTTGCAGATCAGCTAGCGTCTTTGCAAATTCAAATGGTACATGATACAGAAGATCAGGTTCACTCCTAGGACAATGAGCTTAAGGAGATGGCTACTTCTGACTTTGTTCCTGAGACTCCAGAGGATAAACAAGCTTCAGAAGAACAAATGGAGCTTCAAGAGAATGCTATTACCAGGCAAGTGCCAGATTCTGTTCCATTAAATACTCTTGATAATAACTCTATGTTTCAATTTTATCCTGGTGGTTGTTCTGATTATAGTGATAGTGAGGACTATGTAATTGATAAAGAAAACTGGGGTAAGGAAGAATATCTTATAGAAAATACTGCTAAAACTTCTAAGGCTGAAATGGATCAATCAGCCAAAAGATCTTCTAAAAAAGACTGGGAATAACACATGGAAGATCTTATCAGGTATGAATAAGACTCCTGCTCAAAATACTAGGAGCAAGAAGGAATCCAAAATATCCAGAATTTGAATTCTTTCCTTTTTCCTATTTCTCTTTCTGGATATGAAGATCTTGTCCTGGAATCTTAGAGGCATTAAAGGTCCTCTTAAAAGGAGACGAGCCATTGCTCAGATCAGATTATACAATGCTGACATAATTCTTCACATCTTTGAATGCAGCAATTTAGGTGAATGGATTTACCCTAACTCCTCCTCCATTTGGATTGATTCTGCTGGGGCTAGTGGTGGTCTTGCTATCATTTGGAAGAGAGAACTTAGCCATATCTCATTTCATAATGGTCCCTCCAAAACTTGGCAGGCTGTTATCCTCTCTATATCCAACTCCATCTTTGGTATTGTTAATATTTATGCTCCAACCACTCCAAATGACAGAGAACCTGTTTGGAATGAGATCAATCCTTGCTGGGGATTTTAATAACACTCCTTCCTGGGATTTGAAGTTAGGGAATAAAATCAACATGACTAGATCTGAGAAACAAGCCTGGGACTCTCTTTTAACAGATAATGGTCTGATTTATATTCCCTCTTCTACTGCTACTTATACCTGGTCCAATAAACAAAAAGATAAAGCAAGAGTCTACTGCACTTTGGACAGATACTATGTTTCCAATCCTTCTACTTCTTTCTAGGACAACAACTATGTTTCTAGTGATGAAGGAACTTCTATTTATGATCATCAGCCTCAGTTTCTTCATACTTCTCATGTCACCAAAATTCAAAGGCAAGGAAGTACCCCGTATAAATTCAACACCTCCCTCCTTGATAATGAGAACTTTTGCTCTCAATTTATTGCCTTCTATGAGGAACTTTCTGTGAAAATGGATAATCTGGCTGCTGATAACAGGAACATGCATCAGATGATTTATTTCTACATTAAAATTAAAGCTATAAAGACCTGGATCAAAAGATGGTCTAAAGCTATGCACTTCAATTGCAGTGAGGAAAAAAACCAGCTCTTCATGTTCATGAAGGATATCAGATCTTTACTTCAGCAAGATCCTACAAATTTAAATCTGCAGATAGGAGAGGAAATTCTGGAAAGGAAGATTAGAAACATTGAAGAGATAGAGGCTAAGGGTTCTACTATTAGATGTAAGATAAAATATACTAATCAGATGGATTCTGGTAGCTCTATATGCTATGCAGAACAACAGCCACAAGGCAGAGTTGTATGCCTGGGGTCACCAGTCACATTTGTTTCGGGCCTTGGTTGAGCCGGCCCTTTTGTATGGGGCAGAAGTTTGGGGTCCAGTGATATCCCTCAACACCTGGAATGACCTCGAGCAGGTGCAGAAGGCCTTCTTGGCACGGGCCCTGGGGGTGAAGTCCACAGTTCCGTACCAGATCCTACTCCAGGAGACAGGATTTCTACCCCTTCAACGGGCTGCATTGGAACGCCATATCGTTTACTTCCAAAAGGTGGTCGCTATGGCTGATACACGCTTGCCCCGCCTTTGCTTTGGCCACGCAATGGGTCCCTTAACGCCAAATCTGGCGGAAAGACAAGCGTGCTCGGGTTCTCACGCCGGGTGTGTCGGGCAAAACGGATGTGTCCGTGTCGGGACAAAGAAAGATCGCGAGGCACTTAAACTATACCTTGATGCTACTTTCCTTCGCAGTCGTGGGATCGCGAGGCTCGACACATGTTAAGCTGGCACACTATCAGCAGCAAGTCAATCCTAGGCTCACAAGAGGCCCACACCAGTACTTGTACACCCAGCTACCCATGAAGAAACGCAGGCTTATAGCTTCCATTCAAGACGGGGCACATCGCCTCCGCATTGAAAACAGACGCGTTGGGCTCGTGAAGCACGGAGCAAAGGCTTTGCCGTGTTGCCACCTCGGTAGCGATTGAGGATGAATGTCATGCCCTCCGACACCTTGAAAGATTTGCCCATATCCGAGCGATATGTTCGGATTACTAGTGCCCGCCAGCCGTTGCATGGCTTATTGGCTATGGCGCCG
This sequence comes from Isoetes taiwanensis, assembly GCA_021234155.1. NCBI lineage: Eukaryota > Viridiplantae > Streptophyta > Lycopodiopsida > Isoetales > Isoetaceae > Isoetes > Isoetes taiwanensis. The sequence continues at coordinate 18,052,889 of JAJEKV010000008.1, read as the reverse complement.
GTGGGTTTGTTGGGGTCATACCTCCGAGGAGGTTATGGATGCACGGACTCGTTTGTGTCCTACGGGGCGATATTGAACCTGTCCTATGCAATTGTATGCGATGTGCGCCAGGCTTATTATCGCTAAGGTTTTTCCCTCGAAAACCCTTCGGGGCGGGGGTTTTTTAATCCTGTCAGTAATATGCTTGCTGCTCTCTTTTTTGTTTGGGTCCCATAGGCCAATTGGTCTCCGTGGACGCTAAAAACCTATTCTATTCTATTCTATTCTAAATTCTTCTTTAGAGTAGCTAAGAGCAGAGTGTTGAGAAATTCTATAACTGAAGTTGTTGATGATAATGGTAATAAATATTCTACACATTCTGACATTGCCACCTTTTTCAAAGACAAATATATGGACATCTTTCAGAATAAGCCTATTCCTTCTAATGACATGGCAGAGGCAAATGAATTTAAAAATACAGTGAATAATATCATGCCTTCTGCTCCTGAAGTGATGAATGACTCTATGATTGCTCCTCCTTCTCAGCAGGAAATTCTATCTCCTCTTTCATCCTTCAGCAAGGGCAAATCTCCTGGTCCAGATGGTCTGCCAGCTGAGTTCTATATCAAGTTCTGGGATATTCTCAAAAAAGATCTTACTTCTATGATTCATGACTTCTGGAACAATGATTACCTTCAGACTTCCATTGCTAGTGGTTTCATATCTCTGATTCCAAAAGTTGATCATCCTAATAAATTCCAAGATTGGAGACCTATTTCTCTTACCAATACTACTTATAAGCTGTGTGCCAAAATCATTGCTCTCAGAATCAACAGTTTCTTGCAAAGGAATATTAGTCCAAGTCAGTCAGCCTTTCTTCCTAAGAGATACATTCTTGATAATTATGTGACAGCTATGGAGGGTTTGCATTGGAATAAAATCTCTAGTCAAAATTGCATTCTTCTCAAACTGGACTTCAAAAGGGCCTTTGATTCAGTCAGATGGGATTTCTTAGAATTTGCTATGGCCAAACTTGGTTTTCATCCCAAGCTTATTAATCTTATCCTTGGTCTAAATCTGAGATCTAAATCGGCTGTTCTTATAAATGGTATGCCCTCTGGTTTCTTCTCCCTATCTTGTGGTGTAAGACACGGCTGCCCTCTTGCTCCTTATCTATTCCTGGTAGCAGCTGATCTTCTAACTAAAGTCATCTCATATTATCAGGATAATGGCCTAATCAAAGGTCTTAAACTCCCTAACTCAGATGAGTACCTCACTATGCTTCAATACGCTGATGACACTTTCTCTTCTTGAAGCTGATTTGACCAATATTGATTGCTTCCTTAAAGTCATTAATCAGTTCTCAGCTGCTTCTGGTATTTATCTTAATATCAATAAAAGTCTCATTATTGGTGATATTCCTCATCAACAGTTGCTTGGTATTAATGTTCTCCCATCTGGTCATGCTACTAAGCTCTTAGGCATGCCTTTATCATTAGATCATAGCTTAAAAGGTCTCTGGGATCCTATTCTTCAAAGAATTAAAAAAAAGCTGAATAATTACAGGAATTATCTGACTCTAGCTGGCAGAACTATTATAGCTAACTCTGTCCTTGCAAGCTCACATGTTTACTTTTCTACTGCTCTTGTTGCTCCTAAATGTGTTTATCTAGAGCTGGAGAAAATTATCAGGAATTTCATTTGGAAATGTAGTCATCTAGTTAACTGGAACTCTATATGCAAGCCTAAAAGTTCTGGTGGTCTTGGCTGTAAAAATCTCTTCCTCCAAGCCCAATCTCTTGCAGGTAAATTCGTTTGGAAGACTAGTCATGGGAGTCAATCTCCTGCCTACAAATTCATCAGATTCTGGATAAATCAAAGTCGTCCTTCTGGTCACCCATCTATTCATCACTTATTACCTAATTCTGCCTTCATTCATTTGAAAACTGCTCCCAATATCTCTCCTTTAATGAGCAATTTGGTAAAGGCCTGGAACTCGATTTCCCCTCATTTCCAGTTCATCTCTTTAGATAAACTTCATTGTGATCTGCCTATTTTTTGGAACCCTATTTTAGCTGATCAAAATTCTACAGTTCTGGCCATCAAACATCCAAGGATATGTAAGAAATGGCATAAAGCTGGGCTATATTTCATTAGAGATCTTTTTGTTGGAGGTAGACTAATCTCTTGGACTGCTCTCAAAAATATTATTAAAGGTACCTCCTCTGATAGAAAGGTCTATTTCTTTATCAAGCCTTTCCTGTTCAATCTTTCTCCTAACTCTGGAAAAGGAGACTGGTTTTTGAATGGCAAGTTTGAATACAAAGTGAATAATGTTTATATTGCCCTGACTTCTGGTCCCCATAACAATAAAGCCATGATCAAATGGGGTATTAATCATGCTCAGCTCAAAGATCTCTTCCAGAATGTTTGGAATTCTTACTGCCCTCCTAAAATTTTCTATTTTATATGGCTTCTTGCCAATGGCAGCTTAAATAATTTACATTCTCTTTCTAAAAGATATCCTAACATTATGCCAAATTGCCCTTTGAGATGTAATGCTATTGAAGATATGGCTCATATATTTTGTTGTGCCAAGTTGAATTGTTTTTGGAATTGGATTGCTGATAAATTTGGGATTCTATGTGATGGGAATTTTGTTTCTTTTATCCAAAACAATGACAGCTTTAAAAATACAGTAATATTCATTGCTCTTTGGAATACTTGGAAGGCTAGAAACCGTGTTTTGTATAGAAAGAAAAGACCCTCTACCTTTTGGATTAAGATGAATTTCCAATTTGACTTTGAGACTATTGTCACTGCTCATAAAAATAAATTTGGAACTAATCATGACAGGAATTGGGAGAATCATGGTGCTTATAGGGGTTATTATAATTTATTTGCTTCCAATTTAAATGTAGTGGATTCTAATGCTTTTCTTTCTGATGATCCTAGAATACCTTAATTTCCTGCGTGGAGATGGGGCAAGGAAATTTGATGATAACTCGCCATTCAGCCAAGCTTCAAAGGATCCTGTCATGAAGAATGACATGGCAACATCCATGGAATCTTTCCTTATGAAGAAAGGGCATATGAGATATCAGAAAGAGAGTGAAGACCTCTGGGCATCTATCTTTTGCAGGGAAGTAGTTCAGATTCACTGCCTATGGGCATTCCTGTCCAATTATAATTTCATCCTCACAGAGAGGCAGTTGACAAGGTACAGAACCATGTACTGTAACCACAAACTTCTAGCTGATCTGTATGGTTCTTTGCTGATATTACTGGAGGACAAGGATAAATTTCGGCTTTTCTACACTAATAATTGGGGCCCGAATCACTACTTCTTCGGATCTACCGATCCTTTCAATGCCTACTTTAACTCTGGTTTCTCTGATCAATGATCCCCACTTCCATAGCCCCCTACTAAATATGCTCCTGCTCTTATTTAGTCTTGATCTAGTTTATTTTTCGGGAAAGATTATCCTTTTTGCAGGTGCTTACAGTTCAAACAGAGCTACAGTTTCATCAATACGAGGCTTCTTCGATCTGTTCATATTTTGGATCATTTTGGACACTGGCATACTGTTATTGGTTGCTGATCTATTGTTAAGTTTGTTTTAGAGCTCATCTATATCTATATCTATATCTATATATCTATATAATAATGGCGTTTTATGATAGTCTGTGCGCAATCTTGCGCGTTGAATTTTTTTAAATTACTTTTATCCCTTCGATCTATCTGCGGTAGACGGTTTTTTTTCTCTGTTTGACCCCTCTCACGGCTCCTGGAGTCGGACCCCTCTTTGCAGGCAGAGCTTGAGCTTGGATCACGAAGCAATAATCTACATTCTTGCTACATTCTTGGTAAATACATAACTTGCTCCTGCATGTGCAAATTGATTTTTTCATGCCTAAAATTTTCATGCCGGAGCCGTCATTTCACCCTCTGTGCCTCTCATTTTCTTCTATTCAATACCTTTTTTTTAGTCTAGAAATGGAAGGTATTCAAATGAAAGAGAAGGGGCTTTATATATATGAAGTCATTTTGGCGTAGAGTTTGTTGGTTGTTGTGGATGTGGATTATCGATTCCAAAATTTATTTTTAGTATCCTTAAGTGGTTTCTAAGCATGCAATCGGTTTTATCGGTTTAAAGATGATTCAAAGCAAGTCCTTTCTTTCCCTTTCTGCATTGCAGCATGTCACGATTGCTCAAGATCTTGGCATAGAATTTGTTAAAAATCCATTCAACTTCCATTTTTCATACTTCTCTATCCCTTCTGGCCGAAATTCTTATGGTATGAGATGAAGAATCTTCACAAAATCTCATAAGTAGGCCATGTTTGCTGTTTTTATCTTTATATCGATATGGCATGTTTGATTCAAAGTATATTTGAACGACCTTAGAAATACTGGTCTTCTTTTTTGACTGGATGCATTCGACTAGATGCATGGAGCTCAAAGCATGCCCAAGGTATTATCTTAGCTTTGTATTCCATATTTTTGTATATTACAATTTTCTTATCATCTCTGAATGTCATCTTTAGGTGCAAGATCTACTCTGAATGTCGTCTTCAGGTTCAAGTTTGATTGCTTTACAAGTAATAGTCAAGGATAAATGGCGTGCTTACACTAATTCATGCTCATTTATTTCTGAAGAAATGTGAAGTCATTGCCAGGAAGCGGTCCTATTGTAAGTAGTTGCATCCCTTTGCCTCAACCTGATTTTGAAGCTATTGCAAGTACAGTGTGAATCATGTATCTGTGTAAACATCAAATTTGTTCAATTCACATTATCGCTCTTAGACTTTTAGATAAAACATATAATTTCCACTACTGAATGGCATTGATTTGGGTCCACATTGATTCCATGAACAAGGCCGCAGATTTGATTTTGTTTGAGATACCCTAATGAGTGATGCTTTAGGGGCCGTATGTTTTCCATTTACACATAAATCACCCAAAAGACTATCCTGCTATATGTATAAAAGGGCTTCGTATTCACGTTTGAGTTCAACATTCATGCTTTCGGCAAGAGGTTGAATTAACTATTAAGTTCTGCACAGGTAAAAGATGCAGATTTTGCCATTCATTTTTCATGTCTTTTAGCTATTGTAGGGTTTGATATGTGAAGTATGCATCATAAAGAAGATGATGGAGGACTTAGGATGGGATATTCTTGGCATATGACAAGATCCTAATTATAAGCGATACTAATGTTGCAGACAGATGAGACATCCGTTGGAGATGCATAATACGTTCTATATGATCATGAGAAGTTGAGACAACATTAATCAAGATCATGTAATGTTTGCAGAATTTCTTATGTCAGTTAAAGGTATGGCTTCTTCTGATATGGCCAATAAGAATAAAAGTACTTTTACCTTGCTGGCTATGATGTGAAATGCCATTATATTACATGCAAGTTTAAATATCATAATTATATTGTTTGCTCTTCCGTGGATTGCATTTCTTTCCTTTCTTTGTGTATAGGCCAACCTCATAGAGGCAAAATAACGTGCTATATCATATCATACGTTCTCAAGCATTTATTTCCACCGACAAAGGTAAATGCATTTTTTATAATTAGTCCCTATGCTCCTGATGTTGACACCTCCAAGATCTAGGAAATGGGTGCAGTAATCTGCAGGGTATGAAATGACAAAACTGCAAGGATGGTTAAACAGCAGGCACAAGGCATGTAAAGTCAGGAAAGATTCTTAAATTATGAGAATGTAAGTCAGACCTGTCCAGTTCAAGTTATTTCACACCAAAAGAACAGCTATGTCCTCATGATAAGAATGGCTCCTATCTTCTGCTCTCTCTCACTTAAGTTACAGTGCATTCTCTGTCATCTGATTTGCCATATTATGAACTTCATTTCCAACTTTCTTACTAAATTTCAACATGGCCTGGAGTGCAGTCGTCAGTAAGCCCTCTGAAACGTGAAGAAGCTGATAATTGCTTTTTTGAAGCGAAATACTTGACTGAAGCAGCACAGGCATATGGGAAAGCAGGCAATGTACAGAAATATTTGAGCCTTTGTGAACATGGGAAACTCTGGGAAAAAGGTTGTGCAATTATTCAACTATGGCAAGAGTAGTCAGCAGATAATCAAGTCTCACATGAGGTCCAAAAACTGTCAAAGGCAGGGAGATGGAATCCACGAAAGCATAAAATTAGGGTACTTGAAGAACCCAGCTTTATACTACCACGAGAAGAAAGATGGTAAAATCCATGATGAAGTATATACATATGTTTGTGGACATCTAAGAAAAGAAAATTTTTAAGGAGAGATTATTAATGAACTTCTGCAAGTAGAGATTAGTTCGAAATACTATGGAGAAGCAAAAATGAGGTCGAGAACAAATGGGGAATTTAAAGCTTGTCGCAGAGATGATAGAAAAGGCAGGATTTGAATATCCTAAGGCATGTTTGGCTAGAGATGCTTTGGGGGCGATGATAATAAGGGTTGGCCTTTACGAGCTTGTAGTGATGTGCCGATCTTGAATGGGCTAAATGCCCGTTTGGTGAGCCAAATTTGCAAAATGAAATTGAAGTTCTTGAAATATCCGATGTTATTTTGGCCCTGATCTTAGGAAAATGGAAAATTTCTAGACAATCATCTGACACGGTAGATTTTAAAGAATATTTGTTGAGCTACAGACTGAGATTGTATAACCACCTTTTCCACAAAAAGTGTCTAGCACATTTAAGGTATGTGCACTACGGGAGGATCCCTTTGCATGGTTACTTCTTTAGCATGAGTTTTACAGTTTATTTGAGATTTTGTAATTTTATTATAAGGGCCCTCAATTGCATTAGTATAAATGCCTGAAGTGATGTCATTTTTGTGTAGGATGGAGAAGAGGAGCAAGGCATGGTGCATTATTGTCTAACTAGCACAGTAATATTGTCGCTGGTTACAATAGCAATGATCCAATCCAGTGCCTTTGGCTTTTCAACCAGACCAGCCCTTCCACCAACTTAGTAACGAGAGTGGGTCTGCACAACAAGATTCGAGACTTGGATTTGCAGAACAGGATTTCAGGCTTGAGTTTGCACAACAAGAGTTAAAGCTTACAGTTTCTTCATCAGAAGATAAGACTGAATCTGACTCAAGTGGAACAGGATTGGCAAAATCTATGATGACGCTGTTACTTCCAAAGGCTATTCCTCTTTTGCAGAAAGGTTCACAAAAATGAAAAAGAATTCGACCATTGGGTGATGGTATCAAGCATAATAAAGAGAAGCTATGTAATTTGTTTAAGCCACATTATTTGGAAGGAACTGATATTGACATATTTAAAGATGGAGAACAAGCAAATGAATTTGCGCTTGATAGTGAAGACAGAAATAATGACACACAACAAGATAAGCAATTGATATAGCCATAGGGAGATCTGCCCATATGGCCAGTGGGAGGAAATGAAAGCCGTGAACAATAAAGTAGAGGACCAAGAAAAGATTGTCAACGATAGCAAAGGGGATGATGTTCCTGTATATCATAAGATGGACAAAGATATACCACATGTTGAGCATATCGAGGAAGGCACAATTGGCTCAATGCATGATGAAATAAAAGCTCAGGCGGATGTTATAATGAATAGAGTTAGCTTATAACAAGGCATATGAGACTATTGTTTGCTTTGAGCACCAGCTTCCAGTCATGAGTGTGCAGTTAATGTGCAGAGTCGGGAAACATATGCTTGCATTTGTTGTGGTTATCCCCAGAAAAAGGAAAGGCTTTTGTTCATTTACCAAATGACTGTTACACATTCTCTAGAATCAAAGTCATTACTTGTAAGTGCTATGGAAATATTTTTGTGCGAGGATCCCGAGAGAGAAGAAAATAGGAAGGTAGGATTGATGCTAGCTACTAGATTATGTTGATTTTTGAAATTTGTTTAAATGTTGGGCGCTAAATTTGATTATGTTGCAGGTCTTGCAGTTCCAATTTGAGGAGTATGGAATGCAGTTGATGCTAGAAGGCCTATTTTGCTTGGTTGTTTCCTCTTTCCAAATGCAAGGCATACTCAAACTCTTTATAGATTTCCTTTTTCGAATAAGTATGAAGTTTGGTACGCTACTATAAATGTCTAGATATGGTTGGAGCTATGATCTCCGTGTATTATAAAGTATGATTGTTCTGCATCTCTGGCAGGACTTCAAGTGCAAACTCTGCAGAATCAATCATGTCTTCATTACAAGTTGTCTCATTCAAGAGCAAAGAATCTCTCATTGTGGATACAACATGGAGGTAATCTCTTTGTTTGGATACGTTGACATGATTTTGCTTATTTTGTACATAAATACCTCTATGCATGATTTGAGTTAGAGTGAAACCATTTGTCATTTTGGGCTTTTTTTTTTGTGCAGGGACTCACAATGAAAAGTTTATATTATCCGGGGCTAACTTCAAGGGAGTCCTATTTAAATCTATTACGAGGACTTTCGGCGGTTCTGGACTTTCAGATCTTATTGTTGTAATGACATTCTTTTTTCCACACATGGATATGCAAAGAAAGATTTGCATTGCTGCATTTTATTCCATGGCCATAACTTATGTTCTAACAAATTTCTTAGTTGCTATAGCTCCTGCTCAAACATGGAAATGATGTGTAGTGTTAAAGCAAGTCTATCCAGTGTTTGCATTTATTGATATCCAGATCTAGCACATTTAACATATGTGCACTATGGGAGGATCCCAGGGTGGTAGTTCACCTTGAAAAGATGTTAGAACAATCCATGGGATTGCAAGGGCCCCAGACATATGAGGAGGTGGAACTCCTACAAATATTGCTACCTTTCGTAAGCAGGAATTAGCTTCGTATAAGGAATGGATCTCCTAAATCCTCCAAGTGCTTTCTGAATCTGTGACATTTTGAATGGAGGACTTTGACTCTTCAGCTGGATATCTTCTCTTGTACATTTTTGTGGTAACCCTAGGATGTCCAGAGAAAATGAAAGAGTATTCTGTTTTGAGGATTAAAATTGTGGCTTATTTGCCTTGATTTTTTAAGCAAGGCCAAGTGCCATCTTTTAGGAAAAATGACCAGGTTATTCTTGCAATGGCTCACTCCAAAGATCCAGAACAAAACCCAATTCATGACTGCAACCAAGACCGAGATATTTTGCTTTCAATGGGAAGGTATATACTTTGGTAATAGCGATGCGCGATATTTACTTCGTTCATAAATTCTTGCTTTGATAAAACTCTCATTCTTAAGACATTTTGCACACTAGCATTCTTGTTTTATATAAGTAGCAGGCTGAGCCTATTAGTCGTTTGATTAGTTGTGGACCTGTTAGTGAAAAGTTGGCAATTCTAATGTCAAGTTCTTGATGCAATGAACAAAATTATTTATCCTCATTGACGGGACAAGTTGACACAAATGTGATCTTGACAAAGGAATGTGGATTATAAGAGGGCTCGCCATTTTGTAGCTATTAAGGATCCAACTTTGTCTAAATGTATAGAATTGATTTTCTTCCAATACATCTCTAATATTCAAGGCAAATGTGCACTTTTATAAGCTCCACACTGTTACGATTTGGACTCATATGTTATGTTGGGTTGTCTTCAACAACCTTCGACCAAGAAACTTTATTTCTAGACCTGTATCAGAAATCAAGCTTTATTATGCTACAAGACTTATATTACCAATTGCATTTATCAATTATGCAATTGATTTTGACGCAACATGCATGGTATGACTTAAGATATTTTGCACACTAGCATTTATGGCATTTTGATAGAACAATTTTTGGCACAACTAAGTTGTACTCTGCTATGGATTGTAACATGCATATGAAGGTTAGACCTCGATGTGCTATAGCTTACACATATAGCAACTGTAAAGCACAAATGAAATATGTTTAATTAGAAGACTTGCCTCATATGTTGTATTCCTTAAACTCAAAAAACAATTACTGTATAAGGAGAATTTTAAACTTTCATTTTAACAAACGATCATATATATAGCAATTAACACTCTTAACCACATCTTTATTAACTTTGGAATTTAATCCCAAAGAAAAGCCCAGCAACGCTGGGCACTTTTTCTAGTACTTCTATAATATGAAGCTCTAAGCTGGTCATCAGTTTTCTCATGTGCTTCACTATAAAGCACAAATATGCAATGTTCTTGAGATTTTATAATTAATGATAAAACCGTCTCTTGCTTTCAAAAAAAAAGAAGAAGAAGAAGAAGAAACAAGAATACAATTAATATCGTCTATTCAGTTGCAAAGCAATAATGAAAGCCCCACTTACTGGATATGTAGCACAATTGGCCTAAACTGGAGTTGAAATGCATAATGCAAGACCCTCAAATTAATTGTTAGATGTAAACTACATGGCATTGATGTAACAGCAGAATATTAAGCTATGGCAGGGCATTGCAACTTACTATTTTTTTCTTTTAGCCTGTAAAGAATCCAGATAATTTGGAGGAGCAAATCGAAACCTTCACAAACCTATGAACATACAAAATCTGAAATTAGTGAAAGCCTTACTGAAACGCACAAATGACGTGCTAGCTATACTCGCCACCCAACCACGAGCTCAGCACAGATACTGAATGTCCCATGAGCTCTCCCCCGAGCCTCTTTATAGCTAGCAAACCCTCTATGGATGCATGCAACCCCTCTAGGGATGCATGCAACCCCTCTATGGATGCATGCAACCCCTCTAGGGATGCATGCAACCCCTCTAGGGACGTCCACGTCCCATGTCTATTGCACTTACCCTGGTAAGAATTGTTTTTGTTGGAGTAGAAAGACATAGGTGTAGGAAAAATGCTCCTGGGCATGGATAAATAGAATCTTTGTGCAAGAAAAATGCTCCTAGGCATAATCTTTGTGCAATAAGTAACCCACAGAAGGCTATAAGAATTGTTTGCAAAAGTACAAACAACCCACTTCCAAAAGCGAGTCCAGCATAAACTGAAATGAATATCAAAAACTGAAATGAATTTCTGAAGACGAAATCTGTTTGCCATGCACTCTGAATGAGCAACAAAAGAAAGATATGAATACCATTTAATGCCTTCATTTCAAAGAAGGAATATCACTTCTTGGAGGAAGCTGCACCCACATGAATCCTCAAAACAACTTAGCTTGTAAACTGGAGCAATGGAACGTTGTTTTGCCTTATTTTATTGCTTCTAAAATCTTCATATAGCTCTTCTAACTTCCTATTCTACTTGTAAATAGGCAGTAGCGACTCGGCATTTTGAATTTGAAATGCATCCCGCTGATCCACCTATCCGGAAACAGAAAACAAAAGAGAAACAAACAGAACGGCCTCATTTCCTTTTTTGCATCCTATGGCTGGTAGGTGTCGATTGAAGCTGCAACAGAAAGGGATGCCGCTATGCCATGCTCCAGAGAAGACCTGAAATCGAAAATTTGAAAAGCATTTCGGCAGATAACTCTAAACCAAAAGGGGCCGAGATTTGCATGCAGGCTTTCTAGAAAAAATGTAGAAAAATAAAAATAGAGGGGGGTAAACCATTACGAGCATAGGTTTTAAGCAATCAAATACGGGGCGCACTAGAAATACTAATTAGTAGAGCTCATGCAATACGTCCATAGAATCATATGAAAACCATAGACAAAAATGTATAAAAATACAAAAACAACCCCTGTTATTGTGCTACATATTAAAGTTTTCAGGCTTAAATATTTTTTATATTGAAGAACGTCATTCTATTCATCATTACACCATGGGTGCATTCTACATCACTTTATTTTACATATCACATGGAAGTCAATCCGCTACCTAGGCTCGATATGCTAGAAGCTGCTTTGCATGTGATTATCAAGTACATATGGCAGGTTTAAGGTCTCTACCATAGGACTGATTGGTTATATTTGAACCCGTGACCTTGGGGCAATGGACTTTTAAGGTACCCATTACTAGATTGGTATTGGCCAGGTTTGAACCTGTGACCTCGGGTGTGGCAGTTTAAGATCAGGCTTAAATGTGACAATTTTCTACGTATATAACATAGAAAGTGGAAGGGAAAGGAGGAGGAGGAGGAGGAGGCTATAATTAAAGCAGTTATAGTAGCAATGGTTTTGTTAATATTTGTCATCATCATCATGGGTAGTAGAGCGTGATGAACAAGCCAACAGATTAACAAGTGATTGTGATTTTTTGATTTGAAGAAAACCAATATCTTCCCATCTTTCAAATTGCAACCCCTCAATGTGTCAACATCTTATTATTTAAATCTTATATTCATTCTAGTTCATCGCCATGAGCGATTTTGAAAAGGGCATCTTTATCAAATCAATTTTCCCTATATTGTGCTTTTCTTGTCTTTTGTTTTATAGATAGATGGTATTTTAATGCCATGGGAAGCTGTAGCTTATGTGACAATTACAACACACACATATTGGTCCTTACCCCACCACTGCACATTGCTGTAGTGGGTGCTTTCCCGCCCAACTTTACAGCGATGCATAGCCACTTTCACACAAGGGGGGTGTAATGTGTAAATAACATCAGCGAATACTTTTAGAGGTTTTTTATTAGCATTTACTTATGTATATGTATCCAAAAAAATATACAAGTATGGACTTAACAACACACTAAGGTGTATAGATTATGTATACAATATGTAAAAAATTTGATTATGGGTAGATAATATATATAAAAGTTTACTAATTTCTCCGTAGAAATAATTTATGGGGTATACATGCAGAGGAATGGATAGGAGTATGAAAAGGGCTGTTAGAACAATAGTAGGGGTTTTTACCTGACCCCATCTTCGCAGATGGCATATCCAATATGCATATAGGTGAATCCGCCGGGCTTTTACAACGAGATGTTGAATCTGTGGCCTTAGATATGGCAATTTAGGATCTTATCACAGTTTTATGCGAGGTCTAGATTACGTGCTGCTCGAGATCTTTGCAATCCAAGAACCTGTCAGATAAGTAGCAGCATTTTTTGTCCATTGGATTTAACTCAGGTTCAACTCCAGAGAAACGTACCCTCCATGTTTTTCTAGATTTTTTCTATCGCATGAAAAAGGGTAAGTCCAAGTTCAAATCCCTGGGGATTCATATAGAAGACCCATATAAACCTTATTTTTCAGCGTTTCCATATATATACTAGGGGTTTAAATCCCCCTTCTTAGTGACATTCTAGTGTATTTTCTTGACGAAAGGGGTGTTTTTCCACGGCTTTGACATACGTATATAGAAGTGTTTCTCATCACCCTAAGAATGCAGGTGGCATATGCTTATGTAATAAAAGTGAATTCCCCGAGATTCAAACCTTAGAAAAGAGCTTGATCATTGTATAATCATTTTATAATACTTAGGCTTTGGCCAAAGGAGAATCCCTCTGAGTTCAAATATTGAGCTTGACCATTGTGTATTTATTTTTATAATTTCTTAGTTTTGGCAATATTATTGTACAATTGGTATCTGGATTTAGGTTTCTGTATTTGATGGTTGGCATTTGTTAATGCCACAAATAATCTCCATTCTAAAACGATCCAGATTTAACCATTAGCAGATTTAACTACAAAGAATGATACCAAAATTAATGGAGTGCAGCTGTTTAAGATTGTCGACATATTATAAGTGATCTTATCGACATTAATGCAAAAGGAAAGTCGCGATGGTCTCATGATAAGCTTCAAATGGCTACTCATATGTACATCTTTTGTTCACGAACCCATTTTATGGCATCAAATGGAGGATTAGGGACAAAAAGAGGCTCACTTTGGGACCTCCTTGCTCCCTATTAAGGGCACCAGAGTAGGCAATTTTTAGGTCTTCTGAGAGGGCACATTGATCCAATGGGTTAATTTGTCTCCAAGATGCAAGACGTCAAGACCTCCAACGACTCATTTGGTGTGGTGCGTGGAATCATATATGAACCCGATAAAGCTAGCATGTGATCCTTTTAGCAAGAAGGCAGAAAAAATAGCTCAGGACTCACCCAAACCGAAACAAACCAATAGACTTGAACAAGAAAACGTCAAATAGGCATGAATCAACTAGGATATCGATCCAATTCCCATACATCAGTTATCTTGAAAACCAAGCCGATGATTCTATACTAAGCATAGGCAACATCAGGAAGTCAACCAAATATACCATGTCCCTGCATACTAAGGAGGCAGCGAAGGAATTGACTCATTGGGAAGGGTTACCTCACACTCAAGCATAAGCTCATAAAGCAAGACTAGGACTTATAAGTGCATATCCAAAAAGCATGAAGTGGTAACTTAGAATGCTAAGTTGGTATAATCTAATCATATCCTATACCACACCGGACGCTAGGGTGCAAAATCGGTATTGGGTAGCAGAAATCACCGTCCGGACGCTGCTTACAAGTGCTTAAAATTGGTGTGTTTTAAACACGACGTGCGTGATTGAAGTATTGACATGTAGGGTGCGCGCCCGTCAAATGACAGGCTGAGAGAATCATGAACATGTTTGGTGCCGGAAACATGAATGCCTGTAGCCCGCCATATTCCTGGATGGCGGGCTAACCCATCTTGAATTCAAGCAAAATGGAGGGACTAATTGTTTCCAAGAATTGCCTGAACCGAAATTCAACAATTTGCCCTCAACAATTCAGCAATACACAGAAATCCGGGATAGATGAAACCCAATTCCTCTCCCCGTTCAATTTACAGAGCCATTGATGCAGCAAGGAAGAGAGATCAGAGGCAGAGATTATATGCAAAGAAGGTAGCAATGAAGAAGAATTCCCCTTCTAAAGATTCGCCTTCAAAGACGAATAAGAAATTGAGACTGAGTGACCCATGAGAATAAGAGAAATTTCAGGAGAAATTTATGAAGTATTCAACCAAATCAAGACAAATGTTGATGACAATGACAAAGGCGATCCTTGATGTCTTCTTTGGAGGGCAAGGGATTTACCAATTGCTTCTATAAAGAAATCTAAGCAGGTTACTATGGCCGAGCAAATGGTGAAGAATTTGAAGGAAACAATGCAAGAACATAAGTTTGAGAGGAATTATGACATGCTTCGTGCAAGGAAGTCCACCCTGATAATGGCGGCAGAAGCAGTACAAATGGTGTCAAGCCATTGAATCAAGCGAAGTGGCGGTTGCTCAAAGATCCCCGGAAAAACAATTTCAAATGCTTTTCAAAGAAGGGTGCAAGCTAACAAAGGGGAAGGACCTTGGTCAATGTTCGAGGAGGAGGAAGCGGATGGATAGCATGTTAGATCACAATAGAGAAGCATTATCAAGTTCCGGACGAGAAAATACAAGAGTTTCTCCATACAAGAAAGAGCGTGAGGAAGTATGTATCGAGATGAATAAAGATGGAACATCCAATTCACCTTCTTGAAGTCACCAAGTAAGTATTCATCCTATATTGTAGTGTTCATTATATGTAGCATTTATTTGGCATTCACACGATTTCCCCTGCAGTTGCAATTCTACCTCGTGTTTAGAGAGGAGAATCCTCATATCAAAATTGCATTGCAGACTTTTGAGAGGTTGAAACCTAGTTTTGTAAGGAGGATGTGAGAGGCATACATGCCGTTGCATTTACCACTTGAAATTTGAATACATCATGCAAGGATTGAACAGCCTGAGAAAATCGGGTGGAGTTCATGACAATTGCAACTGCCACTGTGAGATTTGTGGCCCTGGCCCAGAATGTGCAGCCAAGGAGCATACAATCAAGTGTACCAGTGATTTATGGAGACAAGTGGTCTGCGAAGAAAGGTGATGATGAGGAGTGGTTTGATCATAATCGCTTGATGTTGGCGTGTAAAAAATGTGGGTTGGATAGAATTAGAAAATGTCCACGAGAAATGGATGGCACGGGTTCAATTACTAGTTAATTGGAAGACATTTGAAAAGCAACCTGCGTGGACCGGAGACGAGAGAATTCGGGGGATCCAAGAAAGGCTTTGAGGTACAAACCTGTCTTGAGATTAGTACAGAAGGACAGAAGTTCCAAAGAATTTCAAGAGGAAGTGAAGAAGGTAATATCAGATTTTGTTCCACACAATTACATAGCACATTGGCGTGCCAATCGGTTTAAACAAGTGTGTCATCATTTCCGGAAGATACAATTGTATCCGTTATTGACTTTGCGAAAATTACAGCATCAAGATCCGAATGAGCCCCAAACAATGCACCGGCATACGCACCAAGTTTCTATACTTGTTCACATAACATATAGGCATGACAAAAGTGCGATATTCCCGTTCTCGCGCACGTAAGAAGACCGTCCAAAGAAGAGAAAAAAAACGAAAGGTTGGAGCGGATCAGAATAGACTCAACAACGGTAGGAAGATCATAAAAGAGACTCACTTTTACATTTCATGATAAAGTGCATGACTCATTATTTGTGGAACAACGCCTCTGAAGCATGTTGCATGGCTTAAGGAACGAGGAAATAGAGTATGAGAAGCATTGGTTTTGGAGTGATGGCTGCTCATCACAATTCAAGTCGGAAAAACCTTTTTTTTTTTTCTTAGGCGGTACTTCACAATCAATGACAAGGAAATAGTGTGGAACTACTTTGCCACTGCTCATGGTAAAGGTGAACATGATGGTGCAGTCTTTGTTATCAAAAGGCGCTAAGTAAGGAACAACTCAAACCCAATGGTGTGCAAGCGAGGCATGCTAAAGATATTGTAAAATTTACGTGTACATATTTCAGTGATCTACCCGGTCGATGAAACAGATGAGATCAAAAGATATTTTTGGGAAATTGAACTGGCTTTGTTGTGGCAAACATGGAAGAATATGAAATTGAAACACTCAAAGGCACAAAAGAAGATTCAACGTCGGACACAAAGAGGACTAGACCAAACAGGCTTGCTCATAGATGCCCCGTCATGTTTACCTTTCGTTTTGCATGGATCATAATTGGGACTCCTGCATCAATACAGGTAGATTTGGAAAGTGGGAGGTAACCCACTTAAAACCAGGAGTTGAGAAGAAAAAGGAGACTCTTGAACAAGCCAATGAATGGATCGATAATTTGGTAGAGGTAGGTGACAATTTTGGGTGAATCTTTGAGGTAGACAATTCAGAGGGTGTGGACTTCTACATCCTCAAGTGCACAGAACCCAAATGCACACTTGAAGATTCATACAAAGATGGATGGGGGCAAAAATTTGGAGTGCATGAGGTTATCTTAAGTGGATTGTATTATCAATTCATGGGTAATTTCAAGTATATGTTGCTCACTAAACAACTTAGAAGCCTCCGGGTACACAGCCATGTGGTAAGATATCCTAAAATTGATATGGAAAAATAGAAGGCCTGGGACATGTACTGCAATTTCCACGGGAGACCAATGAAAAAATTATGGCCATCTCCCAATAACAATGTAATTCTTTGACACTTAACCAAATTGATGGCATT
Organism: Isoetes taiwanensis; assembly: GCA_021234155.1. Classification (NCBI taxonomy): domain Eukaryota; kingdom Viridiplantae; phylum Streptophyta; class Lycopodiopsida; order Isoetales; family Isoetaceae; genus Isoetes; species Isoetes taiwanensis. The sequence goes on along the minus strand of JAJEKV010000008.1, from coordinate 18,035,522 downwards.
CTTTTCAAGTGATTTGTTGTTCCAGCACCTAAGCACGTAAGCACACATTTGTATATATATTAATAATAGTGAGGATGCACAAGGGTGGTGTGCATGGACACGTACTTTGAAATGAAGATTGAATTGTTGTTTAAGAATGTACATTTGTGACATTGGAATAACATTCAATTATTTATTTTGATACCATCACTATCCCAACATTCTTGGCAAAATTATATTGTAAAGGCATTTCCTCGATGTGACATGTGTCAATTCCAATGGTCGTACGAATTATTTAAGCCTGGTTACGAATTAATTGTTCTGGCGCGTGTGAGGTTTTTCGTATACTGACGCGCCTAAGCATAGGATTTAAGCACTAGGCCCCTAATCATAGGATTTCAGCTCTTCTTACGCCCTCACGCTACCGCCTTAAGCCGGCAGAATCCGTTTCCAATTCGCCTCACGCTCCGTTTATTTGCAATGGCCTCTGCATGCAGCGGAAACCAAGCACCAGAGTATGTGCTTAAACAAGTGCCAGAAGATGCGGATGTCGCTCCGCAATACAAGGGGGCCTACTTCTTCGAGCCGGTTCAGCCAGATTCAAGAACAGACACCGAAGATCGAGAGGAAGAAGAAGGTATTATCTTGTTTTGCATTTTTTTTTGTTTTGTTTTTCTTTTTCTAACATTCTTGTTTACAGAAGTGGAGCAGGAAGTGGGGCAGGAAGTGGAAGAAGAAGAAGAAGAGGAAGAAGAGGAAGTGGAAGAAGAAGAGGAATCTGAAGAAGAAGAAGAAGACAATTCTGAGGAAGACAATTCTGAGGAGGAAGAGGAAGATGGAGAGGAAGAGGAAGAGGCGGATGAAGAAGAAGAAAAACAAATGCTTTTTGTCGTTATGAAGAGCCCCACTAAGAGGCAAGAGGAGGCGTGGAATTGGAGGAGAATGTGGAGTGAGCGAGTAAAGCCCTTGAAGACACCCCCCAAGACACCCCTTGAAGACACCCCTGTTCAAAGACACCCCCGCTCAAATACACCCCCTCAAGACCACCCCCGATCAAAGACACCCCCTCGAATCGAAGACACCTACCAAGGCCTTTTTTAGAAAAATTTTGTTAATATACAAAAATTTTTTCTCTCACAATTTTCTCTATCTTGTCTCATCTACTTCTTTTAAAGATCACATTTTGTTTTTCTATTGAGTAAAGAATGAATTCATTTGATGTTCTTACTTCTATTATCCATGCGGTGGCAAAACATTGAATTCTTATGCAGTCCATATTACCTTTGAATGTAGCGATTATCTGGCTCAAACACGAAGCACTTTAATTAGTTTCAAAGATTAGCAGTGAGTAAGCTTTGGGAATGCAAAACACACATGCAATAAAACGACTATCATGTAAACAAATTATATAGCATAACGTAGTAAACAGCGCAAGCGATCTGAGAACATATATGTTTTTCATCTATGAAATGTTATTTTTGTCTATCTATCAAATTTATGAAGTTCAATTCACATGCGGTCCATTCAGATTCTGCTTGAGTGTAACGATTTGTTTCTAGCTCTTTCATTAGTTTCAAACACTAAGCACTTTAATCACTTTCAGCAGATTGCGGTGAGTAAGCACTTTGAACACACGAGCACTTATGCAATAAACGACTACCTTTAAGCAGTTATATGGCAGCAATAAACAATTTGCACCTTACACCGCATGACAAGAAGCACATGATGACATTAAGCAACTACATAAAAGTATCATCCTTTGCCAAGACAATAAAGCGATATCGCCATTAAGACTCAAACCATAGCACTTACGGGCAATTTTTTTTTTTTTTAAGCACTTGATAAGTTTTAAGCATCCCTTTGATCAACATTGAAGTATATATAAACAATATAGCAAAAACTTATAGACAAGTCCGCATTGAACTACATAAACAATATAGCAATAACATTCTTAAATTAAGATAAAGATGGTACATGAAAAGTGTAGGATTCCTTGGCCTAAATAAATGACAAAAAGGCCAATAATCATGGAGAATGACAAAGCGTCATCACCATAAACCTTCTCCAATTCCTTCTTCACAAACTTGCGGGCAATCTGTTTTTCGAAAAAGTCTTTCCAAGCATAGCTTCATAATCTTTCTATCATGTCTTAGGCCAAGGCTTGTATCTATGTGTATTCTTCACCAAAGACTTCATTTCTTCCTCGGTCTTGGCTGCGGTATTTCTTCTATCTTTGGGGTGAGTCTTGGAAGCACTTCATCATGGACATCCATCTTGAATCAAAATACCCTTGAAAATTTCCGGGGACTTTGCTAAGGTAAGACTTGTACAATGAATCATCAAAGCAAAGTCTTACCCGAGAATCTTGGGTATGACTCATATATTTTCCCAAGTGGCTTCATCATGACCGACAGACCCGGGTTTGTTAGGGTGGTGAAAACCGGTGTTCCGCACACATTTTTCCCTGTCCCCATACAAATTCAAATCATCCCTCAAATGCGGACATAGTACTTGACACATCTTCCACATTGGAGAGTTGCATTGATGACCATATACCAACACGACATACGTAACAAAGTCTTCAAGAAGAACACGCAGTGCGAATATCACTTTCTTTACGCTGAGTGTATGTCATTGTCAATCCTGCTTCCAAGCGTGTGTGTTCATTTGCACCAAATGTTTTACCAACACACCATTTAAATCCAAGACAATGAGTTTATCTTTGGGCTGGCAAATCAATATTTAGTACGCGTTGGAACATCCCGAATACCTACACACAACAGAATTACTACATGAATAAATAGATGAAGATGAAAATGAAAAATGGGTTGAATGTGGAAACCTTTCTGTATCAACAGCAGGATTCTCTGACCTAACAGAATGAACTGGTAATCCTACAGTGAATGCAACAAAAGAAAATCAATAATATTCAATGTTTTAATCAACACTAAGTTGTGGACTTGCCCAACAATGCCCATACCCCCTTTCGGGGTTATTAATGGCGAAATCACTTGTTGAAGATCGGGCTCCACTGAACCTTGAGGGCCTGATTCTGCATTTTCTTCAGAACACACTTCGATATGTGTGGTGTCATGATTGAGACTGCTTCCTGCATCTTTTGCATAGCTACTTCTTGTTCTCTTTCTTGTAGCCTGAACAACTACTTTGCTATCCTCCAGCTTACCCCTCTTTGTTCTTACGCCCTTTCCTTTTCGCAAATATTCAGCCAAGTTGCCCTCATCCAGATGGAATTACTCCCTCAACTTCCTTAGGTGCTTCATTAGTGTACAATCCGGATTGTTTGTTTTTCCACAACCGGTGTTGTGTTTTACTGACTTCTTCTATAGCTTCTTGGGCGACTTCTTGGGTGGTGGTGGTGGTTCTGTTGCAATCAAATCGATCCACAATTGGTTGTACTCCTATAGGACTTTGGGGTGTTGTGCATCTTCAAATGGCACCATTGTCCTTCTTTGAACCCTCAGCGGTGAGACCTCAATTGCGGACGGATTAACACATCCTTTTTTGGTGTACTATTTGAAGCACACGCAACATGGCCAAAACCTAGCTCGTCAAATACACCCTCGGCACCTTTCGGGGCAACCATGAATACATTGTCCTCCTCTCAACAATGAACAACAAGCTATATGATACTCATGTTGGCAATTCGGTTACTAAACTTAACTTTGTAAGCTTTAGTGAATTCGGACCACATGTAGAACATGTATAAAATGAATCTTCCACTAGCAACTTATCTCGTATAATAGTAGAGATGCTAAATGTTCTTGGGGTATCCATTTTCGGCTTCCACAAATTGTTTATGTAGAAATCACGAGGAGTCTGTTCTTCTTCGAGAACTTTTAACTCCTCCTCAAGTTTGAGTTTACGTTTGACCTGCTCATTAACGGATGTAGGGTTCATTGCTTTTTGTACCTTGTTCACGTGCCAAGTTTCCATCACGGACCGTCTGCTCCAAATCTTTAATTTACGCCTCCAACTCACATGTTGGATTAAGCTTGAACTCCTCCCCGTTTTGTAGCCAAATCATTTGTGGCTTTGTCTTAAAAAGCTGTTTTGACCTCTTCCAACATCATTTTACGTAATTCGAGAGGCCTTCTCATTGCCTTTCAGCTCACTTCCCTCTTGCTTCCAGTTCTTTGTGATAAGTAAAACCCATTTTCCAATCTCATCTTGCATTCTCTAAGGTTTTATGTTTTCATCACATGCATGACCTCATTTGATCCATTTGCCACCTTTGGCTTTGCCTTCATTAAGTTTTCTAACATGTGCTACAACATCGCCTCTGTTTTTTACTTGTCTATTGTTGTGGTATCTTTGACATTGCCGCGACAAATGCGACCAGGTTTACTTTGTGTTCCTCGGTGCAAGTATTGATCTAGTGCAATTTTCAAGCGCAAAAAGCAAGGGGCCGGTTGCTTTCTTACTTCTTTGTTGTGACAATTCTTGTAGATTTTTTAGTGAGTGTTTCCAACTTCTCTTGAAGATGCTCCTTTGCCGGTGCCATTTTATCTTTCCCTTGTTCAACTTCTTTGTCCAAACAGGAATCCCAATCTCGATCCGCGTGACATTATTTTCCAACCAAGCTTCTTCCTCGTGGGGCTTCACCCCAATTGCCTGAACCTCGATGGTGTGAAAATCATCCGGCGCCCATGCCTCCATCGTCAGCGATGAAACACCGATCCGAGTTTTCGCCCGGGGAAAAGGAGGAGAAGGGGCGATGGCTTCGACGTCCCGAAGTTTGAAAGCTAAAGTGCTTAAACGCAACCAAAAGTTGTACCCCACTAGCGATTTTACACCCGCTAATGGTCCCATAGATTCCTCTCTATGCTCCGAACGGCCATAGAAAGTGGGACCTTCCCCCCCTTGGAATGCCAAACCATCTCCAATCCATCACCAAACCACCACCATGTTGCCAAGAAATCACCAACAAAAGCTGACACGGCTTATAGTAAAGAAGGGAGGATTGCAGAATGCTAGAGGCTCAAGCAAATAAACAAAGCCACCCATGCAAACGAAACCAATCCTCAAGTCACCATAGAACCAAAACATGAGCCTATGCACATCATTACTCGATCCGATCCCAGTAGAGCAAAAGAAATAAAAGAATAAAAAGGTAAGAAGTGGTAGAAATACCCCCTAGAAAAGTTAAGATAGATAGAAAATGGGTGGCACCTAGCCTTTAATGGTGTCTCACCAGGCCATTCAAAACTTTACACATGCTATCTTTAGGAGAAGAGGTCAAGCGTCCTCTATAAGATAGGGCGCCTGGGCTGTACTCTTTGTTTGTGCCCCATAGGCCTATTAGTCTTTGTGGACGATAAAAACTCTATCTCAAACTTTGAGAGGGCCATAAGCTTAAAAGCAGGTCAAGTGAAAAGGCACTTCTTAACCCAAACATCCATGCTGCCACTTTATGAAAGTGGTAGTGTTCTCAATATCTGAATCTCGGGGCTCTCCCCAGCATCTTCAAGGCAATAACAAGGGGGGACCTCCAACAACTCATTTGGTCCATATGTGGTATGTTGGTTGTCGGTCAGTCCTCTTACAAAATGAGACCCAAAACAAAATTTCAACACCCATAGCTCCCACGCAACATCACAACCATCCATCATGGGATTATATGGGAATATTCCATGGTTTAGGCCAAACCCCAACCCAAAAAATACCCATCAAACCCATCAAATATCGTTCTTAAAGTGGACTGTATTGTTTTAGTTGATTATAAAATGCCAAGCTGGAAATGGGGAATTGCCGCCCTGGAAGACATGACGTGGCCCTTAAACCCTCAATCGGTGAAGCGCGGCTGAGCTTTTACCAGAGGCGATGGATTTGTCTTCCGGCCATGGTTTCCTCACAGTTTATCTCAACAACATGCACAAAATAATGTAAGTCTCTAATGGTGGTTGCTTTCTTACAATTTAAGACATGGTTGATTAGTCGATTGTTTCATGTTTTATCAGATAAGCTCAGCAGCTTTTGCATTTGTATTCTCGTGCCGAGGTCGTTTTGACCAATGTCTACGTTAAAAGTTATGAAAGCTCCAGTAGGCGGCAGTCATTGGGAGATGCTTAGTTTACAAGAGACTCTTAGTGTGCTGGATAGAGTGGCCGAACAGCCTTCCATTTCAAACATGATTGGCGTCTTGCAGAAATGCAGGAAGGAAAAAAGCATTGAATATGCTAAGCATATGCATGCCCAAGTTTGCAATAATGGGCTGGAAGGCAAGACACAGTTGGAGAATTGTGGTAATGTTTCTGATGCACAGAAGGCGTTTGACAGGCTAACTTATGGGAATGAACATGCCCAGGCAAGTCTTATAGCAGGGCATTCTGAATATGGTTCACAAGGACAAGCTTTCAGCTTGCAACAAGAAATGCAAAAGGGTTCTTTAGATCCTATTGGGTATACACTTGCGGCTGAGCTGAAAGCTTGTTCTCAATTGAGAGATGTCGAAAAAGGTCGGGAGATTCATCTTGAGATCAGAAGGAAGGGCTTTGAAAAAGATGCTTTTGTTGGCAGTATGTTGATTGACATGTATGTCAAATGTGGGCATCTTGGAGAGGCACAAGAAATCTTTGACAAGATGCCAGTCCGGGATGCTTTCACTTGGACCACATTAATTGGAGGGTATGCTGAACATGGCTCTGGTCAGCAAGCACTCAGTTTGTATGAACAGATGCAGTTGGAAGGTATGCCCCCAAGTGCTTTCACATTTGTCTGCAGTTTAAAAGCTTGTGGCAATGTTGGCGCGATAGATAAAGGCCGGCAGATGCATTCTGTGATTGTAAAAGGAGGACTTGAAAATGACCCTTTTGTGGGGAATGCATTGGTTGACATGTACATCAGATGTGGTTCCTTCATGGAGGCAGAAGGAGTCTTTAACAGGATGCCTGTCCACAATATTGTGTCATGGAATGCGTTGATTATGGGATATGCTGAAAATGGGCTTGGTCAGGAATCATTGAAATGTTTTGAGCAGATGCAGTTGGAGGGAACATGTCCAAATGTCGTCACATCAGTGTGTACCCTAAAAGCTTGTGGTAGCATTAGAGACTTAAATAGGGGCCGAGCTGTACACACCAAGATAGCACAATTGGGATTAGAAAAAGATGTGTTCGTCGTAACCAGCCTGGTTGACATGTACGCAAAGTGTGGTTCACTTGAGGAGGCAAGGGAGATTGTCGACAAGACATCAGCAAAAGATGTTGCATTGTGGAACGCAATGATTGCAGGATATGCTGAAAATGGGCTCGGTTCGGAAGCGCTGAAATGCTTTGATAAAATGCAATCAGAAAGCATGTCTCCAGATGCTGTTACATTTGCTTGCATTTTAAGAGCTTGTGGTTTGGTAGGAGCCATAGACAAGGGGCGTGAATTACACACAAGGGTTATAGAAGAGGGATTTCAAAAAGATAGCCTCGTTGCTGATGCATTGATCAATATGTATGTGAAATGTGGTTTAGTTGCAGAGGCACGTGAGGTCTTTGACGGGCTTATTCTTCATCATGTTGGTCAATGGAACATGCTAATCGCACTCCAGGTCGAGAATGGCTTTAATCTGGAAGCCCTGGAATCTCTTAGACAGATGCAATCAGACGGTGTCGTTCCAGACAATGTCACATATGCTCATATCTTGAAAGCATGTTGCAACCTAGGAGGACCTGACAGGGGCCGCTTAATACATGCCGACATTCTGCACAGAGGACTTGAAAGAAACATATTTGTTGGTAGCAATCTGGTAGATATATGTGCTAGCAATGCATTGATTGGCACATATGCTAAATATGGATTACTGGGAGAGGCACGAGCAGTGTTTGAAAGCCTTCCAGTTCGAAATTCATTTGTTTGGACGACGATGTTAACAGGATATGCTGAAAATGAATCAGGATTGGAAACTTTGAATTGCTTTGAAGAGATGAAACTGAGCGGCATATCTCCAGATGCTCTTACATTTGCATGCATCATACAAGCCTGTGGAAACATAGTATCTATAACGAAAGGCCGTAAGGTGCATTCAGAGATCATCCAGAAAGGATTTCAAGAGCCCATCCTTGGTATCAACCTTATCAGAATGTATGCCAATGGTGGCTTACTACCAGATGCACAAGAAGTTTTTGACAAGCTGTCGATTCAAGATGTTACGTCTTGCAATGTACTACTTGCGGGATATGCAGCAAATGGTTTGGGTTCAGAAGCATTAAAGTTATTTAAACAAATGGAACTTCAGGGCATATTTCCTAATGAGGAGACATTTGTCTGCATTTTGGAGATTTGTGCTAGCTTAGGAGCCTTGGACAAGCTTAGAGAGGTACACAGGGAAATTGTGAGGAAGGGATATGAAAAGGATTTATATGTCGCGAGTACTTTGCTTGCTATGTATGCTAAATGTGGTGCACTTACAGAGGCACAAGAAATCTTTGATCAGCTGCCAATTCGAGATGTTCGCTCTTGGACTGCACTAATTTTAGGATATGCAGAAAATGGTGTTGGTGAAGTTGCATTAAAACGTTTTGAACAAATGAAAATGGATGGAATTTCACCGAATAGCCACACATATGTTGCGTGCTTGTTAGCATGTGGCAACTTGAAGGCGCTGGACAGGGGCAGGGAAATGCACAATGAGCTCAGAGAAAAGGGATTTGAAACAGACATTTCTATTGGCAATACATTAGTTGACATGTATTGCAAGTGTGGTTCTCTATCGGAAGCAGAAGCAACTTTTGACAAGTTATCAGTGAAAGGCATTGTATCTTGGACTGCAATGATAAAAGCGTTTAGCACGAGTAATGAAATCAACAAGGCTATAAAATGTTTTGAGGATATGCAGAAACAAGGGTTGAAACCTGATTCTGTGGCATTCACAAGTCTTCTCGCGGCATGCAACCAGGCTGGCCTGGTAGACAAGGGCCAACATTATTTCAATCTAATGAGAGAATATGGTGTTGTGATAACAGAAGACCACTATATCTGCATGGTGGATATGCTTGCACGATCAGGAAAGTTGCATGAGGCAGAGAGATTGCTTAAAACTGCAGCTTGTCCACCATCTAAAGAGGCATGGTCATCATTACTCACTGCCTCCAAAAAATATGGGAATACAGACTTAGGGCTAAGATGCTTCCAGCAACTAGTCAAAATGAATCCAGGAAATGCCTCCTCGTATGGGCTTATGGGGAACATCTTTGCAAATGCAGGTGGTTGGGATAATGCACTTAAAATAGAGCAGATGCGAAAGTTTGCCGGTGCAAAGAAAAAACCTGCAAAGGCGATAATAGAAGTCAATAAACAGATACATCAGTTTACAGTGGGTGAGAAGAGGAGCGAGGAAATTGCAGCAAAGATAGAAGAGCTGACTGTGCGCCTGAAGGAGGAAGGTTATGTACCAAATATAGACCTCGTTTTGAAAAACATTTCTAACAAGGAGAAGGAATTAGCATTGTGTGGTCATGCAGAAAAGGCTGCTATCGCTTTTGGTCTTCTTCACACTCCACAGGGGCATACATTGCGGATGAGCAAGAATTTGAGAATGTGCAATGACTGTCATAATGCAACCAAAATCATATCCAGGATTGAGAAGAGGGAGATTATTCTTCGGGAGAATAATTTCATCCATCGTTTCAAGGATGGCTTATGTGCTTGTGGAGATATGTGGTAGGATGGCACCAACATGGAATATGACTCGAAGTCGAAGTATTAAAGATTCTGAATGACTCACTAAACTCTGGCTTTGCGATCTTCAAGTAGGATATCAGTTTGGCTGGTTGGGAAAACATAGTGCAAGTCCATTTCTATTATGTGATAGTAACTTCCGTAGTATTCTCTCAGTAATGCTGCCATGATATGAGCTGTGACTTTGTTGTGGACATGTTCGCAATATTGACTATATTGTGGCAATTAAATTTATGTCAATTCTGATTTTATCTTTTTAAATTATTAGTGCTTGGATGATAAGCTTCCCATTATTTCGTTTGGTATTTGCGGGCAGTATTTCTGGTATGGTTTGGCCAAGATTCCTCTTGGGCATTATATGGAAATCGTATGCAAAGCATATTTTTTAGCTGATTTGAGCTGCTTGTTGGCCGAAATAAAGGTAGCATTCCAAAATCGGCTAAGGGGATGTTTGTTGTTTATACGCATGGTTTGAGGATAGAAGGATAAGAAAGCATGGTGCTTTCTTTTCTTGAAAGCGTTTGGATCCCAAGGGGCGTGTGCTCTGAGGCGATGGTTTGAGGCCATTGCCTGCTTTGTAAAAGAGCGATGTGATTGATTATACGGATCTTCTGAATTTTTTTTTTTTAAAAAGAATCAAATCGGCCATTCGACTCCAGCGAAAAAGGAAAAGGGGGATTTTGAGCTGTTTTGATCAAGGGCATCAAACAAATCCATGGCCTGCCTAGATCATCCTGGTTAAATCATAGTTTGCTTCCTTGTGTAGAGGGAATTCATGGATTTGAAGCAAATGGGCGAGTAAAACTTTATGGGTTTGCAACAACTGGCTGTTTAAAGCAAGGATTGAAGGGGGCATTAGAATGCCGGAGTAGACTCATGCACACTGCAGTAAGCGTGCATGTATGAGTGAGCCTAATCTTATGTCCTTGCCTTTTATATTCCTCTCTTTATTTTACCCAGGGCATGGAGCAGGGTTTGCATGCAGGTAGAGCAGGGGATTGATTCCGGCAGTTCAGGGTGGTTTGCTATGACCCTTACCATATGCGCTGCCATTTGTTCTGTGTATGGCCTCCCTGTTGGCTTCGGGGATACTTTTACCCTTGATTCGGTGGACCCCGGAGATAAATTCTATCCTCCCGGATCCTCGGAGTTCCCCGACGGGTCCGCCTCGAGACCCCTCGAGGTACTAGACGCCACGTCCGCCTGCACCATCCCCGCCCGTCCAAACCCCGCGCGATCGCGCCGCCCGCGCCTCGTAGATCGCCTCGGGATCATCCACGCGATCCCTCCTCGGGATCCCCATGGTGATGAGCCAGAACGGCGGACGATATCCATGAGGTGATCCCTCCCTCCCCTGCACGGGATCCGATCTCTTCCTCGATCACCCCTTTATCGAATGATAACCGGATGACCGGCCGGATCCCTCCTCCCCGGATCACCCCCCCACAGGTAAATCCATGGACTTATCACCTCATCAGCGGTGGGCCTTATCCGCCGATCTCCTCCCGATCCGGGCACCTCCCGATCACCCCCTATATCTTCTCCTCCACGAGGTGATCCCTCCTCCCGGATCCCCGCACTCCCCGGACGGATCCTCCTCCCGATCACCCCCACGGTCATAACGGCGACTATCCCGCCCCCAGGCCCCGGCCCCGGGAGGTCAAGTAATCCACGGGACTCTATCCACAGGTGATCCTCCTTCCGGATCCCCGCACTCGGACAGCGGATCCTCTCCGATCGTTTCGCCAGAGCCGAGTAACGGGCGGACGCTTATCCGCTGCCGGTGGATCCTCTCCGGATCCTTCAGAGCCGAGTAACGGGCGACGCCATTCCGCCGTGATCCTCTCCGGACTGTGGGTCGATAACGGCGACGCGACCGGGCCGTAGGATCCCTCCTCCCGGATCCCCATTGTCATTTGCCCCGGATTCGTGAGGCCTAAAGGCAGAATGTTTGACTCAGAGATAGCGCGCGGGACTAACCGTGTTCTAGTTTGAATTCCGCCGCCCCATGCAATTCCACAAACCAATACAATGCGAGAACATCGGACGTTTCGGAGACCACCGATCACCACCGGAAAGTGTGGTTCTCGTCCCCCGCTATGCGGGTCGATGTCAAGTAGCTGCAGGCATGGAGGAGAGCGCAATGCGGCGTGTGGCGGCAATGGCGGACGAAGTTAGAGCGAAGAGAGAAGAGGTAAGTTCAAGGGCTTTAAAGAAGCCGCCTGATTTTGTGTTTAATGTTTTTATTTCCAAATTAGGGTCGAGATAACAGCCCAAAACAAGCGCTGTCATTTTCTGCTTGTTCTTATTTCCAGCTTAGGGTCGAGATACAACCGAAACACCTCCAAATGGCCTGTTTGATCATGGCAACTTACATTGGTATCCTCAAGAGCATTTTGTACCCTGATATTCAAGGGGGTGGCCGATGTTTGTTTGGACTTGCTACATCCATACAGCATCGGGTCCAAGATTTCGCTCTTGGGGAGCAGAGGAATTGTTGAAGCACCCCGCCAATTTCTATCTAAGAAGTTCAAAGTGCCCGAGAGAGTGTTAAAAAGACCCTACAAGGATTCATATGTGACGTTGAAGAGGTATTTGTTTGATACATGTGTTTTTGTTTTAAATCATGAGTCCAAGATTATGTGTTTGCTCAGCTATGTGTTTGATTATAAATCTTGCTTTTTTAAGTCATTTGAGGTGCTTGTCATTAAGATTACACCTAGTAGATTAATACTAACTTGTAATGCACAATACGAGATATTGGTGTTCATATGGACCTCGTGACAAGACAAAGAAACACTCATGTGGTTGAGGAAAGACCACGCCCACCCGCACACGTGAGGAAAAAGGGTTGAGAGGGGAGAGGGCATACGAGGGGCTGCTGCCATTTCACAATCGAGCAACTCTATTTCCTTCCTAATTTTCACATATCACTTATTATGGGTTTGATCACAAGAATATCCAAGGTTTGCCCCTCACCATGGTAGGTTTGTTGACCCATCCTTTGGAGTTAGGTTCAAGCTAGCACCGATCTCACAAGAATTGAGGAATGGGTAAGATGTAAGCTTGTCCCAATGGCACACGCCCACGTAGTGTAATGAACATGCATGAAGAGAGGTGGAGGTTGAGACTTGAAGTGAATGGACAGGAAAGCATGTGTAGGGATGATGTGTTGAAAATTCGGGACGTACAATATTGAAAAGGGAGTTGTTCGTAAACACATGGAAGCTACATGAAGACCTTCCCACTAGCATTGACATGTGGGTTCAACAACATCAAGATTCGGTGTTCATGTATGAGCAAGGAGACTTGTTTCAATTAGGAGTTATGACTCCAATCCAAAGGGAGTCCATGTTGAAATTTGGCAAGAACAAAGCCATTTGCATGGACTCTACATTCAAAACAAAAACGACAAGAGGTGCGGTTCTTCCTCAACTTTTATTGTGTGTTGATTTGATTATTGTGTATGGTTTAATGCGTGGTTCTATCTTTTCACACTTCTCGCCTTTGATGAGTATTCCAATGGTTTACCATTGGCTTACGTTATTACCAATTCTCAAAAGAGTGGAGCTATAACAAAGTGGATGCAAGCACTAAAGGAGTCCTTATGCCGAGATGATCCGATTGGCATGTTTCTTGCATCATTACGATGATGCCCATGCCGAGATAAAGGCCGTGAAAAGTAACTTGTCAAACTCTAATCCTTGGAAGCAAATCACAAGTGTACTAACATTGTTTAATTTCATAGGTTTTTCCTAGTGTGCCCGCAAATTTGCATATGGCACGTGAGGAGGGCTTGGATCAAGTGGTTGCGTAAGAACATCAAGAACAAGGTGGCACGTGAACGATCTGCTCAAGGAACTTGGTTACATTATGTACAGGATGTAAGGTCCTCTAGGGACAATGTGTACGGTGAAGAGTATAGGAGGCTTAAGGAGGGAGGCAAACTAGGGAAATTGAGGACTTATTGAGGAAGTATCCTCAATACCCCAAGTTAAGGGCTTACATGAGTAAGGAGGGACCAAAAAATATTTGCCAATGGGTATTGGCTACAAGGATGTACCTCACTCCAACCAAGAGACTAATGCAGCCATAGAGGCATGGCATTGTGCCTTGAAAAGGCGCCTCGGGCATTTAAAACGAGCACTCCGAGGACGGAGGATTGACCTCCTCTACATTCTAACCAACAACGGAGACACACATGGCATACATCGTATAACTTCTAATCATCATTTGTAGCCTATTTTGATTTTGCAAGAATATAATTCTCTTGTCATCTAGGTCCATGAAGGAAGCAGGGGTTTGTGGTGAACACCTCCCTGTGAAGAGATAATACAATGTGCCATATTGGGTGCAAGGAAGATTGCCGATGAACAGGTCACATTCACTAACTTCAAGAAGGTGAGGCGTATGCAAAGTGAACGCACTCTAGGGCAAGGACCATACTTTGTGAACGGGCACACAAGAACTGGGCATGCCGTGGATGTCCCCTGGGGAGCCAAGGGCAACTTATGTAAGCACCAAGTTAAGGTCATGCAAATGTTGGGCAACTCGGGGATCAAGATCTTTACAGGTGCTTGATCTCAATATGGGGTCAATTTGTGGGGCATGGACTACTTGAGGCCATGTGAGGATCATGGGCCCCTCATGGGGAGGAAACCACATACGAAGATGTGGTTGAGATTGTAAGCTTGGACGAGTCTCCTCTCAAAAGGAGGCAAGGATTAATAAGACAAGGAGATCTTTACAAGAAGTCATTGCTAGAGTGATGTCAAGGGCGTAAAAGATCCGTGCATGCTAATTGCAACCGATTCACTCATGAGACAACTCGACACGCCGGGGTTGAAAGAATGGATGATGTTGGCCACAAGGTGCTCTAACGTAACCATAACATGTATCCCCACTAATGCAGTGGAAGAGGAGTGTGGTAATAGTTTGGTAAGGCTGAAGCCTCTAATAGAAATTGGGAAGAGGAAAGACAAGGAAACCAAGAAGAGTTGGAAGCAAGTTGAGATGGAGGGCCTGTTGTGAGAATGGCATCGTGAGTTTGTTGTTGTTTAATGCTCATTGACACCTCATGAGCTTCATTGTCTTGTTAATTGTTCAGGTCAAGTTTAGAGTTTTGTAAATGAGGGTATAAATAAATCAATATTCACCTATGTACTTATAAATATTGTCAATGTTATCAATGTTTATTGTTAGGAGTTAAATGTTAGGATAATTTAGAACCTTGAGTTAAATGTTTAATGTTTAGAGATTAGACCATAGGATAAAAAACTAATTAAAAAAGCGTCGCGGGGATCCTCCTCCGGGATCCCTCACCCAGAATGTGATCCCTCCTCCGGATCCCGCTGCATGCCACTGGTGATCCCGCTTCTCCGGATCCCGCGCCCTCGCCAAGTGATGATCCCCTCCTCCGGGATCACACATACTGGTTATAACTGGATCCCTCCTCCGGATCACACATCGGTTATAAGAGGATCCCTCCTCCGGGATCCCGCTGGGTCAGCTCGGGTGATCCCGCCCTCCCGGATCACGGGATTGAATTTGTTAGTATATTATTTACTAGAGAATTGAGTTGGGTCTATGTTAATGAGTAATAGATAGTCGCATGTCTTCTATCACACTTCAATGATAGGAGATCCTTAGCTGCTACATTCTCCAGTACATTCTTCTACTTGAGAATTGTGTTCCATCTATGAGATGAGTAAGCTTGGTCACACTTTTCAAACTTGGGAACACTTGTCAAATTAGTTATATGTTTGTCAGTGGTAGTAGCAGTAAAAACCGTCTATTCCTAGTTATAGCTTCTTTGCATGAATGTTTTTATTGTGAGTATTAATGTAATGCTCGTGGGCACTTCACTTCCCCTCATCTCTTGCCTCCCTTATTTATGAATTTTCATCAAATTGAAGCATCAACCTTAATGCTGGAAAATTGATTGTTTTAAGAATAGAAAAAGATTATAGAACCTCCGGCCTCCTTTGTATAAAAATAGTAGCCTTAGTGTCGGGCAGGGCAAACCTTCCTATACAAATGATATTAAGAGGCCTCGACTATAAATTTTAAGCATACCTTTGCTTTGTCAAAATGTGTAAGCTCATTTTGATACTTCTTAAACAAGGTAGATACGATAAATAAATTATCTCTTTTGTTATTGAAACCGGCAAAGAAGCTCATCAAGTGAGGTAGTGAGGTTAAAAGCGACCCTCGCCTTTGGGCAAACTATCTCCGATCTTCGCAAGCGTATCTTCCATGAGAAATTCAATAATAAAATTCTGCGTTAAACGCCAATATGGAGTATGTATATTATGTTTGATAATATTATAAACTCTTCAACCTTTTCTCGAAGTTCAATTGTGTAGATCCCTTGGATTTTTGGCTTTGTTGTTGCTTTGGCTTAGTTAGCTATAGATGGACGATGTGTTCGATTCCTATAGAAGTAATACCCGAAGTTGCTTTCTATTAAGAAAAATAATCTCTTTTCTACTTGGGCTCTTAGGGTTTTGAATGATAGCAATTGGTTGATCTCGTGTTTACACGCCCGGATCCGATGGCGGCGAGGGTTTTCCCGGCATTGCCTAGCTTTTTTGATACGTTTTTCTACATGTGTACTTTGTGCTCTCGCCTAGATGGTATTTTCCTCAAAGCATGGTAACTGGTGAATAATTGCATATGTGCACCAAAGACAATAAATTCATAGGTTCTTCATAAATGTGGCTGGATGAAGATTATGAGAGTACCTTGTCACGGTGATGGCGGTGCAAAAGGAATAATCTAGCCAGTCGATAAGAATGCACTAATTTCAGTTCAGCAAAGTCTATGTTGGCATAGGAAACTCAGGGTGAAATTATTTTCAGAGAACGCTGATTTCTATGTAAATAAAGAACTTGGAAATCTGCTAGCACACGCCAGAGGTGGCTGAAATTCGCTGGAATTGAATAATTATACGCCTTATAATAAGTGATGTTTGTGGGAATGTCAAGTTGGAAGCATAACCATAAAAATTTGAAGAGGACATTTATTTGGACACATTCGCATTAAAGCAACTGATTTGTACTTTCGGATACTTCTAGTGGAAAGGGAGCGTATGGCTCCGTGTTTGTCGAGTCGATAGGTAATCATGTATAAGAATTGTCTTTTGTACTTTCTCGAATTGTAAGATATTCCCATTAACTTCGTGTATTTGGAGGTTAGAACCGAGCAATGAAGAGATCGAGGACGCGTCGCCAAGCAGGTAATTCGCTTTAGCAGGTCCACTATTAGGACCATCTTTGTTAGATATGTATATTCACGAAGAATCAAGTATTATCTATCTTATAAAAACAGCCTGGTTGATCTACTTGTGGCGTTTGCCAAAAGCAATGGCGTGGAAGATGATATTGGGCGATGAACGCATTGAACATATAGATATGGATGTGAAAGAGTCGAGAAAATAAAGTTAGTTGTCTTTGGTGAGAAGAGTGGATGTCACTAAACATGATTGATTGCCATACCCATCTACCCGTTGCATTTTCTGTAAGTAGATAATAGAGCATTAGGATAAACTAGTATTTTACAAGGCCGAGGTTTATATGTTTTTAGTACTTATCGGCTTAATCTTGAATAGTTGAGAGAGGGTTGTGCAAAATCACGGATGTTGGGCATAGAAATCAGCTTTGGGAGTCCTCAAGGAGGAGATTGCCCAAGAAGCAAGCAACAAAAAGTCTAACCCCACCACGAGGTTGAAGGGTAAAAGCCAATTTTGGGCATTGTAGATCACTATGCTTTAATTTCAATGTGGGAGGCTACCGTGGCAATTCAAAATGTTGTAATAAATATTTGATCTCCAATAGTTATGTAAAATATGGTTGAAGTCGCTATGTTCTGCATATGCTAGCTTTGCATATGTTGTGTATTTGACACTTTTAATAAAGGCATAGGTTGTAACAACTTTGTAGCCGGAGCTAGGTCCGATTATCTTTGACCGGCCGCACTTTCTTTTTATGCCTCTCATCCCATGTTCCAATGGAAGTTTGCATTAGTTTTGTGGTAGGAATGTTGGAAAGTCAGATGGACGAACTATCCCAAGGTCTATGTTTAGGGTTATAAGAAATTTATCACAAAGAAATGCAAACATTTCTCTTCTTTTGCCACCTCGTATGTAGTAAAGTCAATCAACGCCTCCAAATTTTATTTGATTTTGATCCCCTCGAAGAAAGCTTAAGCAATCAGTGTGCAATCTAACATCTAGGAAAATCGGTGTCCATTTATGAGTAAGTACCTACTTTTTTGCATATATTAGAAGATTATTCAAGAAACATTGTAGCATTTGGTATTTTCACGGGAGATTATTTAACACATTGTGAACATTGTGAATGTTTTACTGAATGTTGTTTGTCAAGATGAGCTACATTTTCAAATGCAATGTTACGCTATATGCCATCTTGTAAGATGCGTATAAGCAATATACTATGTTATGCTATATGCCATCTTATTAGATGCATTGTAGAAACCAAGTAGTTAATTGAATAAAAATACATCTGAGGTAATGATCCACGTTGAGCAACCAATGTACATGTTTGGAGACCATAACATCTCTAATAAAATGTTTTGTGCTTCAACGAAACATTAGTTTCATGAGTAACAAGTAAAGAAACAAAGGCAATGTTAAGATAACATTGGTGCCGAGGATACCTATCACAACAAATTGCATATATTATCATTCTGTTTTGTTTATTTTGTTCGAATTGTCATTTATTTTGTTAGATAATGTGCTTGACGAACAATTTGCCGTTTTCATCGTGCACATATTTCTCAGTATGTTCATATATGAGCTCAAACATAGTGGCATAAATTCAAAAAATGTTCTCCGATTACAATTGCAAAGGTGGAAATTGTGAATGGCCAAGACATTGTCCTATTATAATTTCAAAGGTGGCACAATGATTACGCTTGCTTTCCTGTCGTGCCATATTACAATTTCAAAGGTGGCAAAATGGTCACGCTTTTTTGCCATTGCCAAAATGCTGGAACAAACTTATCGGTGCCATAACATCCTTTTTTTTAATACTTCAAAGGTACCAGCCTGAAGAGCACCATTCGCTTCACAATTTGGAAATATAACTTTGTGAATCCTCTAGATGTGGATAGCCTTTGCAAGGCATGAATTGTGTTCCTATTTTGCTTTCTAATCAACGGTTCTTTTCCTCCATGAACACAGGACCATCATCTAGAGTCAGGACAAAGAAATAGATATAGAAGGGCAACAAAATTAATCAAAGAATTTCATGAAGAAAATAGGAATTTCCCTAAACCTGTTGTCAAAAGGGCAGCTTAGTGGGGTAAGGGATAAGGATCTACATCCCTCCCGGCGAGTGAGGTGAGAAGTATGTACATTTGGTATTTTCATGGGAGATTATTTAACACATTGTGAACATTGTAAATGTTTTACTAACTGTTGTTTATCAAGATGAGCTACATTTTCAAATGCAATGTTACGCTTATATGCCATCTTGTAAGATGCGCATAAGCAATATACTATGTTATGATATATGCACACTCGTGGCTCTAGACTTGGCGGTGCCGGCATGCTTGCCTCGGTGCCTTTACTAAATTAAATGCCCGATTCAACGCAATTACATGATGTAATGACCATAGGGTTTATATTACAAACAAAAGTGTCGAGTCCAAATGAACAATGAGCACCTTCGAAAGCTAAGAAAATGACAACCCGTGTTCATATCATTTACACGACTCCACAAAAACAAACAAGATCCAACATAAAAAAAATGGAACAGGAAAGACACACTTCCTGCCACTAGAGGGCAAACCCAGCGCAAAGACCTTGTTTTAATTGTACGTAAGCCACTCTTGGAACGTGTTGCAGATATATCAAATGTGTCCTTACTGATAGTTTCTTAGAAACATGACAAGTGAATTGGGTGGTTCCCCGTGCATAAAAAATGAGAAAACTAGAGAATTATTTTGGCGAAGTAACATCTATGCCATTCTTTTTGCTACATACTTGAAAGCAAGAATTCACAACCATAAGTGGGGGCTTAGAACCGCTAAGTCAACAAGAGACTATTTGGTGACGATCAGGAGGGCTCTTATGGAATTTCTTAGAAGCCTTATTTGCAGATTACCCCCAAAGAATGACCAATCGGGGCACGAGACAAACTATGTTAAAGAAAGCATGGATTATATGGGAAAGTAGTGATTGAGTTATCCTTTCCAATGTCAAGAAACATCTAATAAACGAAGTTGGATCGGATTAAACGAATGTTTTCCTCTATTGCTAGAAAAAGGAGGAGTGGATTTGACAGATATCTTCCCGACAAAAATCGGTATGTGCTAACGATGCGCTTTTTAATGGCAACAGAGTGACTTGGCAAAGAACATTGGCTGATTTTGTATGGTAAGTGGCATGAAAAGTTAATCTATACAAGAAATTTATCATGGCCAAGGCAAGCCATGAACATTCTCTTTCTCAACCCCTCGCCTTTTGCTAATCCACTTATGGGCGGAAATTTTGTCGAATTGAGAGTGTGCACCAATTTGAGAGTACTCAAGATTTGAACTCGTACAATTGCCTTGTGTTCTGCTCCCATATGTTAGACATATGTTAGACGAAAGTGCTATTGAAGCATCAATATTTAATTGAATTGTAAATACATCTTTCCATCTAGATTAGCTACTACGAGTTGGACTTAGAAGCATATTATAGAATTGCAAAATCTGCCTATTTGAACCCAAGGTTACATAGTTTGATTAGGAACTACTATTATTTTAGAGCCTCTAAAGACTCTCTTCTCGAGAATTTCAATATTTCACCAAACCGCCAATCCAATTGTTCACGGAGGAAAACCACGCAGATATTTTTCAATGCCCTAAGATTGCTCAATTCTGGACGTGGTTCTATAATAATTTTAGTGAATATTTCTGTGTTAACAATCAGGGAAACTTGCGAAAATGTATTCAAAATAATGATGCCTTTGTGCTGCCTTGTGGAATATTTGGAAAGCAAGAAACAGAATTGTGCATGGTAGAAAGAAAGTTTCTATCTTCTGGATTAAGATGAATTTTCAATTAGATCTAGAAGGATTTATAACTGCACATAAAAGCAAATTTGGAGACAACTATGACAGGAAATGGGATGCAATTGGTACCTTTAATGGTGTTTTTAATCTCTTTATTTCCCATCTCAATGTTATTCACTCTAATGCTTCTTTTTCTGATAATTTTGATAGAATATCTGAAGGTCTTGAGGGGAGAGGGCAGGAACAAGTTTGATACTATCTTGACTTATCATGAAGCAACATTATACAGCAATGACACAGGTGTTCCTAATATACAGCCTCCAGGGCCTGGTGCAACAACAGATGAAATCAAATTGTACTAGTTACGGTGCCCAGCGTTGCTGGGCATAAGTTGAAAACCTGTAAATGTTTCCGCTTCAATGTTCGCATCGATATTTGTATTTCCAAAACCTTTGATGCAGACAAATACTCTTCGAAAATACATATTTCCAAACGAAGCACTCTAACATGAAAGGGGCAAATGAAGACCCATTAGGACATGACATTAACATGAGATAGAAAAGTGCCTACCATGCTGGAGCATAAGGTTGGACAACGTTGTTTTTGTAAAATTTGATTTCATACATATCAAGATACCTCTACTTCAAGAAAAGGATCTAAAGATTATAAAAAGAAAAACATTGTGTTGCGTAGTTGTGCATCAGGTTGAATTAAATTAAAAATGAAAAGGGTGCTTCATCAACTATATATCTAGCCATGAGTCATGTGGAACAGTTATAGCGGGAAGGAGCCTTGAAATACAACTTCCAAGGCTGGGCAAAAATCAAAACCTAGGATGTCATATATAGATTGCCCTTTAAGCTTTCGCATATAAGGTTATAAAGGTTTTGTGTGAGATTAAGAGCTCGTATGATATAAGATGTAATACAATATTTCAAAACATTTGTTGATATATTGCATTTATCTACATTCCAATAACTCTTGTAGAACCGGTAATCCAGATGCCAACATGCCAACATCATGCATGTCTAGCCATGACTTATGTGGACAAAAGATAATGGACAAATGCCGAGCATATCTAACCATGAATTATATCAACATAGGATAGACTATACAAACATAAAATCGAAGGCATGGCAAATAGATATTTTTCCAAAACCTAAGTTGGAAGTATGCCAATGCTAATCTTGCATTTTAAACTTTCGTCTATATTCTTACAAATTTATATCTAATTGTATGCCAATAACATTGCCCATAGATAATAGTGTACATCATAAATTTTTTCAAAACATTGGTATAGAATTCATTTTGATTATTTCATATGCTATGAAATATAGAGCCATCCAAATGTTTATCAGCATCAATTTCTATTTTCTAATGGCTATTGAACTCAACGTTCTTTGAGAACAACACAACTTCATCATGCCTAAATCATGTCTTATGCAATTGGCATTATAGTATTTTGGCTCCAAATACAATGGCAACATATCGAGAATCCAAAATATCTCAACAGTCTACTTTACATAGGATATGCTTCAGAGTATCTCACTAAGCTGCTTTTGTGAAATGTCGACTTAGAACAATAACTAAAAGGTTGAAAAGATATTCGCAATTACTATCCTTGAAATCCATGACTCTGCATAGGCTCCTTGGAAAGGTAATTTGAGACACCAAGATGGATATGAAAATCAATCTGTAGTTCAAGTTCATGCTTTAAGAAAGTAGCATGTAATGGGAAAATAATAAAAGGATGGATCGACCAAAAGTCAACTACAGTAGTCTTTGGCAATTCAACAACGACAGTATTTTATCTAGTTTTGCTGTTGTTCTCTATTGCAGTACCTCAGAAAGTACAATTTCCTCGTATGAAACAATGGTGATAATATCTAAAGCTCTGCATACATCTGCCATACTGGTTGTTAATAAGCTCTGCATACATCTGCCATACTGGTTGTTAAAGATATACTAATTCAAAACTTCAACAGACCTACCAACTGCAGCACTCAATTCCTGTCTCCTGGGATGCCATATCCAAAGTAACTGTTCTTGATATTATGCTAGCATATAACTCTACCCATTTGCTCTGCCTGGAGTAAAAGACATATGTTTGAGATGAAAAGAATTAGAAGCAAAGTATACTTGTCTTTTGAGCATACCGTTTGCACAACATTCTCAACTATTTCTGTTAGTAGTAGCTACTATTTGAGCATTGGGAAGACTATCAGCTGGAACAACTGGGATGAAGGTCTGCCCACTTTTTTGTTCCTTTCTACAGATCAAGCATTCCATCAAATGTTTAACTACAACATAAAATACAAAACGCACATAAATCAATAGCTCTAAACCCATCTTTTACATCACGAAGCACTGATTCACACACATCAGAACCCTATTTGCCCATCATTTTCAGTGGCCAGATCCAGGGATAAAAAAAGGCCCATCTGATGGAAGAGCAAGGATGCATGACGCAATTGTTTTTGGACAGTCCTCATGACTTTGAAACTGTGACGATTCTTTAAATTGCACATAAACATGAAAGTGGAGGAAGCAAAGGAACAAACCTTGAGAGTTCCTTTAGACATGAATATTCGAGAGCGGCATTGCATGTTTTTCTGAGGCTATTCTAGGTTTATTGGAGTAAACCGAAGAGGCACCTTAAGTGCTATTACATCTTGTAGTTTTCTTCTGCTTGCCTCCATTGTAAACCCCCTGAGCAAACCTTATTGCACGCTACATGTGTTGGGGAATGAAGACTTGTGTAGCATGAAAGTCCTATAGAAGCTGAAGCATTTAG
>JAJEKV010000008.1:15623751-15852496 GCA_021234155.1 Isoetes taiwanensis | reverse complement strand
TATGGTGACATGATTGAAATGCTTCTTCCATAACCTACTAAAGCTAGGTTGATATTGGAAGAATTCCCACTCGGTAGGGAATTCACTTCTTCCAAAATACTCTTTTTGAGTACAATGTGATGGCAACCTTTTCTCAACAACTGCTTTTCCCTTTTCATCCCTTCTCGCTTTTGTGTGGCATAGACTCTCGTGATTGAAATCAATATATTTTTCAAATATCTCCCCGGCAGCCAAGGTCCTAGCCGTTGGTCTCAACAAACCATTATTTCCATGTAAAGCAATCCTGTTCTCTCCACTCGCTTTTTTTTTGCCAATTATGCCATGAAGAAGTTGGAATTGCATGGATACTCGCCATGCTTTTTGCACATATCCATTTGCCTAGCAAAGGGTATCTTTTTTCTGTTTGGGTTTCTTTCATCTTGAAGTGCATGCTCAAGATTGTGTACATGTAGGTCCTCCTCTCATCAACAAGTGTACTCTTGAAAAGTGGCTCTTGCTTCCACCAATTGTTCTATTGTGAAGAATTGCATACAATCACCCAAACAACAATCTGAGCCCCTAACCTTCACCATTGTCTCAATGCTTGGTGTCACTAATCAACTTGGCTCTTTTGCTAGATAATGTCTCGGCAACCGATACTTCTCCCCTTTTGCCTAGGTTTAGAGTTCCAACCGCCAATGGATCAATATCAAGACAATCATTGTCCCCAACAACCTCGTGCTCGAAAAATATAATCCTCCACAAATTGAACACTACTTATAGGCCATGCCATGATGCAAGGAACCTCCAATTGCTTGACACAACCAAAACATTCCTTGTCACCCAAACCTTTACCTTTCCAGTTGTCTTCCAACATCGAAATTGCAATACCAATATTGTCTTCCCCTAGCCTTTCATCATTAACATTAACAGACTTGACCAGATCTCAAGTAGCACAATGACTCCTTGGCCTACTATTTCCTTGTTGCACTTGTGCATGATTCTCACCTTCTTGTTCCTCCATTGCACCCTACTATAGAGGACTAATTGTTTTTCTTCAACATTCTTGCTAGGAGTTGGTTTTTCATTGATATTGCTCTTTTCAATATGTTGCACACCATCTTGAGTTGGAGAGGCACCATTGACCTAGGCAAATTGCACCCTTTTTAGTCAATGAGTAAGAAAAAATTATTACACCATAAGATAAAAAAAGTACGTACATTTATGGAATATGTAGAGGTAAATCAAATTTTTTAAAAGCAAGAAATTCCTTGGAAATAGGTTTAATATAATAATAATAACAATGGGCTTAAAACTAAATCATTTAAAACAAGAATTTTCATGGCAACAACAAGGAAATGACATTTATATAAATATATCCAAATTTTAATTATCGAAAATTTGATATATGATTACTTAAAAGACATATAACTAATAGACGGGAGAATTTATTATCCATAATAATATACCCTAGATAATATAGTCATGGGAATTTCAGACGCCCATGCGTGGTTATTTGAGGCAATAAATTATTCACGCCAAGAGCTAATTAACCCTATATAAACCGTTCACGCCTCAAGACCATCCATTCGTCCCAATTTTTTTTTCTCCTCAGCCATGAAGCTGCTCAAATTTCGACTTTCATGAAGAACCCGAGGTCTCTCAAAGAGACGCCGGGTTGAAGAACCCCTCCATTCCCCCTCATTGATTTTTCTTGCCCACTTCTCCTCCTCGATTCCCATTCAGAGGATGATTCTGATTTTGAATGGAAGAGGAGGAGTTGAGCTCCTCCCATTCCTCCGATTCAAGAGGAGGAAGAGGAGGAAGAGGAGGAGTTGGAGGAAGAGGAGGAGATGTCCTCCCAAGAGCACATGAACCGCCTCGCCTGTGGTTGGCTTGACCCCTCAAAAGAGAATGAAATCTCTGAGGAGGAGGAGGGAAGAGGAGGAGGAGGAGGAGGAAGGGATGAGGAAGAAGGTCGACAATTCCCACCGCTTTTGAGTGGTTAAGAGATGAACCAGTTTGCATGTGATTTTTTTTTTTTTTTTTTGCACCTTTTTCTTTTTTCTAACACCTTTTTTTCTTTTTTTGTTGCAGGCGTGGAAGAAGAGTGATGCGCATCCCTGGCGGCCCATTTTTTTTTTCCATTCTTACAGTTTTGACACGCCTCCCGGCATTTTTTTTTTTCTCAGAATTGTGTGAAAAAGCCTTCTAGCAATCGGCCTAAGCCTTCGGCATCTTACATAAACTGCTTTTAATGAAATCAAACAGTTTTCTTCATAAACTTTGTCTTCAAACAGCTTTCTTCAAACAGCTTTTTCAGACATAAAAATTTTTTGATAAAATCAAACTCAGATTCTCCAATTATTTTGGCTCCAAGTCAAGTTTCTCTAAAATTTTGTCTCTAAAATTTTGTATCTCTGAAATTTTGTCTCAACAAAGTCTCGGAACACTATAAATCAACCACATGAGAAATCTCTCGATGCATCACAAGAACCATAGGAAATTTTCCTATACCACCTAAAAAAATTCCCCCAACCTTACAAGTCATTTTTAGCCTTGATAACTTTGCCTTTAAAATCATTTTTAATTTAGCCTATATAAAATTTCTAAATTCTATTTTTTCAATGCAATAAATGGAATAAAATGTCATGGAGAATTTATTGCATGAAATGCAATATTCTCCATATATACCATATACATGTCATGTCCATGGAAGACCGCAGACGCCAGCGCAGCAATTCAAGCAATCAATTATTCACGCTTAACTTATTTCTAATTGTGCCTATATAAATCCATTTTACGCCTCAAAGTTCCTACATTTTCTTTCCTTCCTTCATAATGATTTGCCTGGCTATGCTTCGGCCATTGCTTTTTGATCCGGCCGGCCCCGAAATCTTGGTGAGCAGATTTATATTCATCAATGTTAGATGTTTGGTTTCGCAATTCCTAACTTACTAAAAAAAAGACTCCCTTTTGTTCTGTAGCATCTGTAGCGTAGGAAATCTGAGACTCGTAGCAGAGGACTAAGGTCTCATAATCGAAAAGCCTCTAATTAAAACCACAAGCATAGTCCTCCGCTCTTCTAATCCTTCCAGCCTCACAACTCAAGGTTAGTTTTCATTTAGTTTTAAGTTGCATCTCAATGGCAGGTTTAATCCAAGAAGACAAGCTTTTGCATTTGCTCGAGGCGCAGGAAGCAGATGATGTTTATGAAAACCGTAATAGTTTTTATAAACTTCATCCGCTTTTTTTGTTTCGAAAATTTTGAGTTTCTCTTCCTCAATTAATCATGCTATTGCATGCAAGTTTCTATTATGAATAAGTGTAGTAGAAAGCATTAGAAAAATCTGAAAGATAATATTTGAAACACGCTTTGCTGCTTGTTTTATGGTAACCTTTAGTTTTCAACATGAATACACGCCGGGAGCATTCGAAAGGGAGGGAGAAAAAGAAAAAAAAACATTTACATAGATAAGTAAATAGATAAAGGCCTTTTATCTATTTACATCTATCCGCATATTTTTTTTCTCCTCCGAATGCACGCCGAAATGTATAGTTTTTCCTATATATAGCGCTTTACACCGAAAGCGCGGCAAACAATTGTATCCCTACTTTCAACTTTTACGCTTAAACACGCCGCGCGGTTCTTTAGTTTCTAAGTTTATAAATAAAGAAATATAACACGCCAGCGCGAATACCGATATTCCGCCACTTCCTATTGATAGATGCCGTTACATTAATCACCCTGTTGGTGACGAAGATGGATTGGAATTACATTTGGGCCAGCAATCACACGCCCAGCCCAGCTGCCCAATCTCCAAACGGCTTGAACCGCAAATGAAAGCACCACCATCGGCCGAGCACCGCCTTTGCAACCCCGAGTACTTGGATCAAGTAATGATGATGGCAGCAGAGCGCAGGGCAATGATAGATCTCGGGCTCGGGCCCTTGCAACGCGCACGAGGCTGGCCTCTTTATCTAATCACTTCGAGAATGCAAGACATGCATTGATCGAGAGTGAATCTCGCGATCCGGCCACCGAGATTCAAAATGAGGAGCCGCGCTTAGTGGTTAGCCTCTATGCCCGATGCCCCAACACTAACCACTACCACAAAGCGTAATGATGCAATGGAGATGGCTCAACCAATGGAACCACTACCGCAGCGCCATATAATGATGCATTGAGGTTCAACCAATGGAGCAGAGGTGGAGCAGGAGCGTGGAGGTGGAGGTGGAGCAAAGGGGTGGTGGAGCTAGAGCCCGGTGTTTTGCCGGGTTTTACCGTAAGAATTCACTATGCCCCGCAATGGAAATGGAGATCGATAGCCCAGCCTACCAAGAGACCGGCTTGAAACAAGAGGTCCGGGATTTTGTCCGGTTTATCCAGCTTTATCCGTGATTATATACAATTGTAATCTTTTTCCAATGAATACAACAAATTTTGTCTACTTCTATATTTCTACAATGTAATACATGTTACATACCTTTTTAAGCTGTTTCTTGGCCATGCAACAAATGTTCCAACACTTTCTCCAACCGTATCCCCACCGGGTGTTCATGAGGTAAAGCTTCATCCATAGCTAAAGAAGTTAATCATCAGTAATCCCGACATACTTATCCCCGAAATGGAATTCCATGACAAGCATAAATGGATCGATGGAGTCGATCTTGCATAATCCTACTTTCCTTTTCTCGATTTGTAGTTAACATGAAACATTCATCTTCGACACCGCAGAAAATTGCTATTCGCATTACACCTACTATTGGAAATTAATGTTCAAGCTATTGAATGAGATGAGTACCGCATTCAGAGCCATTCTTGAGAAGCCGATTTGAGTCTCCTAAGTTGATTTGAGAAGCTTAAGGCTTATGGAAACTCTGGCGGCCGGGAAAATTCAATTAGAAGAAAGATTAGGTTAACTACGCTTAGGCGGGATAAATTTGGATACTTTTTGGGTAGATTGGTTTTTAAAAACTTAATGAAAGAAGTCTACGACGGTCTTCGCCATTATTATTTGTATGTGTCAAGAATATTTCAAACCGCATTTTTTGTGTTTTCTTGAAATTCAAATTTCTATTTCTCGCATTGTAGAAAAAAAGCTATTTCTTCGAAAGCAGCCGAAGCCAGATCCGAAATGACCTTCCGACTCTGCTACTTAGGCTTACCTCGAGATGTCTTCTAAAGCCGAATCGAGGTCGAGGCGACGGGGCAGAGGAAGCGTGGAAGAGGAATTCTAAACCCGCTCTTCTCAAGCTTCGAGGACGCTGATCGTAATACACGTAACCCCTATTCAAGGTATTTAATTTGCCACGTATCACACACCGTGTGGAGAGTATTATGCTTGCATGAATTTGAGATATTTCCTTTCCTTTCACTAATATGCTTTGCATGAGTTTGAGTTATTATGCTTTGCATGAATTTTAAGTATTAACATCGCTATCGCTCGATTGTCCGCTCAGAGAACATAATTTTGCTCGCTTTTATATATAGAATATAGCGTGTTAGACAGCTTGGAGATAGCAATGTTCAATGAGGTTAAATAGTGTGAAATATGGATTCATGAAGGGTATGTAGCTTAAAATGTGGATGCAAAATAATTTAGTTTCAAATTAACGATAGCATGGTCAATAATAGAGATACCAACACGCCAAGCGATTTGTACTAATTTAGGTTTAAAATGCACGCCAAGCGATCTCTTGTTCTGAAAAGTACTCTAAAAAAGTGCTCATCTTCATTTGCAAAGTGCTCAAGAGGAAGAAAACCCCTACTAATTCTGGGTTCTAATCCCCGCCAAGAAAGCAAGGGCAGACGACCCAGATGCAGTACCATATGATCTCACCTTAGATGATGAAGGGCCGATTCTTATAGCAACCACTGACCCTGCCTGCCCTGAAGAGGAAATGGACGAGGGTGCCGAGTGGTACGTTGACCTTGCCAAGACAAATGGCAAGCTCGACTTAACTCTCTTCTCGAGGAAAAAGGAAGCAGACAAGATGGCCAAACAAGGGATCCTAATCTCTTGTGAGGAAGAGGATGACACCAACTGCAAATTGCTCTTGGAGATTACACAGAAGCAGTAAGAAAGATCTGCCGCACTTACTCACCAGAGAGCTACCGCGATACAAGGATACGCTCATGAAGACAGATGTGAACCAAGTGAGACATGTTTTAAGTATGGTTGGCCAACCAATGTAGCAAAGCTTACGCCAATATCTATTTGCCAAGGGGTTACAAAACCGTATGAGGCATGTTCACTAAACCCACACCAAGTCACTATTTGCAGCAAGCTAGGGAATTAGCCGACTTTGAAAGCTTCTAAAAGGGTCCTAGATCTAGGGAAGAATGTTCAACCCGCAGCTTGTCGGGGCGGCATGGAGGCTTCGCTTTTGAGAATGAACAGACGTGAGTGGCGCAGCCTAGAGGCCATGAACAAGTCAATAAATACCGACCATTATCCATTGGGTCTTAAGGAAACTTTTATGATCCATGTGAAGTCCCTCATCCGCTCACCAAGCTCCATTTATGTTAGCGTAAGATATGATCCAAAGACATGCCATGGAGATTGTTCGAGCATGATTAGTAATCCGTGTCAAATGCCTATGCCACGGATGTGCTACCTTGGGATATGATCTCAACAAGCTCGGCCAGGTGGGATCTAACGCCCGTGAGCTATTATCAAGTGATGATATTAAATATGTCATCATCGACGGGCAAAGATTCCGCTGAGGCACAAAAGGCCATCATCGCAAAAGCGTAACAAACAGCCCAAAAAGTGTTCTACAATCACTATGCGCGATAGGAGGTGTCGATCTTGATGCCAATACTTCACCCGCAGATTTGGTCGAGATTAGTGCAACTTTGAATGAAATGGGGAAGACATTTCTATACAAAAGGTAATCAACCTGGTTTCATAAATTGTATTCACGCCAGCGCAAAGAAATCAAAACCAATTCACGCCAGCGCAGTTTTGAATCAACTTTCAATTCACGCCAGCGGTTTTCAAGTCAACCAATTGATTTGAAAACACGCCGGGCGCGAATTCATTGATTTGAAAACACCCGGGCGCGGAATTGGTTTGATTTGAAAAGCACGCCGGCGCGAATTGCATTAGTAACTTTATTCATTTCACGCCAGCGCGATTTTTCTCTTCATCAATTTATTCAAATCGCTACCGGGCGTGTTTTATTCTATGATACCGATTCAATGTCCGTATTTATTGCAGTCCATACGCTGAACAACCGCGCCACTGCCCGCCAACAAGCAGTGGAATATGGTTGCCCATTGCCCACCGCATGTATGGTCAAAGTCCGAGGCATTCAAGCCGCCGAGCGGACTCGCCGCAGCATAATTATACAGAGAAGAAGAAGACCGCAAGAAAATCAAAGAAAAAAAGGTGGTGATGACATTGCAGATCCTTCCGAAAAGCTCATCCAAAGAGTCGACCAACACTCAGATAAGATTGTGTTTTGTAAGGAGGCAAAGATGGCTCAAGTGGAATGAATTCGGGACGCTTTATGCACAAGGGAAGCCGCCGATACTATGGGTAGGGTGCCTCCCCGTGATGTAAGCATCTTTGACTTGAATGTGACAGATGAGAAAGACTCGTGGGCTAGACGACGCCGAGACCATTTGGGTTTTAGACCGCTTTAAAGAAGGAAGTCTTATACAAGAAGGGTGCTTTCACCAAGGATAGGATGTCCTTCGCTGAGTGCCGCAGCCATGTAAAGGATGTAATGCGATAATGAAGTCACCGTAGGGAGCCGAAGTTACAAAGGCTATCTGGGGATGTGGCATTATCCAAATTGATTGTCCGGACAAATACAAGGTCAAGAATGATGACATCAAGAAGTTTGTATTCTCGGGTCAAAGGACTTCCTAAAGAATTGGAAGGCTAAAAATACAAAACATAAGGAGACTCCTACCCCTAAGGTAATCGGGCCGAGTTGAGAAGAAAAGTGGCCCTTGTGAAGAAGATTACCGAGAAGACGACAATCGGCCCAAGATTCACCCATTGGGTACAAAGGTCTCTTGCCGATTCAACTTCCGCCTTAAAAATATATCACTTTTGTGTTGGACAAAGGGGTGGGAGAGGAGATATGGGCATGAACCGTAAGGACTACAAGAGCTTTTTTACCACCAGAGATAGGATTGACAACCGAGAGGTCCTTCACTATTGTCATCGCTTGTCCTTCGTGAGTCACATCTCGCATGCACTATCCGGCCGCTTCATGATCCGAGTGCCTCAAAGTTATTAGGGAGGGATGCCTAATATATGATGTTAAGGATAATGAGTCAGCTTAACGTAATCTAAGATGGCACATGTGATCTTTATTATGATATCCATGCCGCCGACGAGGAATATGATATTGCTAAGGCCAAGGGTGACAATAGCAAAGCATGGGAATGTTTTTCTTCTAGATGATCCGCACTTAAGAACTATATTCTTTCATAATGGATCGATCAGTCGTAATGTGATGAGTCAAGAGGATGAGGATCGACCCTCCTAAGTGGGGAAATCAAGCACGAAGCTACAAACTAAGGAGAAGGGCCCCTTAAATAAAAATGGATTTCCGCCTATGGTCGCTTATCTTCGCCGAGGCATTTGCTCCAATTGATACAACCCGCTTGGAGCTTCATGTTGAGGTTATATTGCCCGAGAGGCTCTTATGGGTGCAAGAAGATGTCACCGCTTTGTGAGTGATGAGCAGCCAAAGACTTTCTTGAACCATTCCTCATGCATGTGCTTGCCAAGTCTCCTAAAGGCCCTTATGGCAACCTGAAATCATCAGCAATCAAAAGTCTCGTGAGACTTGTCCAATTCGAAAGTGGACGTTGCTTCCGAGAGGGAACTAGTAATCCAGCCTGATAAGGAAAGCAAAGAATGAACAAATAGCCGCTAAACCGGTTGCTCAAAGTACCGCGGATGGCGCTAACTTAGGGAATATCCTTGCCCACATTGGCGGTGATGCAAGCAACAATAGAGTAGATTCACAAAGTTAACAATGAAATAATTGACAGGGAAACCGAAAAATGAAGGCAACGAAGGCGCTAGTGTGATTCACGTGTTTGCCAAATCAATAGTAAAATAATGTCAGCTTGTGAAGGACGCAAATGAACTAATAGAAAATAACAATTCTAACAAATGTAAGAAGACTAAGATTAAGGGTGGCGAAGGGGAGAATGACGCCGATGACGGCAAAATAAACCTAAGATGATAGGTATGGCCTTGCTCCATCGAAATCGCGCCACGCCGCGGATTTAATTTGTATTACCTTTGAATTAAATCGCCAAGCCGCTTTTGATTATTTTTCGTTGTCAAACTAAATCACCGAAAACATTTGGTTATGACTATTTCAAATCACGCTTTGCCAGCTTGTATTGTTTGTGTTATCGTGATCTTGCCGACCGGATACATGTTTGATGTTTCAGCCTTCCATTGCGCTTCTAAGAAGGTTGTGGTGTTCGACCTAAACGGAGTCCTTTGCAAGACTTTTCCTAAAAATAAAGTGGCTAGAGAACAGCTTCATCGTGACACCGCAGAATCAAACACCAAGTGGATCTATCCGCTACCGCACTTGAAGGAGATGCTAGACGAGGCATTCAAAGTTATTTCGAAGTTGGTATTTGGTCATCCATGGAACTAAGGAACATCAAGGATACTTTGGAGGCACTGGGGAAATGCGTAGAAATTGGTTGACCCTTTGGGATCGTAACAAATGTGTGAAGTTCACTAATCCCAAGGATCCAACAGTAAGCCTATCTTCATCAAACACTTGAGTAACATGATGGACCTAACTTGGTATCGGTGAATAAGGATGATATAATCATAGTGGATGATGATGCTCTCAAATGCTTCTACAATCAAACACAGCCCCCCGAATCCACCATCTTACGATCCAAAAAACTTTGGGACAGATGATTTTCTCGTGAAGTTTGTGTCTATTATGCATAATTTGGCTATGGGGATGACGGCAGAAGTGAAGTGTTAGATTCGCACTTAAACCGATAGAACGGCCGACATGGAACCACACCTTGTTAAACACGGGAAAAACATGGATTGATCCCTTTAATGTTTTATTGGAATATATGATATTTTTGTATGATATTTGTGCCATGTATCGATAATTTCGAAGTCCGAATTGCCTCGCAAATAATGCAATTTGTTATTATCAAACCTAATATTATCATCTATCGAAAGCAAGCAATTTTGGTCTCATCTATGTTAGCAACTTGCTCTTCATTTCTGCATATTTCAATTCGCATATGAAAAGTCACACGCGAATCGCAACCTTATGTTATTTTTGAAGTCCAAAAAAAAAAGATTAAAAAACAAAACCCCTAGAAGACAATAGCAGTTGGCGGATTTTGGAGTTGACATAATCCCAATTTAATTGATGATGCATGGCGTTACAAATCAATTTCATATCTTATTTGTATGATGAGGATGCAAATGCAATAGTTTGAAGATAACTTGTAATTTATCTTGTCTATTGCTTGTTTGAATATACTAACAAGTTTATTAATTTAACTTGTTGAGTGTTGTTTGAATTCTTCATTGGTATCGAGCTACGATCCTATAAAAATTCATCATGTCAGCGCGATTTGAGAGCAAATCCGCTCAATGCCATTGAGGTGTTCAAGGGGAAAGTGGTTTCCAAGTCCGAAACAAAGTATCCGTGAAGTCCTCGAGTTTGAAAACCCTGTGGGTATTTAGTTGATCCTAAAGCAAGCAGAGATCTAGTGCTAATGCTGGTGCAGTGGTCAACTAGGGGAGCCAGCTCAAGCTCAAGCACGTGATTCCACACCGGTGGAAGTGGTGAAGCTAGTATAGTCAGCCGCAGAAAGTGTGTCCAACAATCACCTCAAGTGTGTCAACTGATGAGGTAATTAAGATTAAAGAGGCTCAAGCTATCATTTGTCGTAAGGTTGGAACAGCTATTAAGCTCGCTTAGGGGGCTAAGCCCTAGTGAAATGTGGACCTACATGGTCACAAATTATGAAGTTAAAACATCATCTCGTGATTGATGTTTTGGAGAAGCAAATTGAGGAAACTAAAAGCTACATGAGAAAGATAATATAACTGAATTTTGTGAAAAATTTGATTCCATTGTAGCGTACCTAGAAGGTGCGTGTTATATTAAATGAGCAATATCAATTGCGGGCTATTTCCGTGGTCGTTTCTCACAATGCTTACTTGGCTACCCTTCTAAGGAATATTGCAAGAACCAAAGATCATGCAATACAAAATGATACCTAACCGAATTTGAAATTGCAGGCGCTTTGGCCAAGATGAAGACGAACAAGTCGCAGGTATGCTTTATGCAGTAAACATAAGGAAAAGAGGGGTTTTGGCAAGGTCGGGCAGGACAAAGTTGGACCTTGTTATAATTGCAATGCATATGGTCATTTAAGGGCTGATTGTCCAAAAAACAGAAAGGAAGTTATATGTTACAATTGTGATGGTAAAGGCCACTTTGCTTCCAAATTGTCCCAAATTCAAAGGGGCAGAATGCTAAAGGCAAAACCAGAGGCGAGGCAAACAGGACATTTGCACAAAAAAAAAGGAAAGGGAAGTTCTAAAGATAATCCAGCATTAAATTTAACACAGAGACTCGGCGAGGAGGACGAGCAAAATGAAGATGATGAGGTTAGTTATGCTAAATTATGTCATTTGATGCATGAGAATGATCACAATATGATAATTGTAGATTCGTGAGTCAGAGGACAAGAACATCATCCGCAGAAAGTTGCTTAAAGATTGCAAGAAAGTAAAAAGTGGACATGTGCAACTAGGAAATGGCGATTTGCAAGAAATCAAAGATACAGAATGCTTGAACTGTATGATCTTGAAGGGAAGGTCACAAGTTAGAAAATGTGCTTTTGTGTTCCGTGTTTAGTTAGAAACCTCGATTTCAGCTTTGTCGCTTAGTTGATCTTGGGTATAAAGTTCTCTTTGAGAGATTGAATGTAAAGTGTTTCTCAACAATAAACTCAAGTTTCTTGGTAAAAGAATTGGCAATTTATTTGGTTTAAACTTAAATCATTATGTTCCAAGTGTTAACCTTGTAACATGTGCAAGTACAAAAACATGGCATGAGAGAATGTGTCATGTAAACTCTAAAACTCACAAACTTATGATCAAGAAAGGGCTGATCAAGGGCACAAATCGATGATAATGAAAAAGCTTAAATGTGTGGGCTGCATTTTAGGCAAGCATAGTAGACTTTTTAAGAAATCGTAAAAAGGGCAAGGAATAAGTCGGACTCGACACAATAATGATTTGTGTGGGCCTTAAATGTTACTAGCATTTCGAAAAAGGTATTTTATGACCTTTATTGATGACTATAGTAGAATGACCAGAGTTTACTGCTTGAGCACAAAAGACCTAGCATTGGAAGCATTTAAAAAATTTGCAAATGAGGTGCAAGTTGAAACAGGGAGGAAAATCAAATGCTTAAGGTCGATAGGGAGGGAGAGTTCATGTCTAATGAATTCAAGCAATATTGCAATATACATGGCATTAAGAGGCAACTCGACATGCAGCTCTCACCTCAAAGAAATGGGATTGTCGAAAGGAAGAATAGAGCCATTCTCACGCCGTAAGGAGTATGCTAAAATACTGGGTTTGCCAAATTTCCTTTGGGAAGAAGTTTAAGGCAAAGGCATGTGCAAAACCAAGTACCATCCTTAAGCATCAAAGGAGAAATTCCAGCTACATTATGGGCTAACAAAACACTGACTATGAAAGGCTTAAGGCCTATGGATGTCCGCATTTGTTCATGTGCCGATGAGTTGAGGAAGAAGCTTGATGACAAAGCTTATATTACATACCCGTTGGATATGACCAAGAATCGAAGGCATACAGTGGTTTATGATCCAAAAAGGAAAATTTAATTAGCAGTGGATGTTGTGTTTGATGAAGAACAATACTACAAGGTATTACCAGTGGATCAACAATCGGGTCAAACAGATAACCACAGTGGATTGAGGAAGTACCAAATATTCCGTAAAGAAAAGGTCAAGCTTCAACAACTACAGCTTGACTCGATGAGGAAGATGAACAATTATCAACTCCACTATAATGTTATTGCCGATGACAATGTGCGTGCAAAGAAAGTTCAAGATCAACAAGATGAGGTACAAGATAATGTTGTTAAAAAGAAAAGGAGGACGTGGTAAATGCTTAAGGGGAAGCCGCTACACAACATGATCTACTTGGACGCGATGCCTCGTAGGAGCGTAAGATTGAAAGAAAAGAAGGTGAGATTCTTGGACTCTTTTGAAATTTAATGCATTTGGATGTAGCCGTATTCTAAAACGTATGATGAAGCCAGAACCTCACATGATTGCAAAACCGGTCAAGGCCATGCAGAAGAAATGCAATCATTTGAGAGAACAAACACTTATGAGGTTGTAGATACTCCTAGTGACAAGAATATTGTTGGTAACAAATGGTTGTATAAGATAAAGACTCAAGCGCATGGAGTAACACCAAAATTCAAAAAGCAAGGCTGGTTGCTCGTGATTTACCCGCAGGTATGGACAAGATTATGAAGAAACTTTTTCTCCTCCTGGTAAAAATGAATAGCATAAGAATGCTACCGCCAATTGCAAATGCAGCAGACTTGAAGTACATCATATGGATGTAACTACGGCCTTCTTGAATGCGTATTAGAAGAAGAAATCTATATGAAAATACCTCCGTGTTTTGAAAAGAAAAATGGAAAAGTTTGGAAATTAAAAAAGGCAAAATTATGGCCTTAAACAATCCCCAAGGGAATGGTACGTGTGTATAGATGCTTTTCTTAGAGAGCAGGGCTTTGAAAATTGCAAAATGATGGCAATGTCTACAAATTTCTTAGAGGAGCTGAGTGGTGCATAATAGCTCTCTATGTAGATGACAATATAATGGTAGCTAATGGCATTGATATTTTGGAACATTGCAAGAACATTCCGAAAAGCAAATTTAAAATGTCGATCTTGGTGAGTTGAAGAAATTTTTGGGCATAGAAGTTCATAGAAATAGGGAGAACAAAATCCCCGACATTGACTCAAAGAGGACAGATTGAGGGAATGCTTAAAAAGTTCAAAATAACTCGAATGTAATATCAGACTACCCAATAGTTCCAGCTGCAAGCTCTCAAAGAAAATGTGTCCAAAGACGATGCGTAACCAGAGGAAATGAGTAATGTACCTTATATGTCATTGATTGGTTGTTTGTCCTATGTTGCCAATTGTACTAGGCCGACATTGCTTATGTGGTGAATATGTCGAAAGCGTGATACAACAATGACCCAGAAAGGAGCATTGGATGGCAAATAAACGCAGGCCGAGATATCTAAAAGGTACAATGAATCATGGAGTTAGCTATAATACGTAAAAACTTACAATTGCATGCTTATTGTGACGCTGATTGGGGAGGAGATCTAGATACAAGGAAATCCACTTCGTGATATTTAACTTTCTTAGGAGGAGCCCCGCTAGTTGGAAATGTAAAAAGCAAAATGCTACCATGTCAAGTGCCGAGGGTGAATATGCCTCACCGTATTAGCTACCAAAGAAGTAATATGGGAAAGAAGGCTGCTAATAGAACTTGGTTTTGATCAAAAACAAGGCCCTTCCGAATTGTACCGTGATAGCTGCATTGCAATGACGAAAGATCCCGGTTTTCATGAAAGATCTAAACACATAGAACTTGAACTTCATTTTATCGTGGAAATAGTTGCAAAGGATATAGTAAAAGTTGGTATATGTTAACACGTAAAGCAATAGCGTGACTTGCTCACAAAACCTTGGCAAAGGACAAGATTTACAAGAGTTGAAGTGCATGATTAAATGTGTGGATTACAACATGAAGGGGGAATGTTGAATATATGTCATGTTGTAATTGCACTTAGGTAGTGCTTGAAGCACTTGAAGCACTTGAAGCACGATTGGGATTTGTAATACAATGGTTAATAAACCATTGAATATGTATAGCGTAAGTCGGAAATTATTATAAGAACGACACCTTGCATATCCTAAAGGGGAAATATGATTCAAAGTTCAATTAAGAAAGGGTATAGCAAGTCGTTGCTAAATTCCGCATAGCTACTGACCAAGGTTATAAACAGAAAAAGAAGAATTGCATTGTATTATCATTGTGAAGGAGGAATATTGCAGAAGCCGGAGGACATGATATGATCCGGGCTTGGGCTGTCGAAGTGTTACAAATCAATTTCATATCTTATTTGTATGATGAGGATGCAAATGCAATAGTTTGAAGATAACTTGTAATTTATCTTGTCTATTGCTTGTTTGAATATACTAACAAGTTTATTAATTTAACTTGTTGAGTGTTGTTTGAATTCTTCATATGTTGAATATATGTCATGTTGTAATTGCACTTAGGTAGTGCTTGAAGCACTTGAAGCACTTGAAGCACTTGAAGCACGATTGGGATTTGCAAATACGGCAATGGTTAATAAACCATTGAATATGTATAGCAGAAGCCGGGTCATTATAAGAACGACACCTTGCATATCCTAAAGGGGGAAATATGATTCAAAGTTCCGAATTAAGAAAGGGTATAGCAAGTCGTTGCTTAGGTCCGCATAGATAGCGGACAAGGTTATAAACAGAAAAAGAAGAATTGCATTGTATTATCATTGTGAAGGAGGAATATTGCAGAAGCCGGAGGACATGATATGATCCGGGCTTGGGCTGTCGAAGTGTTACAAATCAATTTCATATCTTATTTGTATGATGAGGATGCAAATGCAATAGTTTGAAGATAACTTGTAATTTATCTTGTCTATTGCTTGTTTGAATATACTAACAAGTTTATTAATTTAACTTGTTGAGTGTTGTTTGAATTCTTCATTGGTATCAGAGCTACAGATCCTATAAAAATTCATCATGTCTAGCAGATTTGGAGCAAATCTGCTCAATGCCATTGAGGTGTTCAAGGGGGAAAGTGGTTTCCAAGTCTGGAAACAAAGTATCCAGGAAGTCCTGGAGTTTGAAAACCTGTGGTATTTAGTTGATCCTAAAGCAAGCAGGAGATCTAGTGCTAATGCTGGTGCAGGGTCAACTAGGGGAGCCAGTTCAAGCTCAAGCACAGGTGATTCCACAGCTGGTGGAAGTGGTGAAGCTAGTATAGTCATAAGCAGAAAAGTGCAGTCCAACAATCACCTC
Source organism: Isoetes taiwanensis (assembly GCA_021234155.1). Taxonomy (NCBI): domain Eukaryota; kingdom Viridiplantae; phylum Streptophyta; class Lycopodiopsida; order Isoetales; family Isoetaceae; genus Isoetes; species Isoetes taiwanensis. The sequence continues at coordinate 15,836,337 of JAJEKV010000008.1, read as the reverse complement.
AAGTGTGTCAACTGATGAGGTAATTAAGATTAAAGAGGCTCAAGCTATCATTTGCTGTAAGGTTGGAACAGCTATTAAGCTCAAGCTTAGGGGGCTAAGCCCTAGTGAAATGTGGACCTACATGGTCACAAATTATGAAGTTAAAACATCATCTCAGATTGATGTTTTGGAGAAGCAGTTGAGGAAACTAAAGCTACATGAGAAAGATAATATAACCTGAATTTTGTGAAAATTTGATTCCATTGTAGCGACCTAGAAGGTGCCGGTGTTATATTAAATGAGCAATATCAATTCTTCAGCTATTTCCGTGGTCATTTCTCACAATGCTTACTTGGCTACCCTTCTAAGAATATTGCAAGAACCAAAGATCATGCAATACAAATGATACGAACTGAATTTGAAATCAGAGGCGCTTGGCCAAGATGAAGACGAACAAGCCGCAAAGTGCTTTATGCAGGTAAACATAAGGAAAAGAGGGTTTTGGCAAAATTTGTAGGGGACAAAGTTGGACCTTGTTATAATTGCAATGCATATGGTCATTTAAGGGCTGATTGTCCAAAAAACAGAAAGGAAGTTATATGTTACAATTGTGATGGTAAAGGCCACTTTGCTTCCAAATTGTCCCAAATCAAAGGGGCAGAATGCTAAAGGCAAAACCGAGGCGAGAGGCAAAGCAGGACATTTGCACAAAAAGGAAAGGGAAGTTCTAAAGATAATCCAAAGATTAAATTTAACACGGGAGACTTCGAAGTGAGGAGGACGAGCAAAATGAAGATGATGAGGTTAGTTATGCTAAATTATGTCATTTGATGCATGAGAATGATCACAATATGATAATTGTAGATTCAGGAGCTGAGAGGACAGTAACATCATCTGCAAAGTTGCTTAAAGATTGCAAGAAAGTAAAAAGTGGACATGTGCAACTAGGAAATGGCGATTTGCAAGAAATCAAAGATCTGAATGCTTGAACCTGTATGATCTTGAAGGGAAGGTCACAAGTTAGAAAATGTGCTTTGTGTTCCATGTTTAGTTAGAAACCTGATTTCAGTTTGTCAGTTAGTTGATCTTGGGTATAAAGTTCTCTTTGAGAGATTGGAATGTAAAGTGTTTCTCAACAATAAACTCAAGTTTCTTGGTAAAAGAATTGGCAATTTATTTGGTTTAAACTTAAATCATTATGTTCCAAGTGTTAACCTTTGTAACATGTGCAAGTAAAAACATGGCATGAGAGAATGTGTCATGTAAACTCTAAAATCACAAACTTATGATCAAGAAAGGGGCTGATCAAGGGCACAACCCGATGATAATGAAAAGCTTAAATGTGTGGGCTGCATTTTAGGCAAGCATAGTAGACTTCCTTTAAGAAATCGAAAAAGGGCAAGGAATAAGCCGGACCTCGATACACACAGATTGTGTGGGCCTTTAAATGTTACTAGCATTTCTGGAAAAGGTATTTTATGACCTTTATTGATGACTATAGTAGAATGACCCGAGTTCTTCGCTTGAGCACAAAAGACCTAGCATTGGAAGCATTTAAAAATTTGCAAATGAGGTGCAAGTTGAAACAGGAGGAAAATCAAATGCTTAAGGTCAGATAGGGAGGAGAGTTCATGTCTAATGAATTCAAGCAATATTGCAATATACATGGCATTAAGAGGCAACCCGACATGCAGGGTTCTCACCCTCAAAGAAATGGGATTGCTTGAAAGGAAGAATAGAGCCATTCTCAATGCCGTAAGGAGTATGCTAAAAATACTCCGGGTTTGCCAAATTTCCTTTGGGAAGAAGTTAAAGGCAAAGGTGCATGTGCAAAACCAGCTTACCATCCTTAAGCATCAAAGGAGAAATTCCAGTTACATTATGGGCTAACAAAACACCAGGACTATGAAAGGCTTAAGGCCTATGGATGTCCGGCATTTGTTCATGTGCCGATGAGTTGAGGAAGAAGCTTGATGACAAAGCTTATATTACATACACAGTTGGATATGACCAAGAATCAAGGCATCACGTGGGTTTATGATCCAAGCAAAAGGAAAATTCTAATTAGCGTGGATGTTGTGTTTGATGAAGAACAATACTACAAGGTATTACCAGGGATCAACAATCGGGTCAAAACAGATAACCACAGGATTGAGGAAGTACCAAATATTCCGAAAAAAAGGTGCGCCAACAACTACTGATTGGATCGGGATGAGGAAGATGAACAATTATCAACTGACCATAATGTTATTGCTGATGACAATGTGCGTGGCGGAGGTTCAAGATCAACAAGATGAGGTACAAGATAATGTTGTTAAAAAGAAAAGGAGGACGAAGCGAAAATGCTTAAGGGGAAAGCTGCTACACAACATGATCTACTTGGACGTGATGCCTCCTCGTAGGAGCGTAAGATTGAAAGAAAAAGAAGGTGAGATTCTTGGACTCTTTGAAATTCTAATGCATTTGGATGTAGCTGTACCTAAAAAACGTTATGATGAAGCCGTAACCTCACATGATTGCAAAACCGGGTCAAGGCCATGCAGAAGAAATGCAATCATTTGAGAGAACAAACACTTATGAGGTTGTAGATACTCCTAGTGACAAGAATATTGTTGGTAACAAATGGTTGTATAAGATAAAGACTCAAGCAGATGGAGTAACACCAAAATTCAAAGCAAGGCTGGTTGCTCGTGGGATTTACCTGGAGGTATGGACAAGATTATGAAGAAACTTTTTCTCCTCTGGTAAAAATGAATAGCATAAGAATGCTACTGTCAATTGCAAATGCAGCAGACTTGGAAGTACATCATATGGATGTAACTACGGCCTTCTTGAATGCAGACTTAGAAGAAGAAATCTATATGAAAATACCTCCAGGTTTTGAAAAAGAAAATGGAAAAGTTTGGAAATTAAAAAAGGCAGTTTATGGCCTTAAACAATCCCCAAGGGAATGGTACAGGTGTATAGATGCTTTTCTTAGAGAGCAGGGCTTTGGAAAATTGCAAAATGATGGCAATGTCTACAAATTTCTTAGAGGAGCTGAGTGGTGCATAATAGCTCTCTATGTAGATGACAATATAATGGTAGCTAATGGCATTGATATTTTGGAACATTGCAAGAACATTCTGAAAAGCAAATTTAAAATGTCAGATCTTGGTGAGTTGAAGAAATTTTTGGGCATAGAAGTTCATAGAAATAGGGAGAACAAAATCCTGACATTGACTCAAAGAGGACGATTGAGGGAATGCTTAAAAGTTCAAAATAATCGAATGTAATATCAAGCACTACTCCAATAGTTCCAGGCTGCAAGCTCAAAGAAAATGTGTCCAAAGACGATGCAAACGAGAGGAAATGAGTAATGTACCTTATATGTCATTGATTGGTTGTTTGTCCTATGTTGCCAATTGTACTAGGCCGACATTGCTTATGTGGTGAATATGCCGAGCGACATACAACAATGACCCGTGAAAGGAGCATTGGATGGCGAAATAAACGTGTCCGAGATATCTAAAAGGTACAATGAATCATGGAGTTAGCTATAATCTGAAAAACTTACAATTGCATGCTTTATTGTGACGCTGATTGGGGAGAGATCTAGATACAAGGAAATCCACTTCGGGATATTTAACTTTCTTAGGAGGAGCTCCCATTGGTTGGAAATGTAAAAAGCAAAATGCTACAACCATGTCAAGTGTTTGGCTGAATATGCCCTCAGCTGTATTAGCTACCAAAGAAGTAATATGGGAAAGAAGGCTGCTAATAGAACTTGGTTTTGATCAAAAACAAGGCCATCAATTGTCTTCGTGGATGCACAAGTCGCATTGCAATGACGAAAAGATCCCATCTTCATGAAAGATCTAAACACATAGAACTTGAACTTCATTTTATCGGGAAATAGTTGCAAAGGATATAGTAAAGTTGGTATATGTTAACACAAACCAAGCAATGCGTACTTTGCTCACAAAACCTTTGGCAAAGACAAGATTTACTGAGTTGAAGTGCATGATTAAATGTGTGGATTACAACATGAAGGGGAATGTTGAATATATGTCATGTTGTAATTGCACTTAGGTAGTGCTTGAAGCACTTGAAGCACTTGAAGCACGATTGGGATTTGCAAATACGGCAATGGTTAATAAACCATTGAATATGTATAGCAGAAGCCGGGTCATTATAAGAACGACACCTTGCATATCCTAAAGGGGGAAATATGATTCAAAGTTCCGAATTAAGAAAGGGTATAGCAAGCTGCTCGTTCGGTCCGGCATAGCGGCCGGACTGAAGGTTATAAACAGAAAAAGAAGAATTGCATTGTATTATCATTGTGAAGGAGGAATATTGCGTGTTTGGACATGATATGATCCGGGCTTGGGCTGTCGAAGTGTTACAAATCAATTTCATATCTTATTTGTATGATGAGGATGCAAATGCAATAGTTTGAAGATAACTTGTAATTTATCTTGTCTATTGCTTGTTTGAATATACTAACAAGTTTATTAATTTAACTTGTTGAGTGTTGTTTGAATTCTTCATATGTTGAATATATGTCATGTTGTAATTGCACTTAGGTAGTGCTTGAAGCACTTGAAGCACTTGAAGCACTTTTGAAGCACGATTGGGATTTAGAAATACGCAATGGTTAATAAACCATTGAATATGTATAGCGGTAAGCGGGGTCATTATAAGAACGACACCTTGCATATCCTAAAGGGGAAATATGATTCAAAGTTCAATTAAGAAAGGGTATAGCAAGTCGTTGTTCGGTCCGCATAGCGCCGGACCAAGGTTATAAATGTAAAAGAAGAATTGCATTGTATTATCATTGTGAAGGAGGAATATTGCGGCCGAGGAGGACATGATATGATATGATCCCGCTTGATCAATGTTACAAATCAATTTCATATCTTATTTGTATGATGAGGATGCAAATGCAATAGTTTGAAGATAACTTGTAATTTATCTTGTCTATTGCTTGTTTGAATATACTAACAAGTTTATTAATTTAACTTGTTGAGTGTTGTTTGAATTCTTCATTGGTATCGAGCCTTCTGCATCCTATAAAAATTCATCATGTCTAGCGATTTGGAGCAAATCGCTCAATGCCATTGAGGTGTTCAAGGGGGAAAGTGGTTTCCAAGTCCGAAACAAAGTATCCGTGAAGTCCGAGTTTGAAAACCTCGTGGTATTTAGTTGATCCTAAAGCAAGCAGAGATCTAGTGCTAATGCCGGTGCAGGGTCAACTAGGGGAGCCATTCAAGCTCAAGCACGTGATTCCACACCGGTGGAAGTGGTGAAGCTAGTATAGTCGCCGCAGAAAAGTGCAAGGTCCAAATCACCTCAAGTGTGTCAACCGATGAGGTAATTAAGATTAAAGAGGCTCAAGCTATCATTTGTCGTAAGGTTGGAACAAAATTATTAAGCTCAAGCTTAGGGGGCTAAGCCCTAGTGAAATGTGGACCTACATGGTCACAAATTATGAAGTTAAAACATCATCTCAGATTGATGTTTTGGAGAAGCAGTTGAGGAAACTAAAGCTACATGAGAAAGATAATATAACTGAATTTTGTGAAAAATTTGATTCCATTGTAGCAGACCTAGAAGGTGCAGGTGTTATATTAAATGAGCAATATCAATTGCTGGCTATTTCCAGGGCTGTTTCTCACAATGCTTACTTGGCTACCCTTCTAAGGAATATTGCAAGAACCAAAGATCATGCAATACAAATGATACTTAACCCCATTTGAACAGAGGCAGTTTGGCCAAGATGAAGACGAACAAGCTGCAGAAGTGCTTTATGCAGGTAAACATAAGGAAAAGAGGGGTTTTGGCAAGGCTGGCAGGGACAAAGTTGGACCTTGTTATAATTGCAATGCATATGGTCATTTAAGGGCTGATTGTCCAAAAACAAGAAAGGAAGTTATATGTTACAATTGTGATGGTAAAGGCCACTTTGCTTCCAGGTTGTCCCAAATTCAAAGGGGCGTAATGCTAAAGGCAAAACCAGAGGCAGAGGCAAAGGACATTTGCACAAAAAGGAAAGGGAAGTTCTAAAGATAATCCAAAGATTAAATTTAACACGTGAGACTCGGAGTGAGGAGGACGAGCAAAATGAAGATGATGAGGTTAGTTATGCTAAATTATGTCATTTGATGCATGAGAATGATCACAATATGATAATTGTAGATTCAGGAGCCGAGAGGACAAGAACATCATCCGCAGTTGCTTAAAGATTGCAAGAAAGTAAAAGTGGACATGTGCAACTAGGAAATGGCGATTTGCAAGAAATCAAAGATACAGAATGCTTGAACTGTATGATCTTGAAGGGAAGGTCATGGGTTAGAAAATGTGCTTTGTGTTCCAGTTTAGTTAGAAACCCCGATTTCAGCTTGTCGGGCTTAGTTGATCTTGGGTATAAAGTTCTCTTTGAGAGATTGAATGTAAAGTGTTTCTCAACAATAAACTCAAGTTTCTTGGTAAAAAAGAATTGGCAATTTATTTGGTTTAAACTTAAATCATTATGTTCCAAGTGTTAACCTTGTAACATGTGCAAGTACAAAAACATGGCATGAGAGAATGTGTCATGTAAACTCTAAAACTGCCAAACTTATGATCAAGAAAGGGCTGATCAAGGGCACAAACCGATGATAATGAAAAGCTTAAATGTGGGGCTGCATTTTAGGCAAGCATAGTAGACTTCCCTTTAAGAAATCGTAAAAAGGGCAAGGAATAAGTCGGACCCGATACAATACGATTTGTGTGGGCCTTTAAATGTTACTAGCATTTCGAAAAAGGTATTTTATGACCTTTATTGATGACTATAGTAGAATGACCCGAGTTTATCGCTTGAGCACAAAAGACCTAGCATTGGAAGCATTTAAAAATTTGCAAAATGAGGTGCAAGTTGAAACAGAGGAAAATCAAATGCTTAAGGTCGATAGGGAGGAGAGTTCATGTCTAATGAATTCAAGCAATATTGCAATATACATGGCATTAAGAGGCAACTGACATGCAGGTTCTCACCCCAAAGAAAATGGGATTGCCGAAAAGGAAGAATAGAGCCATTCTCAATGCCGTAAGGAGTATGCTAAAATACTGGGTTTTGCCAAATTTCCTTTGGGAAGAAGTCAAGTAAGGCAGCAAGGCATGTGCAAAACCGCTTACCATCCTTAAGCATCAAAGGAGAAATTCCAATTACATTATGGGCTAACAAAACACCGTGACTATGAAAGGCTTAAGGCATGGATGTCCGCATTTGTTCATGTGCCGATGAGTTGAGGAAGAAGCTTGATGACAAAGCTTATATTACATACCGGTTGATATGACCAAGAATCAAGGCATACAGGGTTTATGATCCAAGCAAAAGGAAAATTCTAATTAGCGGTGGATGTTGTGTTTGATGAAGAACAATACTACAAGGTATTACCGTGGGATCAACAATCGTGGTCAAACAGATAACCACAGGATTGAGGAAGTACCAAATATTCCAAGAAAAAGGTCGCGCCAACAACTACAGATTGATCGATGAGGAAGATGAACAATTATCAACCGACCATAATGTTATTGCTGATGACAATGTGCGTGCAAAGCAGTTCGTAAGATCAACAAGATGAGGTACAAGATAATGTTGTTAAAAAGAAAAGGAGGACGTAGCGTAAATGCTTAAGGGGAAGCCGCTACACAACATGATCTACTTGGACGTGATGCCTCGTAGGAGCAGAAGATTGAAAGAAAAAGAAGGTGAGATTCTTGGACTCTTTGAAATTTAATGCATTTGGATGTAGTTTGTATCTAAACGTATGATGAAGTCAGAATCTCACATGATTGCAAAACCGGGTGAAGGCCATGCAGAAGAAATGCAATCATTTGAGAGAACAAACACTTATGAGGTTGTAGATACCCTAGTGACAAGAATATTGTTGGTAACAAAATGGTTGTATAAGATAAAGACTCAAGCAGATGGAGTAACACCAAAATTCAAAGCAAGGCTGGTTGCTCGTGGATTTTACCCAGGGTATGGACAAGATTATGAAGAAACTTTTTCTCCTCCTCGGTAAAATGAATAGCATAAGAATGCTAACACAATTGCAAATGCAAAGAGACTTGGAAGTACATCATATGGATATAACTACGGCCTTCTTGAATGCACTTAGAAGAAGAAATCTATATGAAAATACCTCCGTGTTTTGAAAAGAAAATGGAAAAGTTTGGAAATTAAAAAAGGCGGTTTATGGCCTTAAACAATCCCCAAGGAATGGTACAGTGTATAGATGCTTTTCTTAGAGAGCGTGGCTTTGGAAAATTGCAAAATGATGGCAATGTTTACAAATTTCATAGAGGAGCTGAGTGGTGCATAATAGCTCTCTATGTAGATGACAATATAATGGTAGCTAATGGCATTGATATTTTGGAACATTGCAAGAACATTCAAAAGCAAATTTAAAATGTCGATCTTGGTGAGTTGAAGAAATTTTTGGGCATAGAAGTTCATAGAAATAGGGAGAACAAAATCCCCGACATTGACTCAAAGAGGACAGATTGAGGGAATGCTTAAAAAGTTCAAAATAACTGAATGTAATATCAGCACTACTCCAATAGTTCCAGGCCGCAAGCTCTCAAAGAAAAAATGTGTCCAAAGACGATGCGTAACGAGAGGAAATGAGTAATGTACCTTATATGTCATTGATTGGTTGTTTGTCCTATGTTGCCAATTGTACTAGGCCAGACATTGCTTATGTGGTGAATATGCTGAGCAGATACAACAATGACCCAGGAAAGGAGCATTGGATGGCAGCTAAACGTGTGCTGAGATATCTAAAAGGTACAATGAATCATGGAGTTAGCTATAATACAGAAAACTTACAATTGCATGCTTATTGTGACGCTGATTGGGGAGGAGATCTAGATACAAGGAAATCCACTTCGATATTTAACTTTCTTAGGAGGAGCCCTCGTTAGTTGGAAATGTAAAAGCAAAATGCTACAAAGTCAAGTCTTTGAGGCTGAATATGCCTCAGCTGTATTAGCTACCAAAGAAGTAATATGGGAAAGAAGGCTGCTAATAGAACTTGGTTTTGATCAAAACAAGGCCACTGAATTGTACCGTGGCGATGTGGTGCCGCATTGCAATGACGAAAAGATCCCGCTCTTTCATGAAAGATCTAAACACATAGAACTTGAACTTCATTTTATCGTGGAAATAGTTGCAAAGGATATAGTAAAGTTGGTATATGTTAACACAACCAAGCACTTAGCAGACTTGCTCACAAAACCTTTAAAGACAAGATTTACAGAGTTGAAGTGCATGATTAAATGTGTGGATTACAAATATGAAGGGGAATGTTGAATATATGTCATGTTGTAATTGCACTTAGGTAGTGCTTGAAGCACTTGAAGCACTTGAAGCACTTTTGAAGCACGATTGGGATTTGCAAATACGGCAATGGTTAATAAACCATTGAATATGTATAGCGTAGTCGGTCATTATAAGAACGACACCTTGCATATCCTAAAGGGGAAATATGATTCAAAGTTCAATTAAGAAAGGGTATAGCAAGTCGTTGCTCGGTCCGCATATAGCGGCGGAATCAAGGTTATAAACGTAAAAGAAGAATTGCATTGTATTATCATTGTGAAGGAGGAATATTGCGTGGCCAGGAGGACATGATATGATCCCGCTTGGTCGTCGGAAGTTACAAATCAATTTCATATCTTATTTGTATGATGAGGATGCAAATGCAATAGTTTGAAGATAACTTGTAATTTATCTTGTCTATTGCTTGTTTGAATATACTAACAAGTTTATTAATTTAACTTGTTGAGTGTTGTTTGAATTCTTCATTGGTATCAGAGCTACAGATCCTATAAAAATTCATCATGTCTAGCAGATTTGGAGCAAATACGCTCCAATGCCATTGAGGTGTTCAAGGGGAAAGTGGTTTCCAAGTCCGAAACAAAGTATCCGTGAAGTCCTCGAGTTTGAAAACCTCGTGGTATTTAGTTGATCCTAAAAGCAAGCAGGAGATCTAGTGCTAATCTTTGGTGCGGGGGTCAACTAGGGGAGCCAGTTCAAGCTCAAGCACAGGTGATTCCACAGCTGGTGGAAGTGGTGAAGCTAGTATAGCTGCTGCAGAAAGTGCAGGTCCAACAGTCACCTCAAGTGTGTCAACTGATGAGGTAATTAAGATTAAAGAGGCTCAAGCTATCATTTGCTGTAAGGTTGGAACAGCTATTAAGCTCAAGCTTAGGGGGCTAAGCCCTAGTGAAATGTGGACCTACATGGTCACAAATTATGAAGTTAAAACATCATCTCAGATTGATGTTTTGGAGAAGCAGTTGAGGAAACTAAAGCTACATGAGCAAGATTTATGGGTCTAGCAAGATTTATTCACAAAAATTTCCTTCACATGCACTAGGGAGCCACAATATGGTCACTTATCCCTTGTGCTTGATCAATAAAAACTCTTAAGTTCTTAAAGCAATTCAAACTTTAAGTCATAAGAATGAAAATATTAAACCATTGAACAGTTACTGTAGCAGGGTTCATTTGACTCGAACACTGTGACTCGAACACTGTTCCAGCTTTGACCGATATTTGTATATCGGATTCTTCACCAAACACATTGATTCTGCTTCATCCACCGCGTATATATCCTCTGCTATCTTCATTCCTTATATAATGCAGACTTCCGGCGGTTAAGGCCTCATTCATGCTTTCCAATCTGAGGCTGTTGTCTATTGAACTATATCCCACAGGCTTGACTAAGGAAATCTGCTACTTTCGATTTATCCCACATACCTGCTTTGGAAACAAGCCCTTTAACCATTAGCCAATTTTTGCCTCTAATTTTGTAAAGCACATAAAGCACTTATATGCATAAAGCACTTATATGCATTTGCTTGCATCTTCAACTGTTCTGTACTTTACAACCTACTGCCACTGCTTCTCATAGGTTGTTTTTGTTGTCACAAAATATTCACTGCCACTGCTTCTCATGAATATAAGATGACTATTTTCTAACATTCCTCCTTCAGCTTATATTCATACTATAAGTCCAACACATTCAACTGTTGTTTGAATTTACTGAATTTGACTTCTGCAAGTGCTTTAGTGAAGATGTCTGCTGTTTGACTGTTAGTGTCAACATATTTCATTTGAATGATACCTTGTGATGCCGTGATCTCGTATGAAATGAATACTTAGCTCTATATGCTTAGTCCCCATGCCATGATGAACTGGTTTTTCACTATAGCTATGCAACTTTGGCTATCTGTCATAATCTCGGTAGCTTCACTTTGTACATGATTTAATTCCTCCAATAATCTTCTCAACCGGACTATTTCTTTGGCCACTAGAGATGAGGCAAAGATATTCTCCTCTGCCAGAGCTCATAGCTATGGCGTACTGCTTTTTGCATCTCCAAGTTATAGCATTTTTCCTAAGAATATGACATATCCTCGATGTTGACCTTCTTGTGCTTAGATCTCCTCCCAATCGCATCACTATAGGCGCTTAGTTTTAAATTTTCTCTTGAAGTAGTAACATATACCTTGAGTGGATGTTCCTTTTAGATACTTTAGCACTCGCTTGCCTGCCTCCCGGTGATTTTTGTAGGATTGTGGCATCTTCTACTCAAGATATTGACAAAGATATGCAATGTCAGTCCGGTATTATTTGCCGTGTACAACAAGCATCCAATTAAAGCCCTGTATGGAGTGTTTTTCCATATCTATACTTGGCTTGTCTTCTCGAGTTTGTCAGAAGAGTATGCCCCGAGTCATAGGTATTTTCACAACCTTAGCATCTTCCAAATTAAATCTTCTCAACATGTTATCTATATGTGTCTTTTGATGTAACTTGATGTACTTCCTCGATCCCTGTTCCTGATGACTTCTATACCCAAGAATTTCTTTAGTTCTCCTAAGTCCGACATTTGAAACCTGCTTTTTAATCTTCTTTGCTTCAATAAGAACATTCATAGTACTTGCAATCATTATACAATCATCCACATAAAGTGCTATAATGCAAAATTCTTCTCCTTCTTGGAATCTATAAAGGTTACCATCATTCTTTAATTTTTCAAACCTGTGTTCTTGTAGAAATTGATTCATGCAGAGGTACCATTCTCTAGGAGATTGCTTTAACCCATAAACCGCTTTATGTAGTCTCCAAATCTTATTTTCTCCCCTGCTCAAATCCAGAGCTTGTTTCATGAAAGCTTCCTCTTCTAAGGTAGCATTTAGAAAGGCTGTTTTGACATCCATATGGTGTATTTCCATATTCATTTCATTTGCCATTGCAATCAAAATCCTAATGCTTGTGAGTTTGACAATAGGAGAGTAAGTTTCTTCATAGTCTTTGCCCCTTTTTTGAGTGTACCCCTGAGCAACCAGTTCGGCTTTATACCTCTTGCTGCCATCAGGATTTTCTTTGATCCTAAATAACCATTTACTTCCAATCACATTTTTGCTGTCATCAATATCCACCAGCTCATATGTTTTTGTTTCAGCAAATGAGCTTAGCTCCTCTTTCATAGCTGCCATCCACTTGCTTTTATTTATACTTTGCTGAGCTTCTTCAAAATTCTACGGGTATATCTTCATTTTCTAGGAGGGCCATAATTTGTTCATCCTCTGGTTCATCAATAGTAATGTTTCTTCTGCTTCTCCCTTGCTCATCCCTTCCATATGGTAAATCCCCCAACTTTGCTTCTTCTATGAGTTTTTCAACTTGTGTTTTTCTTTTTCTTTTGACTATTGTTTCCTTGTTCTCAAGGTTTCCATTGTTGATCTGCTGGCCTTGGTTGAGTTCCTGTTGTGTATTCCCATTTTGCTTCCACATTATCCTCTTGGCTATTTTCATCATTTTCATCAACATCAAATTTTACATCCTTATGTTCATGTGTTCCTCCTCAATCTTATGCCTCCTTTTTATACATTGTGCTTGTACAATATGTTTTCATTGAACAAGACATCTCTACCGATTATGATTGTTTTTGTTTTTTACGGATTGTAAATTCTATATCCTTTGATTCATCATCATAACCAACCACAAATCCAATTTCAGCCTTATCATCCAGCTTTTTCCTTAACTCTTTGGGTATGTGTGAATATGCCAAACACCCATATACTTTATACTTGTCAAAATTAATCTTTGTGTTTGGATTCCATAGCAGACTAGGCAGATTTCCATCAATGCTGCTTGATGGCAAATTATTTTGTATTTCTACACTTGTCTTGAGTGCTTCTTCCCATAGATTGCTAGGTAGTCCACTTTGCTTCAACATAGATCTAACAGCATCTAATATTGTTCTGTTTTTCCTTTCTGATACACCATTCTGTTGAGGGCTATGTCTGCATGTCAATTGCCTTTTAATTCCATGCTTCAAGCAATATAATCTGAATTTGTCAGATAGGTATTCTCCACCTCTATCTGACCTAATACATTTCAGTTTATTTCCAGTTTCTCTCTCAGATGCCACCACAAATTGTTTAAATGCTTGTAGTGCTTGGGACTTTGTAGTTAAAGCATAAGTTGTGCACTTTCTGCTGAAATCATCTGTAAAGGTAATGAAATACCTTTTATTTGTCCTACTTTTGACATTCAGAGGACCACAGAGATCTGTATGTACCAGCTTTAGCACCTGAGTTGCTCTGGTTTTTCGTTTGGCAAAAGGCAATCTGCTCAGTTTTCCCAAAGCACATCCTTCACATATGAAGTGTGCTGAATTTTTGTTGCAGCATATCCAACCTTGTTTAATCAATTGTTTGAGATTTTTGTTGTTTGTATGAGCAAGTCGATTATGCCATAGTTCTAACCCTTCTTCTTTAATAGTATTGATGCTCACTACATTTTTCATTGCAAATAAATTTCCAAATCTGGTAGCACGAAATTTCAATTCATCCTTGAGATAAATATTACATTGCAATGAGTCAAAAGTGACCCTATAGCCTAGATCAACCAGTTGACTAACAGAAATCAAATTCTTGATTATTGTAGGCACACATAACACATTTTGGATATCTACAATGTCACCATTTAAATCTTCAAGTCTGCAAAGAAACCCCTACTCAATTTTTTTGAAGAGCTCCATTTCCAACTTGTATATTTCTTGAACTTGCATTGGTAGGATTCTTCAGTAGATCAGTGGACTGCACTACTGATCTTTCAGCTCCACTATCAACTACCATATAATCATCAAATTTGTTAGATTCAGCTTTATCAAGAATAGCAAATTCATTAAGTACCTCATCATCTTCATCTTCAGAATTTGCTTTAGATTTTTCTCCATGTTCTTCAGCCACAAATGCTTTTTCATAACTTCTTCCTCTTCCTCTATTTGAGGATTTGCCACCTCTGCTATCAGGCCTCCCTCTTCCCCTTGCATAATTCTTTGGAGTTGGACATTTTGAGGCTACATGACCTCTTCCACCACATGTGTAACAGTTAAACTCTTTTTTCAACTTAGGACAGTCATTCTTGTAGTGACCTTGCTCATGGCAATGATAGCAAGTCACTTTCTTCTTAACAACTAATATCTCAGGATCATTAGATTGTTGCCTTGATATTTTCTTTTGTTCCCATTCTGTTCTCAAACAATTTTCTGCTTCCTCTCTTGTCTTACAAGTATTTCTAATAAATAAAGCAAGATTTTCATTATCCACTGCTCTAGATATTTGCAGAATTTGGCTTCTGTCTGATACATTCACATTTGCCCCAGCAAGATCAGCTATGAGGTTATCAAACCTATCAAAGAACCCTGAGACATCTTCATCCTCTGCTAATTTTAACCCTCTTAACTCATTTTCGAGTAAATCAATTTGAGTGGATTACAACATGAAGGGGGAATGTTGAATATATGTCATGTTGTAATTGCACTTAGGTAGTGCTTGAAGCACTTGAAGCACTTGAAGCACTTGAAGCACGATTGGGATTTGCAAATACGGCAATGGTTAATAAACCATTGAATATGTATAGCAGAAGCCGGGTCATTATAAGAACGACACCTTGCATATCCTAAAGGGGGAAATATGATTCAAAGTTCCGAATTAAGAAAGGGTATAGCAAGCTGCTCGTTCGGTCCGGCATAGCGGCCGGACTGAAGGTTATAAACAGAAAAAGAAGAATTGCATTGTATTATCATTGTGAAGGAGGAATATTGCAGAAGCCGGAGGACATGATATGATCCGGGCTTGGGCTGTCGAAGTGTTACAAATCAATTTCATATCTTATTTGTATGATGAGGATGCAAATGCAATAGTTTGAAGATAACTTGTAATTTATCTTGTCTATTGCTTGTTTGAATATACTAACAAGTTTATTAATTTAACTTGTTGAGTGTTGTTTGAATTCTTCACACTGTGCTCGCCTCTCCTTCCAGCACACCTTGAGGCGCTGCGGGCCCATGGCCACAGTATAAGCCAGATTGGGGAGACATTCATTGCCCATACCCGCCACCGTCTGGAAGTAAATAATGTGGTGGTTAAGTGCGGCCCATTGAAGAGGCAAGAAACCTGTCTCCTGGAGAAGGATCTGATATGGAACTGTGGATTTCGACCCAAGCGCCCCTGCAAAGAAGGCTTTCTGTATCTGCTCCAATTCATTTTACGTGGCTGGGGATATGATCGGACCCTAGACTTCGACCCCATATAATAGAACAGGTTCCACCAGAATCTTGAACAAGTGGGACAGATGGGGCGAATCATACAGCTCTGCTTTGTAACTGTTATTCTGCATCACATAAAGTGCATGAAACAGTGTAAACAGACCTTTATATGATAAATTTGAGATGTTAGATCTTGGTGAACTCAGGAAATTTCTAGGTATAGAAGTACATCGAAACAGAGAAAATAAGAGCCTACTACTAACACAAACTACCAACATACAGGGTATACTCAATCGTTTTGGAATGAAAGATTGCAATATAGTCATCACACCTTAGCAGCAGGTAAAAGATTTTCAAAGAGCATGTCCTCAAGATGATGTTGAATGTGAAGCAATGAAAAAAACCTCTTATAGAGAACTCATTAGATGTCTATTGTACATAAGCAACTCAACAAGACCAGATATCTCCTATGTTGTAAGTATTTTGAGCAGATATAATAATGATCTAGGAAGGTTACATTGGTTGGCAGCTAAAAGAGTACTAAGGTATCTAAAGGGAACCGTAAATGATGGTATTTGATATTCTAATCAAAGTCTGGAATAGACAGCATATGCTGATGCTTATTGCGCCAGTGACTTGGACACAATGAAATCCACATCTGAATTTTCTGTTATGCTTGGAGGTGCAAGCATTGTCTGGAAGAGCAAGAAGCAAACCAGCATTGCCATGTCTTCTGCTGAAGCATAATATTTTGCAACTAGTCTTATAGCTAAGGATATAGTTTGGTTAAGAAGACTGCTCAATGATAGCAAGAGCTGCATTGCAATCACAAAAAACCCTAATCTTCATTAGACTAAGCGTATTGAGCTATATATGCACTATATATGCACTGTCAAATAGCAGATATCCTCACAAAAGCTCTAGCTGGTACAAAGTTTAGTATGCTCAAGCAATAATTAGGAGTTACAGCTAAAGTCTTATGATTTGCATGAAAGGAGAACGCAACAGAATGATATTGGCATAATTAAGAAGTTACAGATAATCTGTCATAACAGTTGAAGAAATATTACATAAAGGGAGGTTGAAGTTATTTAATCATGTATGTTTCTACATTTATGGATGAGATGATCATGTTGCATATAAACATATGATCTTATAGGGACAGAAGGCTAGTAACTACCTATTATTAGCTAGGTTACATTATATTCATAAGACCATATTCAAGACGGGCTCAAGGATACATTATCTCATGGTAAGTTCCAATGGTATAAGATGTGAACCGTGAATAATCAACGAGACATTGATGCCAATGGTTATAGAAATTATACAATGTCAATGGTCAGTTATTTGAAAAATAGAAGGCAGTCACAACAAGAGCTCGGTCGAATCATATAACAACATGTACAGAGATGAAGATCAGTTGAATAAAATGAAAACATATAGATAAGATAGAAATGGGAAGAATTTTAAGCTATATAAGTGATGCAGGAAGGTTATTTGATAGCCGGGAGATGCAGTAGTGTAAAGCCAATTTGGTCGCTTGTGCTTTTGAATGCAACTATAGTATAGTATTGAATATGTAGCAAAATAACAGGGGGTTCCAGGGGGATTTGATATGGATGTAAAAATAATAATTCATGAAATCATAGACCATATATCCTTAAACAATTGAATGGGTTGTTATGAAAAAAAAACATAGATTCAAGATAGAAAATAATCACATTAGCTCATTGGGTACATTAGTTAAAGTAGCCTTATTAGGACATTGAGTTATTTTGGTAGAGGTTTAAGCCCCCGTATTTCATATTCTAAAATCTTAAGCAAAGCCGTATAGAGGTTCGATGGGTCATAGGATCGACGAATCCGACAACTGTGGTAGTCCAGGGTGCACCTCGTTTAGTATTGATTACCTTGCGTGAATAGTAAAGGCACAATGGTACAAAAATTATTGCCAAGTATGCTTCTCTAGTTATGCTGGTAGGAGACGGTGGGAATATTAAAACAAAAAGGTGTTGCATCAAAGATTCTTGTTGTGATTTTTATGCCTTATTTTTGTAAACTTCAATTTCTTAGTTCTTTATTCGATTTCAATTCATGATATTTGTGTCCAAAATAGCTTTAACAAACCACTTTTTCTGGGCTAGATTTGATGGTGTAATATAGAGGACTAGGAATGTTTTCTTGGTTCACAGGTCAAGAGCAAGTCATTTCGTGTACACAATAATATCTAACCATCATTTTCAATTTCTTGGCTTCATGTATTCTTAGGTTTTTATTCCCTGTAACCATTGAATGGACCTGGCAGACAGGTGTCAGCAGGTTGCCTGCATTTTGGAAACTTAAAAGAGGCGAGACTGCAGATTTGATTCTCATGGCTGCTGCAGCCTGAGTGCAGTTTTGATTGGATCCTCGTAGGTTGTTAGCGAAGTTGTATTCCTGGGAAAGCTCTGATAAAGTCTTTATATTTGCTTTTGTGATTCTAAAAACATTTGGATTTTTATATTTTTTGGTCAGCATGCATTGAAGACATGCCTATTAGAGGTGTCCTTCTTTTGAGCATAAACCATATGTGAGAAAGCAAGAATGAATATATAATTTATGAGTTATTCAGCATGAATGTTAGAGGAAGATTCACTTTCTAAATCACGTCATGAATTTTGGAGGATTGACTCTTCGGAGTGCTCATCATGAATCTTTTAGAAGGATGCCTGTAAAGAATATCCGATGATGAGATGCAGACTTAAGCCAGATGTATAACATATGGGCATTGCCATTATTTGCTACTTTTCAGAAGCATATATGAGAAAGCAAGAAAGAACTCAATTTTGGAAATTCTGAGCATGAATTTTGAAGGAGGATTCAATTTTCATCATAAATTTGGTGGAGGATTCACGCACTGAATTGCTAAGCATGAATCTTTGATAATTGAGTTGAATAAAATCCGATTTTATCGTCTACATAGACTTATAGATCTAACCAAAGGACAACATGCCTATTACTATTTAGAATTTAAACCCCCCACACGAAAGGAATTTATAGGGAAAACCTTAGCAGTATAATAAGCTTGTTGATAAGCTGTACATTTGTGTACATGTCAATATAATGATGATGGACACAATTGAGCTGCATGTCTAGGAATATATGATGCTAGTGCCTCCGCTAAACACGTGCGCAACATTATATGTAGCAGTTGGTTAGGTGTAACCAACCCGAGATATTGTACCTGAATAGGTGCAAATGTTGGTTAGTTCTAAAGAGTGTGACACTCATCTTCCAATAAAGCCCACTTGAAAGCATTAGCAGGCCCTGTTTTTTCCCTCTTACCGGGCCCATCTGCCTGTAGCGGTGTAAATTTATACGAATGGTTGCAATTGTTATCCGCTTCTTCTTAGACAAATGTGCTAACAGGTACCATTATAGACCTCTGGTAAGTATGGGATTATTTTGTTTCTTGTAGTGTGATGTCATTACTAGCTCTAAAGCACTGGCAAATCTTACTAAAAAAACATGTGTCTACATACTGCTTTAGGCTATTGTGATCCTCATTGTTGTGGATCGTGCACATATATACATCCCTGTTCCTATATAGTTCCATCTGGAGAATCAAATGGCTCGTTTCTTTTTTCCACAGGCTTTAAGCCGATGTGTCATAACCATTGTGTAGGCAAGGTTTAAAAGGCGCATGCCTTCATGTTTATCACCTTCTACAGATGTGACATTCTAGAGCAGCTATTTGAAGAGGTAAGAGTCTTGTCTCTTGCAGAAGAATTTGATATGGGACTGTGGACTTGACTCCAAGTGTTCAGGCCCGAAAGGCTTTCTGGACCAGTCCAAGCCTTCCCAACTAGAACGTGACTCACTGCCTTCCATACTTCCACTCTATACAAAGAATTGGTTCCACCAAAACAATAAACAAGTGTGCCTGATCAGACCAATCACAGAGCTCTGTTTTGTGACAGTTGTTCTATATTGTATAGAATGCCTTCCAGCCCCCGGTAGGCGTCCGTTCCCGGGCCTTGTACACACCGCCCGTCTAATATAAGTATCCTAATACATGATAGTAGTGAACTCCACGTTTAGGGATTTGTATCTTTGCACTTCTTCCACATTTTGGCCTTGATAAGTGAAGCAATTCGAGCATGCACTACATCTGTTTGCCAACCTATACCAATCCAACATTGATCAATGATTAAAAGAAAGCTGCACATTAAATATAACAAAATCAGTCCCCTCCATTGGTAGAGCATGTGAGTATGTTTATATTTGATCAAAATTGATTTTATTCTGTGCATTTGCAGCTTTTTTCCATGCATGCGGCAACATATAAATGGCTTTATACATCAAGAGATAGAAAGTAGCAGGAAGAAATGACTTTTAACTGGAGGTTTCTGTGACGCTTCAAACAGTATAACTGCACATCTATTCTAAATGCAAAATGTACATAAAATGCATGGATGAAAAGCATGCTATTCGCTCAAAAAGCATATCATCCACATGCTCAAATCTATTAGCTTATTGTGCATAACCATACCAATACATATAGGCTTTGTACTAGAAAGTCGTACCTTATATCATTGTACTTTTAGGCTCTCGTGAAGCATGTTACAGTAAAATGCATGAAAAGAAAGCCATAATGAGGTTTTTCTTCATATGAAACCACTTATACTTGGTCATTTTCCCTATTACATTTGCTGGTAAATGCTCAGCCTTAGAATGATGTTCAAAAATTGAAATAAATTTCTATTTGATGGCCTGAGTAAAGCACTACAGTTCCCTGATGTTTCATTGCAGTTGGTGTCCTGCTTCTAACCTAGATTTTCTTTAATATACTGAGACTTTTCCAACATAGAAATAGCAACCACAATAATTGTGCTTTATCAATCTATATGACATTCTTTTGTTCATAAAACTGGTCCAGAATGCACATTTCAGTTATTCTAAGAGGATGTATGAAATAGCAAAGATAAGAACATATCACAGAAGGCATGGCTAAGAACCAAAATCATGCAATGGTCTAGGGGTTGTAATTTTTGAAGGGTTTTTTGATCTCTGGAATTGATATGATGTGCATTCTATTTACTGCAGCTCTTGTCAAATTGTTTACTGCTCTAATCTAACATTTTGTAGGAGCTTTTGTGGAATGATGAAAGTTTTGCATGCTAGGCTTCCTAGCTCTTAGCCAAAAACCTCCACTGCTTGCTGTGCTAAACCTTGATGTGTTTGGCAAACTCAACTTTTATCAGAACTTCAATAACACATATTTTTTGTCGAAGAGGATAAAGGAGATGTTGTCTGAAGCAAAATTAGAAGTATATCTTATGGGCTTGAATTGAGTTACCTTTTATGATTCACGAAGACTAGATAGCCTATCAGACCCAAACAAGAACAAAGAACAACCGACCAATTATCGTCTAGGATTCAAAAACTCCTGGTTTTTTTTCAAGGAAAAACCTTAACAATAATAAGCTTGTTGATGCATTATACATTTTGTACATGTCAATGTAGCTATCAGGGGCACAATTAAGCCCGCATGTCTAGCACGTCCTAAGAAATACAATGCCACTGTCCCGATTGAGGGTGCGTTCAACATTACATGGAAATGATTAATTTGGAGTGGCAACTCTTAATATATAGTGTGGCACTCATCTTCAACCACTCCCAGCTGGCAGCATTGGTAGACCATGTTTTCTCGCTCTTTGGGGGCCCATTTGCCGGTCTCAATTTCGAGGCAATGTGCTCATGCGCGAATGGATACAATTGCTCTATGTTTTTTAATAGATAAATGCATTAATAAGTACTATTGTAATCCTCTAGAAAGCATGGGATTAATCTTATTCTTATAGTGTGATGTATTTACCAACTTCAAAGCACTGTTATTTCAAAAATTACTTAGGAAACATGCGCCCAGATATTATTTCAAATGATTTTTATGTACTTGTATGCATCTCTGTCACTGCACACTCCAGCTGGAGAACCAGAGGGCTCATTTTCCATTCCAGTAGGCTTTAAGACGTGTGGACCCATGACTCGTGTAAGTGAGGTTTGACTGAGTCTCCATGCGTATATTTTCTGGCAATATATAGTCTAATATCTAAAGTAGCTCATTGAAGAAATAGGAACCTGGTTTCTTGCAAAATAATTTGATATGGGACTGTGGACTTGACTCCAAGTTCTCAAGTTAGAAATGCTTTTTACATCTGTCGTTTGATGCAAGTGTCCCAGTATGTGGTGATAGTGAACTGTTCCTAAATGCTTATATTTTTGTGCTACCTTAACGTCTTGACCTTTGTAAGTGAAGGAAGCCTACCTCTGTTGCCTTGAAGACAACACCAAAATCACTTCAATTTTGGCCAAATTGATATGCATTGCAATGATTTGACAGAAAGTACTCAGTGCATCTAGATCCTGCTGCATACTCGCTAGGGTACAAACTAAGAGGTGCATGTCATCTGCATATATCAGTTGTGGGATGATATGGCAGGCAAGAATAGCCCATCCACCTCCATATTATGCAAGCCAATCCTCGAGCTGATCAATATACAAACTATTGTTGATGACCCGTTTTGATGGTGGCATTCGAGCTGAACATGTTTATAGATAGGTAGGTAGGTAGATAGTATTTTTTTATCATGCCATATACCTACCTCTCTGGAGTTTAGATTGTTCCCCTTCTGCAACGGAAAACCCCTCTAGTTCCAGGAGACTATACGCATACATAATCTCTATTTGAAGAAGATGACAGGTGCTATGAGTAGCAACACTGCAAGGAGTTGTAGCAGCAGCATGTGTGGTAGTAGAACTTCATAGGACTGCATAAGTGGTGGCAGTAGTAGCAGCACCTCGAGCGGTTGCAGTAGCAGCAACAACAACACTTGCATAGAGATGTGGCAGGGGCAGTTGTTGCATAAGTAGATGACCTAGCTATTCCATTCTGCACACTGTTTGCAGAAGCCTGGGTAGGTGGACAAAAAATCTTAATCTTGCCCTAAACAAATGCAGCAGCGCCATCAGTGTTTCTTATATCCCTCATACGACCAAGCTCTCGGTGACATGACTCCTGCTGCAGCGATGTGAGGTCATAGCCCACATATATGGAGGTGCCTTTTAGCTGGCACCTCTAACTGCTGATCTGCCACTGTAAGTTTCACAAGCAAATATATTGATTCAAGAAGAAATACAACAGGGATATTGCTGATACTGGAACTTCAAACGTATCAGACTATCCAAAGGATTCAAAAGACATAACTGAACTGCTACAACTGATAATGGATGCAAAAGAAGCATCTGAACTTATACAGGAAGTAAACGCTAATCTAGGCATAAAAGGAGCAATGACTGAAGCTAAAATTAGGTCCTGGAAGTCCTCCATGATGTTGCCTGGAATACCTCCATGACATGTGCTGACGTTGCCTTCTATTTTTGCATCTCAACACCCCCAATCAGTGACAGCACATGAGATCTCCCACTGAAGAGTTGCAGGCCAAGTTGATCAATGCATTGGCTGTGTTTGAGACGACCCAAAGATTTGGTGAAAATATCAGCAGTCATCTGATCTGTGGGACAATGAACAAGTTCAATTGCACCATCAAGGACCAGGTTGTGAACGAAATGGTACTTAATGTCAATGTGTTTAACTCGGCGGTGCAGGACAGCGTTGTGAGCAATGGCCAAGGCCCCCTGATTGTCAACATGAATGAGAGTGGAAGAGGAATTTACGAGGGAGAGTTCTGTACAGAGACGCTGAAGCCAAACTGCTTCATGAGCAGCATGGTTAAGAGCAACATATTCGGCCTTTGTACTTGATAGGCTGACACAGGTTTGTTTGGTGCTGCTCTAGCTAACAGACCAGGAAGACATAGCCAGAAACAGACTTGCGATCGTGGTGATCACCAGCCCAATCTGCATTAGAGAAACCATGCATGGAGAGGGGAGTGGCAGCTGCATGATAATGAATGCCAAGGGAAACAGTCCCTGCAACATAGCGAAGGACGCGTTTAAGACTGACACAATGGGTGTGTTTGGGAGAAGTGGCAAATTGGCTGAGTTTGCACAAGGAGAAGGCAAGATCAGGACGAGTGGAGATGGTGGCAAAGTTGAGCATACCCAGAATTTGACGATAGTGATAACGGATAAAATGAAGGGATGGAGAGGCTTTAGCATCAAGAGTGCTAACAAGATTGCAGGAGCTCATATGGAATTTGTGAAGCAGATCAGTGAGGTAGCGAGTTTGATACAGGTGAAGAATTCCTTTGGTCTGGGAATAAGATACTTCAATGCCTAGAAAGTGGTGAATGGTCCCAAGATCCTTCATCTTGAAGTGAGAGTTCAATTGTTGCTTGATAAAATTGAGATCGTCTTCATTGAAAGCTACGAGGAGTAAGTCATCGATATAGCAAATGATGATGGGAGGGTGAGGCTTATTCCGAAAATATACATTGGCATCTGCTTGACTACGCTGAAACTGCATGTTGAGAGACCTCCTCCTGAAGATCCCCATTTAAAAACGCATTTTGTACGTCCATTTGATGAATAAACATATGTTGGGAGCAAGCATAGGCAAGTACAGTCCGAATTGAAACCATTTTGGCCACAGGAGCATGTCTCCTCGAAATCAATGCCTTCTATCTGATTGAAACCGCGGGCCACCAAGCGGGCTTTGAAACGAGCAATGTTGCCATCTGAATTGTATTTGAGTTTGAAAACCCATTTGCTGGATACCACAGGATGATTGGGAGGACGCTCCACTAAAGTCCAGATCCCTGCATCATATATGGACTGCATCTCAGCCTCCATAGCCTTCTGCCAATCTGCTTTAAAAGGATCGGCAATTGCCTGAGAGTAGGATTGGGGTTCAGTGGGAGTGGCTCTAGAGAGTAGACCATAATCTTGCATCCAAATGGGGGGCCTGCGTTGGCGAATGGGACACTAATATCAGCAGAAGGAGGATTAACAAATGGAGGTGGTTCCAAAGGATCAGGGGAGGATGTATCAGGAATGGATTCTTGTATGGAAGTAACAGGTGTAGGTATTGGTAAAGGGCAATAAGAAGGAGACGAGGGAGGTTCTGGAACAGAGATAGATTGGGGAACGAGAGCAGGATTAGATGGTGGAGAAGGCAGTTCAAAAGTCAGGTGGTAAGGGTTTTGAATGGCATGGAGTAGTTTCACAGAATCTTGCATGGCAGCTAATGACAAGTTTTTGAGTGTGCAGATCCAAGAAGCGGTAAGCTTTGCTTTATCGGAATAACCAATAAACATGCAGACACGAGCTTGGGTGGATAGTTTGGAAACATGCTTAGAGAGTAGAACAAAAGCTTGGCGACCAAAGGTTCGAAGGTGAGATAAGCTGATAAGAGCAGAGGTCCAGAGTTCTTCAGGGATTGCATGTCCAATGGCGCGGTGAGGAAGAGATTGATCAAGTAGGCAACAGTGAGCACAGCTTCTCCCCAGAATTGAAGAGGAACCTGCATATTGATGAGAAGAGTACGCACCATTTCAAGGACAGTTCGATTTGCCCTCTCGATTCTTCCATTCTGCTAAGGAGAATAAGGCACAGATAGCTCATGATGAATGCCATTGTCTGCACAATAACGATGAAAAAGTTTGGAGTTGAATCCGCCGCCTCCATCAGTGCGCAAGGTGACGAGTTTGAGGCGCGTGCTCCTCTCAACCTGTCGATGGAATAGAAGGAACTGAGAGAAGACTTCACCTTTTCTTTCCAATAGATAGGGAAATAACTTTCTGGTATAATCATCTAGAAAGAGAAGCATGTACTTGCACCCTCCTGGTGTGGAAATAGAGAAAGGTCCACAAATGTCACTGTAAATCAAATACAAAGGCTATGGAGCTCGAGCATCTGATGGGAAAATTATGCAGCGAGTAATCTTACCCTGCATACATGCATGGCAGAAGAAATTGGAACACTTGTGGGATGGAACGAGCCCCTTTGAAGCAAGTAACTGGAGTCTGCCAGAGGATGGGTGTCCCAACCTGGAATGCCACAGTGCATATGAGGAAGAGATGTCTTCAACCAAACAACCAACTTCGTTGGAGATGCCAAAGATTCAAATATAAAAAGATTCCTTTGGCGAGATCCGGTAATGATCACCTTGGAGTGGGTATCCAATATTTGGCAATTATCTGCATAAAAAATAACATGATGACCACCTGAAGTGATTTTGCGGACTGAAAGTAATTGCTTATATAAACCCGAAACATGCAGAACATTACGCAGTGCCTTGATCTGTCCAGAAGGGAGCTATATTTGAACAGAACCTGTAGCAATACCGCTTTGAGAATTATGATCACCCATTTGGACACACCGAGGAAACTCCAGAGGTGTGTAATCTGTGAAAACATGCTTGAAAGGGCTCATGTGACATGTGGCACTAGAATACAAATACCAAGCTTTATCTGGAATTGGGGAATTTGATACATCGATGGCAGTGAACAGATACTCAAGAGATGCCTCCAAATTGTCAGCAGAATCATCAGAAACCTCTGGAATAACTGGAACAGTAACTCTTTCAGCAGAAAAATTGTCTTACTCAGGAACTTCCTCTACAACAAAATTGCTTTCTTCGCCAGAAGATCGTCGTGCTGAATCAAAGGTGCTGAATCAGAAGAACTGTAATGAGGTGCTCGAGAGGTCTCTACAGATGTAATAAACACTTCTACTTCTACTTCAACTTTTCTCTTCCATATGTTAATTGCATGTATTAGTGCTTATGCTTTCCATAAGTAAGCAAAGCATGATCATGAAAATTGTTACTCGCAAAGGTTTAAAGCACCAGAAACATTGGAAAAGTGGCAATGGAAGTATTGGACAAAGATAGTTCGCCTGAATATCCAATCAAAAACTAGTATCGGCAACCCTAATCAGATCTAGGAAGCAAGCAATCCTCTAACTACTGCATGTATAGTTCAATATTAGCAATGCATTGTTTTTTGTGCCTATCTACTTTGTCTGAGTGACAATGCCTCTATTTGATCATCGAGGGGTGCCAGCCTAGCTATAAGGTCTTCAATAATTGCCTGCCCTTGTTTCCCAAATATCCAACCAAAAGCCAGTATTTGCAACCCTAATCTTATCCAGAAATCAAGCGATCTTCTAATTGTTGTGTTAGGAATGTCCAATCAAAAACTACTATTGGCAACCCTAATCAGATCTAGGACTTAGCGTTTCAAGCGTGCTTATCTCTCCAGACATTTTCATTGCTCAAGAATTGCTCTAGCTAGCAAGCATCATGAAAATGAAGGCAAAACTCTCACCTTTTGGCCAAGAGTCTTTCGACCTCAAAGGGCTCTCAACGACTTTCCAATCCCTTTTGGTTTTCACACAAGCTCTGCATGTCAAGTAGATCGAGGAAATCTGGGTATAATTTCTTTAGCTTTTTTATCTTTCTAATCCGTGGATTTCTAAAATTGAAGATCCAACGTGCAGTATTAATTTTAGTTGACATGGACAAGCTAGAATTGCAACACTTCGTACGAAGCAAGCCCGCTAAAGGGGGGCTCCAAATTGAGAAGTCCGATCACAGAGACCAAATGATATAAACACGTACATAAACAATGAAAACAATAATATCTAATGGGAAGCAGCAATATCTGGATTTTTTTTTTTTTTTTTTTTTTGGGAGAGGAACTAATGTAAGTGTATTGATGTGAGAAGATACTGATGAAGACCCAAATATTGAAGACTATCATAACGCTCGTCCATCCCAAGACTGCCAATCAAATGGCTCAGATTGATGCATTGTTTGATTGGCATCAAATCTCTTGACTTTAGTGCAATTAAACTACAACACAGTCACATTATAGAGGATGTCTTTACGGATTATTTCAGAAAATTAAAGTGATTACAAACAAAATATGGCAAATACAAAAGATAGTCTCAGAAACAATTGTGTTTTCATTATAGACCTATATTGTAGTGGCTTGCATGTCAAACAAAAATTCGTTGTGAATCTCTACAAAGTCATAGCCATGCAAGATCAATCGGATGGTTTCACATATTAAGACAATAACACATATTAAGACAATGAACACTACACTTGAAGATATCCAATCATCCAAGTCTATGGACGACCAACAACCTTTCTATTTGAAGGATATTCAATATGTTTTCTACCTTAGAACGAATATTCTTTGTATGAATACAAAGGGCCAATGTCGTTGGGCCTCTTGAACATGTTTTATTTTCACCACTTCTTATCCACATTATGTGAAACAACTTATATATCATGTTTTTTAGCTAAATCTATATACATTATTCACAAAATGTATTATTGTTTGACTAGAGTTGGTAGGAAATCTAATCAAGAAAAAAGGAGGTTCAAGAACATATAGCTTTGATATTTATGTCAACATAATGCTTGACTTAATCAAGCAAGAAAAGCAAAAGATTAGCTATACTGACATATGTTCCATTCACACGGTATTCAAGCAATGTAAAGCAAGATCATGATGTACAGGTGTTGTATTGTTATTGTCGAGTATAATAAAGTCTGGATATGTGTATGTCCCTCCACTCGATGCATCCCATTACAATAGTACCACAATAATATCTATTTAAGTGGCATCTCGGGAGCGAGTTTTTGCAACTTGAAAGTCCTAGGAAGAAGAAAAAAGTAATATTGTAACCATCAGCATGGCTGAAAAGATCTATTAGGATCAGGGCAATATTACAACACATCATGGCTCGACTTTTTTTTTCTTCACATAGTCATCTTACATCACCATCATAAGCATGTCCACCAGGGAACTTGCACATCTCAATGGCGGCTCAGATAATCACCCATGTTAATCTTCATAGAAGTCTCCCCAGTGTATATACAACCACGTGCTGGAGGTCCTACAACCGATGTTTCATTGGCAGATGACCACAACCTTAATGCTTCATCAAGGTTGTGCATAACATATTTTATAGAGGATTGGCCCACTAGATAAGGCCCAAGTTCTATCATCAGTTGCCCAAAAAGAACGATTGAACGTGTCAGTTTTGTCATGTCTTGAAAAGATCAGTGATGTGAGTGGGGTCAGCATTGCAATGTGGGGGCAACAAGGTCAATGAAATTCAGAAGTTGCCCCCAGTGACACAAATATGTCATTCAAAGGTGCCCGTTCGATTACTTGAGTGGCATCAGAGGTGTTGCCACTTCTTTTTCAATTGTGCACTGCTCATGATCCTAAGGCCATTATCTATATCCATCTATCTATTATATGAATATCTTTCTAAATGCATGACACGTCTGGATGGATAACTCCCAACCATCATCACCTAGAAGTTGCTTGCGCCAAGATTCTGTAAAGAAAGAAAAAGTCTGGACTTTTCTATATGGAGAGAAAAACAAAGGTACGAGGGTGCAAACATAAGATAAACGCCAAGGGTTCAAACACATTCTAAACAAGGGAGAAAACAAATGCATTTTTAAGCGCTCCATAAAAGGACTAAAATGGCAGACACATTGCAGTGCAACTTAATCAAAACCTTCTAGACTTATTTGCATCTCAAATGTGCTGCTGACACCCTTCCATCTATAGGCACTAGTACAACCCCAAACAAAATATAAAAATAAAATCAGCACCAATTCATATGCAGCAGAATTACACGAGAATACCGTACATCAGAGTCTCGGTCTTTTTCTTTGTTAAGGAAAAAAAGCAACCTCTTTGTTAAAAGAAACAGAAAAAGACATTGTGTAGCTCAAAAACTGCTCTAAAAGTTTGAAATATTGAAGCTCAAAATTCTCGATCCAAAGTGGATCAATTTGATTACTATTAGCATTCAGGAAAACACTTGATCTGATGCTTGTCTTTGGGGTTTGTGGTCCCCTGAATTTAATCATTTTTCCTAGATGCATGATTGACAAGTTGCATCTCATGTAAAGATATGATTGAGAAAATCTCAACCAATTCATTGAATCATACTTATCATGAAGCACATCCAGGCATGGATATGGAGGATTTGATAATCAGGGATTGATTCATCATCTCCATGCAGCGACAGTATTAAGAGGAGTACCATGCCAACCTAGAACCAAATAACCTTTCTTCATATGAAGAGTGTAACCATTTGAGTAGTAAAGATTAAGCAGGAGTGTGGCTTGACTGATTGCTCGATTGCTAAGAGGAGCAGCCTTAAATCCGGCGGCCTCCAGCCTACGAGACCAATCACCCATGGTTTCATGCCTTTCAACCCTAGCAGGACCTTCACAAGCAACAATGTTCCTGATCTTAGGACCTGTAAATAACTTCTCCATCTTGAACCTTCCCATGGAGTTGGCAGGAAGAGATGCATCTATTGCATCAAAAACTGCAGAGTAATATCTCAAGCATTCAACAAACCTGTCAACAAAGGTAGGACTGTTGTGGTTCACATCATTCTCTGCCATAACCAAAAGCTTGGGATTCAGGCATTTCAAGTTGCACAACATCTCATGAACCCAGTTGGATCCTCTTCTAATCATATAATGGAACTGGCTCAAACTATTAATAACAACAGCCTCCCCAGGTCTGATTTCAAGCATGCCAGGATGAAATTTCTCAAGCTCAGTCATCATAGGACAGTATTCAAAGACAACCCTATTTAATTTTGCACACTCCATCAATTTTCTGCCAGTTTCCTGCAGATCCTGGACAGATGAACCAATTGCTGTCATTCTAACTCTAGGAGGACCACCAGGACGGACTGCAAGGGCTTGAAGAAAAGCAGGCCACTGGGATCCAAACCATAGATGAAGATCAATAACATGGATATTTTTTTCATCTTCAACAGCATCTAGGATTGCCTGATTCATGGTCAAGTGAGCAAACTTACCAATGGGTATGGAGTCATAGAAGACAGAGAAAGCTTCCAACATGTCTGCTTGAAGGGTTCTGTCTGAATCGAGGAGTTTGCCACAATTGATAAGACCTTTGAAAGATGGGGACATGGTGTTTCGGGTAAGTCTGGCAGCTAGGGCTTCTGTAAAATAAGAAGCTAAACGTTGCATAGGGCTGCCGCTTGGACTAACCAGGGAATTGAGACGCACCAATATCACTTGAGCGAGCTCAACATTCTCATCTGCTACAGCCTGAGCACATAACAACAACATCTGAACTAAATAAATCTGTGGATCTGCATCGTTTCTCTGCCTTGGCAAGGGCGGCTGCTGCAACGGAAATGCCCCGCTTGAAGATTGCACAGAAAATGGCGAGGAAGTAGAGACATATAAAGATTGAGTCGGAGATTCTATCAAAGCTGGTAAAGATGTCTGGGAGTAAGAAACTGACCTACCCATCAAGCCTGGATATGGCGCTTCGGAAACTGCCGGAATGATCATATTCCCCATACTTGCCGTTTGTTGTGTATTATTCGTTGAACTTGTTATTTCCCCTTGTAGCTCATTTGCAAGCTCTTCTACCCTGCATTTCATGCTCGCTGCCGCCCCTATTTGGGGCTGGAATGAATTATAGGGTTGCTGTGATGCCGCAAAATCCAGCAAAAAATCATCCACTTCTGCTGTAGAAACTGGAGTGTTGATCTCGTTGTTGAAGGATGAAAAGGCATAATCCAAAACAGAGATTGGCTCTGAAGGAGGCACAGAACTTGTTTGTTGCTGAAAATCCCCATATATTCCAAACAGATCCGGGTCACCGGAGTTTGAAGCCCCAAAACAAGAAGACTGCTGTGTTTGTGGACGATTCTGATGATCCCACTGTAATAAGTGGTCATCTCTTAGAACAGGAAAATCGGCTTCCATACGCCGAAAACTACCGACCGCTGCCATCTACCATGAAAATCATATCCCTAAAACAGGCTGCTTTGCTTCCATTTCTCCATATAAACCTACAACCATTCTATCCCTTTCAGATTTAATTCTTGCACAGCTCAATTCCACCGGATCAGAAGACGCGGACATAAAATTATGAAACAAAGGGGACAAAATGCTCTATTTGAAGCTAAGATAAATCAGAGCAATAGTACCATAGCTTCACAGCGACGATTTTCCACGGCCGAAAGAGGCTGTTCAGGAAGATAAACTAAGCATTAACTAACTGTATATGGTCCCAATCTGAGCTCGCCGGAATTGACT
Organism: Isoetes taiwanensis; assembly: GCA_021234155.1. Lineage (NCBI taxonomy): Eukaryota > Viridiplantae > Streptophyta > Lycopodiopsida > Isoetales > Isoetaceae > Isoetes > Isoetes taiwanensis. The sequence continues at coordinate 15,804,681 of JAJEKV010000008.1, read as the reverse complement.
CCGCAAACAAGGAAATGGGCAAACGGAATCAGCGGCTGTGGCTTACCGTTTGGAAGATCGAGCTCAGGATCAAGCTTATCTAGAAGAATACAGAACAAGGTCGCAAATATCAAATAAAAACTTCAACGGCTCTGATCTCCCCACGTCACAAATAACAAAATCCAACGGTTCTTACCCCTTCCAAGCCTCCATTGCGGATAGGCTCATTACGCAAGCGGCCTCTCACTAATAAAATTTTACTACATTCATTTTCTTTATCTGTATTGTTTTATTTTTATGGATATTTTATTTGCTGTATATATTTTATGTACCCTTTGACATAAAATATGTATCCTTAGTTGCATGAATACGGACAATTGCATGTCCCACAAGGTCCTGTATTGTTTGTTTATGAATATATTTTATTTGCTGTAGATATTCTATCCCCTTTACCCATACATAAGTATCCTTAGTTGCCCGAATACGGACAATTGTATGTCCCACGAGGTCATAAAAAACAAGGCACCCCCGAGGGCCTTGCTTAGGAAATTGTTATCCCAGTTGTATACAATACAAAACTAACTGTGTAGACTTTATGTTTTGGCCTGGAAAATTTCGAATGACTTTGTTTTGTTCGTAAGCTGAAACGAGGGGATGTCTCAACTTGCTTACCACATCCCGACGAAACCAACTTGTCACTCCCTTCCAACAAGGAGTCTCTCCAGCCTCTGATGCTTCCAGAAAGTTTCAACCGACCTCTCTGTACTCAAGTAAAGGTTCAATCTATGTTGATCCTTCAGGCACCCCCAGTCAATTGCTGAATATCTTATCCACTACGATCACTCCTCTGCTTCAAAACTGATGTATGTTCATTGATTCTCCACGATTATTATCGATTTGGTAAGATCATGCCCATTGAATTCTGAGAATCACCTTCTACAAAGTTGGGTGTGGGAGCATATCCAAAGATTCTCTAGAATCACTTTCTACATGATAAGATTATCGCAGCCTAGATGAGTCCAAGGCGAATGGATAATTTATGTCCACTAGTCGCCTGGGGAGAGAATGAGGTTCTCGCGTATTATTGTCTGGATGTGTACGACTATAGAGCACGTCGTGTTCCTGAGATTTTATCACCCCAATCATGATGGTCAATATGGATTATCCTTTGGCAATGCTTGTGTGTGGTACATGCCATGTGTGTAAAGTCAACTAAGTTGTCACATACATGGCAAAACCGTGCTGTAGTGGAATACTAGGTTAGGTTTTGGCGATTGCAACAAATTGCTTATTTTTTGGACCTTCTGTACAATTGTGACCTTGACAAGCAAACTCCGGTCTATCGCGTAATCGACATATGATAATTTATAACCATTGTCTTCTCATGTATAAACACGCAATACGCACGTGTATATGTGGGGTCAACATTCCATGCAACATCTGAACAATATATGTGCACCATACTTCCATTGAAAATGTATGTGCCTTTTAATTGACCAACTAACCACCGTTTCCCCACTAAACCATCATGGCAACTTTAAGACTATTGTTTCAAATATCGTGATTTATGTGATACATCCTTTTTACATAATGGGCTTGGTCACCAACACTTCATATAAAGCACAAAGCACGTGCCATACTTCTTCGTAATCTTCTAGAAGGTCTTTTATTGTATGCCCTTTTACTTATGTAGATCCACAAGAAATTTATCGCAAGGCCGTCGCGAACATTTCTCTTTCCCGACCCCTGTCCTCTGTTGACTCACTTACTGGCTAGATTTTGTCTAGCATCGAGTGTGTGTCAATTTGAGAGCACTCGATATTTGAACTTGCACCATTGCCTTGTGTTCCTGCGCTCGTATGTTTAAAGATGCTATTGAACTAGGCTTCCTATTTAGCATCGATATTTAAATGAAATGCGGATACATCTTTCTATCTAGATTAGGTATTAAAAGAGTTGGAGTTACAACCATATTATGGAATTGTAGATCTATATATTTGAATCTAAGATTCCTTAATTTGACTAAAAAATACTATTACTGTAGAGATCCTCTAAAGATGGGGGCAAAAAATAATATCTTAACTATTTAAGGAAATAAATAGCATCACCATAACTGGGCAGCACGATAAGTGTCTAGAGTGTCTACCATGGTGATGTGGCGCTTGGGGTCAAAGGACGTCAATCTTTATTTAACCAAAAGTAAAATACAAGTAAAAATGCAAAGATAGGAAATTCCAATATGCTCAAGGTAGTATAGTTAAGACTTATCATTGTTCTTCACTTGCCCCTCGTTTGAGGCGCTCAATCTTTGAAGAGTTTTAGTTTACGCTGGGTTTTCATGAATCCAAAACTCTTCAAAGCTTGAGCGCCTCTTACGTGGGGCAAGTGAAGAACAATGATAAGTCTTAACTATACTACCTTGAGCATATTGGAGAACACCATCATCTGCCACATCTATACTTTTGAAGACTACCAGTATTCGTCTTTTCCAAATAGTCCAAAGCAACCAATCTACTGCTAAATGAAAAACCTGGCTTTGTAACTTCGTCCAGATACTTGGGTAAATTGCCAAATGCACTTGTTGACTTATTAGCAATACCTGGAAAAGGGAGAACAATTAATATTCTACATGTCTAAGATGGCCAGACATGAAAAATGCAAAAAAAAAATTTTGTTTTCACATATTCACCATCTCCTATTAGAATATCTAGCATTATAACAGGGGTTTTTTTTTTTGTATTTTATACGTTTTTTGGCATGGTTTTCCTATGATTTGGTGGCCGTATTATATGAGGTGTACTAATTGGTACATCTAGAGTGCATCAAGTTTTTGCATGCAGTTTGTGCAATTTTTCTTATCCTCCTTACCTAGTGATCAAGATCAAAGGGCCTACGAAGCCCTCTTTTTTTATTAAAAAAAAAGGTTTCTTAGTGGGGGCAGGGTAGGGTAGGGTATGCTAAACAAAGCCATGGCCAAGTCCGAAAAATTCTATTTGTGTTCTTCGTTGTAGTTCATTGTGCCTCGCTGTTTTATCCAAAAGATTTTGTTCTATGAATTCATTCAGATATAAAAATAAGATTTGGATTTGGACATTTGTGCGAAGCAAAAACAGAGCGTGCAAAAGGCAGCTTCTATTTTTTCATATGGCTCCTTTTGTCCTTTTCCAGGAGCAAGGCATACTGTTCAAATCTAGGGTAGGGCAGGGGTGGTCTGATTTGCGGCCAAATCCAGCTTTTGACTTTTGAGTTTTTACCGCGTCCGTAGTCGCATATTGGTCCTTCTTGTTCTCTTCAATTACCGTGATATCATAGGAGACCAGAATCGATTCTCGCCTGCTTTTAATCCCGAGCAAAGGACTATAACAAGCAAAGATATGGGAGAGCATAGGTTTCTTCTAGGACCGCAGAAAGGATCACAGGTAATCGCTTCCATCAACAAGTTTCTCGCCTTTATTTTGCAAGTGTTAGTCCGGATGCAGCTTTTTCGTGATTGAAAACATCCGATGACTCGCACTCCCAATTTAAATCTAAATCTAAATCCAATTCAAGGGCAAAATCCGCAAAAAACCATCGACTTGGGTATCATTAATCCTCCGCAGCTAACAAGGAGAAATCATTATTATTTTTATCACGGTTCTATGACGAATCCACCTTGTACAGAGAACCTGCTCTGGCTTATTGCCAAAAATGTGACTAATTTATTTGCTTATGCTCGTTGGAGAGGACTGAATCTGGAATGATTTTTCAGTCACAAATGCCTCAAGAAGCAGCTTTTAAGTCCATTCAAGCAGTGTTCTTGATGGGCATGATCCCTTTCCTTCCATCCTTTTTTCTCTTGCATGTTTATGATGGTTCAGTCCGTATTGACCAAAAAGGGTTGCAGGCTTTGGTAAATGCATTGCTGGTCATATTTCAACTGACCATTAGCTTAGATCTATATGTTCTCTTCTGTATTGTGCAAACAAATATTGGAAATTGTTGCATTCTTGCCTGAAAGCTTGGGCCAACAAACACTCAGAAAGAAACAGCAACCTCAGATGACGAACAAACAGGATTGTGCTCGGATCTCCATTCTAGGGTAAATGCGTTGCTGGCCATATTTTAACAGACCATTAGCAAAAATATCATGACATTTCTTATGGTCACTTTGCAAAATGACATTTTGTAGCATGAACATTCAAAAGAGTGAACTATGGGCACAACAAGGAAAGCTGAAAACATCAACATTAATGATTTTCTTGTGTTACAGATTGGTCCAATTTTATTGTCCTAACCTCTTGTACATGAAGTTTTTTGGATTTTAAATATGGAATTGTGCCTTGCTCTTGCTAATAAAGTTGTTTGGATTTCAAATATGGAATACTATTACGAGTATCTTCGCAAGCTAAATATCAATTCACATGGTATTTCCTATTGCAAGCACATATGTTGGCAAAGATATGACTGCAATGATTTCAAAGATATGAGTGCCATAAGCATGCTATTGTTCTACTATTACATGCATAAAATGCATCTTTTAGCATTCTAGTTTAGAGGATTTAGAATATTTCCATTCTCATAGATCATCGTAGTTATCTACTTTGTTAATTTGGAAGTTTCCGGTATGACCGAAAATGTTTTTGGTTTTTTTTTTAAGGTTGTTTTCCAATGGTTTTAAGGGGTTTACCTGCCGGAAAGAATTCCCGATTTCCCAAAAATCGAGATGCATTTCTTTAACGATTTCATGCCGCCTTCAAAAATAAGATGAAGGTGCTTATCCATATCCCAGCGATCGAGTGTGCATGTCGGCCGTGGCTTTTCATTTTCAAAGATCCTTCATCATCGTGGATCAAGAGGGATTTTGGTGCTTGCCTCGATGATTTGCCCTCGAAGAGGCTCTCTATTTTTGAAGAGGTGGATTTTGCCCCAATCTCGCATGTGGGTGTGCCACGAAGAATATCTTCTTCAAGTTTTGCAGACCTCCATTTCAAAACTCCTGTTTTCTTTCATCATAGTGGTAAGTCATTATCATGAAGGTTTGGTGGCACTAGACTCCTTTCTATGGCAATCGTAGTAGGCTTTCATCATCTGTGGAAAGTTGAGATCTTTGGAGCTTCATATAGAACCTTGGATATGGGGATTGACATGTTCTCAGAGCCTGATGAATGCCTCTAGCACAACTTTTCTGTTTCAAAATTTATAATCCTAAAAAGCTATGACAGATGCGCCTTAAATTCGTTCTGAACCTCTTTTCTTTTATGTTCCTGCTAATATTGAGATGCTACCTGCAGGGAAAGCGTTTTTATGGATGCCAGCTGTGGAAGAGCTAATTATGTTGGCCATGTCTGGATCACTACTTTTATGAAGAACACGTGGTATTTTGAGCAGATGCCGGTTGTTGCTTCACTCATCAAGTATTGCAGCCTTCAACAAGGTTTTCTGCCGGTTATTTTATGGACGAATACATCACAAGTTTAGTTTTGCAGGTTTTTAGCATGTAGATTTGTGCTGTTTCGCATACTAGAAAAGATCTTAACTCTATTCTGATGATGAATTTGGTGCTTAGGTGTATTGCCTAGGAAGATTTTGTGCAACTCTTCGAATAATTTAGAGCTAGGTTTATCTTCTAGGCATCTGATTTATGGCCTTCTGAATTTCCTTACTTTGCAATTACTCTCACTTCAAGATTATTCTAATGGTGATGGGCAATGAATTGGGGCAAATTACATAATAGAACGATCACGCTTCAATGGTCGCCTTTGCCTTTACATGGGTTAATCCTCTACCTTAATTTTAATAGTGCATGAGCCAAATTGCACTTTGAAAGGGGATTATCAAATTGATGGATGATTCACCTTGAAGTGCATATTAGTTGAAGACCGAGGATTCTCTGAAATACGTAGTTATTGTCCTTAAAAGATATTGGATTGCCATCCATCATTCAAATCTGCAGAGGTGAAAAATGATTTAGTGCCGGAAGTTGTTTGTTGAACCTAGAGCTTCAAATGTACTCTATTTATTTTATTTCGTCTTTTGTCGTGATCCATGTGCCATGTGTGTTCAATATTGCACCCTATTATTTTTTATCTAATTTTACATCGGAAATTCTTCTGATGTTACTTGGAGCTTGCCTTTAATTCGCTTCTCTGGTTGTAGCTAGCCGCAGGTTGCTTTTAAAGGTTGCTTTTAAAGGTTTATTGTTAAGGTAATTGATTTGGAAGATTTGCTTATTGAGTGACTCAGGATTCTCTAAAGGCACATCTGCTTGGATCCTTATGTATGGACCAGGTTAATATAAACCCCTCCTTATTTCTTCGAACAGATGCGGTGGTCTTGGCAGGAAGAAAACATTTAAGAAGGGCCACAGGAACGAGGAACATACTTTAGGCGTTGAGGTGTCGCTTGCACAGATCCAGGTTATTAGTTTCATATTGCAATGTTTACATGAGCATAGGTTTTACGTTGTAAATGCTTTAGTGTGATGCTGTTGATAATTATTTGCATCATGTCAAATTAGTACTTCTTTGCATTATCTCAAATGAGATAGACATGGTTTTGGCTTCACAATTACATGGCAACCCTCTTGAACATCCACAGAAAGAAAGGTGTTGGGGAACATGAACATGCAGTTTTTGCAGGCGACTAATCTTCCAATGAAGAGTTAAGCCTCCTTTCATAGGCCATTGCTGATTTGGTTACCAATCTAAAAAAAAAACTATTCTATTCTATTCTAATTGATGTTAGATGTGAAGATATTGAGGTCAGGTTGGATATCTTCTATATCATAGGTTGTCAAAACTTTTTTCTCTTTAATGGCTTTGTAAATAATCCGTATAAAATGCATGTCTTTCCATGTTCTGCATTGTTCAAACTGCTGAATTGGGCTCAGTTTTCCAGTATAGCAGACTCAAAGATTAAGAGGTAAAAGTTTTACTTTGATGCTAAGGATGTTTTTCATGTATCTATGTGATGACAAAGCTAGAATGTGGTTCCATAACTGGAACATGTACTTGAATCATGTTCGTCGGTGAATACAAAAATAGTTGGCTGTAAAGATGCATCGCCCATTGTAACTGCAGATCTGTAGATGGCAACTCAAGTTCAGTACAGTGATAAAAAAATTTGTAGGAAATGAGGGTGTTAATGCACTTTACAAGTTGCCACACTGCCCTTTTTTTTGAATCCTTAGTCGGTTACCTTCCTTATGCATGCACACAACATTGAGCTTCTTTGTTCAATCTAATGACAAAGCTAGGATGTGGTTTCATAGCTGTATATCATTTCATACCATTAGAATGTTGTTCATCGTGTTTTAATGCACTTTACTACAAGTTGCCACATTGTCTTCTTTCTACTTCGTAGTCTGTTACCTTCCTTATGCCTATTCATAACGTTGACGTTTGATCCTTTGCAGATGGTGTCGTGTACATCTAACATGCCTGAATCACATGGCTCAAGGAGAATCCATGCCACCACTTCTCAAGCTACTCTGGACAAGACTAATAACAAAATCGCGAGCCTAGCTATTTTAAGAACGGGCCATTTGGATTGCCAAGAGGCAAGGATCAGTTCATCAAGCTCGGCTGGAGGTGTGGATTCGATGAAGAATTTAAGGTTTACTTTTTTTCCGAAGCATTTAATTTGTTTTTACTGCATCTTGGCATGCTTCCCATTATCTGTCCGGGATGGTAGACATGCCTGAAACCATTATAATTTTTACTAGAGTCCATAGCTATTCTAATTGTTTTTCTCATGCTTTTTGCAGAGCTGAATAGTAGAGCAACAACAATTTATGGTGATTCTTTGCAAGATAAGCTTGCAGTGCTACTTGGTATATTTAAAAGGTACAAGTAATTATCCTGGTGTTCTTCGTTTATATAGTCTCTAGATTACAATTTAGAATGTATCTGATTCATCAAATAAAGTGGATAATGTCTATTGTCCTAAATATTGATCTCCATATTGTAGATTAGAGCGAATTATGTTCAAGCCGATTTCGCTCTACAACCTGGTAATAGGTATTCATTTATATAGTCTAGATTACAATTTAAATTGTATCCTATTTATCAAATACAATGGATATTGTCTCATATTTTTTAAAGATTGATCTCCATGTTGCAGGTTCGACCAGATTACATTTAAGTCTGGTAAATCTAGACATAAAAAATCTTTACTTGCATTTACGGTACATTTGCTCTATGATAAAATGCATTCTTTCTTAGTTATGCAAGAGCATTTTGATCGGATGATGGAAATCAGGCAAAGATGGAGCCCGGACTGCCAGCTCATGGTGACAACGGCATCAGACCTTGCTCCCTCCACTTTCTTCTAAATCATGCATCAGTTTGTTGAGGTGGCATACCCAAAGCTTATTAGGTAGATTTTATGTGATGTTCTGGCCTTTTCTCCTCAACTAGAGGCTGTGATTTGGTTCAACTCCTCTTAAGTTGCCATCTGGGCAGATCTAGAATGATTTATGACATGCCTCTGCTCATTGCATGGCAGACTGAATATTTATATAGCATAACACGGCTTAGCTAAAATTCGAAATTCTTTATTGGTAAATTGAGCAGCACATCTGACCATTAACTACTGCTATAAGATTGTCTAGAGCATTTGTTTCTCTGTAGCCTTATGGACATATCATATCTATTTGTAGCATCCCACTTCGATTTTATTCTAAGGGTCTATAGATCTTTATTCTTATCTTCATTTAGTGGCTTCTAACTTCCATAATCGCATCGATCCGAGACATCGGATCGCCATTCTAGAATGGGACGAGCATGCATGTCATGCATGCATGCGGGCGGCGCATGCCCGTTTTGGTGGGGAGTTCGCTATTTCAGGCGCGTTTCTGCATCCACGTCTCATCGGCGCTTCCTCTTCTCTCAGCAGTACCTTAGGGGCTTCTTCCTGCCTGGTTTAGCCAATTTGGCGTTTCTTTCCTGCTCTCCTTTTCCAGCTTTTGGCCTCGTCCTGTGACCTTCGTCCTCGATCCTAGTTTGTAAGGAAGTTCTCTCGGTAGTCGGGCGGTTTGTTGGTTTTCTTGTAGTCCCATTCTAGAATCGCATCGATCCGGTGACATCGGATCGCCATTCTAGAATGGGACGAGCATGCATGTCATGCATGCATCTTGCGGCGGCGCATGCCCGTTTTGGTGGGGAGTTCGCTATTTCAGGCGTTTTACATCCACGCCTCATCGACGCTTCCTCTTCTCTCGGCAGTACCTTATTCTCTTTGAACCCACCCTCCCCCTTCTTTGTTTATTATATTTTGTACAAGTTACTTTTATCATGTTTTTTCCACCGGTTTGGGTGATGCTTTTTCACCCTACTGGGTGATGCTATTCTCCTGGTATGTTTTCTCGCTTGTTGTATTGGTGATGTGCGTACAGTTGGCGGCGGCATCCGCTTTCGACTTCTCCATGCGGGGGTTTTGGGAGCGATTCTATGCCTTTTACGTTTGTCTAAGCCCCTTGCCGAAGGCTTATCACTAGGGTTTTTCCTCGAAAACCCGAAAGGGCGGGGTTTTTTAATCCCAGTGATAAGCTTTTGGCAGGTACATCAGCCACTCATCTATTAGCATTGTATTTTTTTGGGGTCCAAATGATATAATTGGATTTTCCCTTTATTTTTTCGTGGGTAGTTCGCATGTGTGCGGCTACCCACTGTCCACCATTGTAGAAAATCTGCTGAGATGAATGAGAAGCCTATCTATCGGGCGGTTTGTTGGTTTCTTGCGAGTCCCATTCTAGAACGTGTTTTTATACATGTTGCAGAGAATATAATGCAGAATGTGCTGACAACAAGGGGTGATGATATTTATAAATTTGAAGTCCATATCATGATGGGTACATTATTGTGCGTTACATGTATCTATTTGTAGCATCCCACTTTGATTTTATTCTGAGGGTCTATGGATCTTCATTCTTATCTTCATTCAGTGGCTTAACTTCCAGAAGGTGTTTTTATACATATTGTTGCAGAGAATATGATGCAGAATGTGCTGACAAGGGGTGATGATATTTATAAATTTGTAAGTCCATACATTATTGTACATGTAGATAATGTATAGTAATTTGTAAATCTATATCATGATGGGTAGATTACATGTAGGTAATGTACAGTAATGGGACTTACTGTGAGGTATCCATTACCTGTAGCAATATCTTTGATGTTGTTGACGTGTCCATGTTAGAATTGATCAACATGAAAATTGGGCAGGTTTCAGCCCAAAATGGATGTATTAAGGTGCCTATCTCAAGACGATGGAATTTTTCATCATTATAACCTGCATATTCACTGAGATTAAATTAATCTGTTACTTGCATTTGTCAATGTTACTTCAATTTCCTCAACATTACCATGTGTAGGCATTTTGTCATTACAACATATACAACACCACCATGTGCAACAAGATCCCATGCGTTTATAACAAATGCAATCATAAATTTGACAAGATCCCATGCGTTTATAACAAATCCAATCGTAAATTTGGTATAATTTGGCTTCATATATATGGATTTCAAGGTATTTCAAGCCCATCTAGAAAGTGCTTCCATCCTAACATATTGTAGCAACATCAGGCATTTCAATAGCATCTTTGTCAAACATATTTGAAACAAGCAACTTATCCAAGGTTTCTTTCACGACTCATCTCATATCATACATTTGATTTTTATATTACTACATGATACCAAACTGTTGTTAATGAAATGCATTTCGCGAGAATGCAAATTTTATGCTCTATTCTTGCTCCTACAATCTCATAATGCAAATTTCCATGCTTTCAAACTTTTGTTTAGTATTAAATAACCAACTCTTCAAATTGTTACTACGCCCGGCAACGCCGGGCACCATAACTAGTTGCTTTTATTTCTAATTTTTTCTTCTAATGGAATCATTAGAATTCCCAATGGTTCTCCATCCACTATCATTCACCATGTGTTATCGATATCATTGTTTTAATGTTGTGAATCCTTTTTGGCCCCGAAGGGGCCCAAAATTTTTTCAATATAACACGACCATATAAGAATACATAACACTAAACCATTACGTCCAACACTTAAAAATTAAATCCCCCTTCAAACCCCCTTTGGTTTGGGTGCATATTCACACGGGGAGTGACGGCAACAATTTTGTCACTGTTATTGATAGATTCCAGGTTGATGCAAGAATATTCTTCCGATATTACCTCCTTTATGTCTTTAAGAATTGGCTTAAAAAATGGAAATAGCCTTGGGGATATAGTGATACTTAGTTGTTGAGAAATTCTACTTCGTTGGATAAAAATTTGTTGCCTCAGTCTCAAAACAATTTTTAATTTATCTCTAAATGATTTATGATATGTTTAAAAGAGCTACTAGAATAACTGCCTCAAACTTTTTCTATTTCTCGTTTGATGCATTAAAGAAGAAACTATCTATGGAAGTTGACATGATCCATACAAATTAAAGTAAGCAAAAGAGAGATACCCGTTTTGTAGCATTCTAGTGAGCCAAGGTTAGACCACTCCAAAGAACTAATTATTATATAGTTCAGATGGATTAGGACAGCAACCAAAAATACCATATATGAACTGTAAACCTTTTATTGCATGTCTCATACACCAGTTGAAAATAAAATGTATTCTCCCTATCATGCTTTCATCCTTTTTGAAACTATATTTATATAACCGTCTGTAATATTATTCTTATTAGGGTTTTATGTTGCATAAACACTTTTGATAATTTATTATGATATAGAAACTTTGTTAAACCTTACCAAACTAGAATTGAAAATTTTGAGCCGAGCTTGTAGATGCATATCCTTACACTCCCATTAGTATGCGTTTAAGCAGCTTCATCCTAATGTTGATGAGATGGAAGTGCTTTATTGGATGGCAAAGTTTTGGCATTGGGAGGATCTCTTATTTTCCTTGCATGATAAACATTACGTGAGAATGTATATAGCCATCCGTACAAGATGTTTATCTATGACTTCATTGCTCATATTACCTCGTAGCATCAAGTCATGCTCCAATCAGGAATCCCTTGTATGAAATATACAGCAAAAGACCAATGGAGTTTAATTTAATGGATGTATATGCAATTATGCCAAGTATTGTCGCTCCTACATGTCCTTGGTTAACATGGTGAGTTCCCATCAATAGGCACTGGCATATCTCTGCCACACTTATTAATTTATTTTTGTTTAAAAGAATAGTTTATATTTAGAAAAAGTACAATTTGCCAAACTAAATCACACTGGGGCTCTCTATAGCCGGAAAAAGATTAATATTGACTTATATGACGGCATTACAAATATTCTAAATAATAAAATCTTTATTGATAAATGTTCCACAATATCACTATATAGTATATTTTGAATTCATCATTAAAAAACAAAGTATATACCTCTTACATGAGATATACCTATTACACAAAAAGGATAACATCACTATTATATAGCTTTATACTATACTTGTAGCTCTATGCTACATCATGCCGCTATCTTTGAATTTTTTATATTGCGTGATTTGTTATAGAATTCATCTTATGCTTCACATGTTTGACAAAATTTTAATTTATGGTACAAGTTGTTGATTGTCGTATCGATAAAATCATTGCATTATTTGAATGCCAAATACTGAGCTTCAACTTAAAGGCAGTGAGGCGCATCAGTTAACTGGACCATCCAGAAATGACTTTGTTGTCCTAGATGGAGAGACCCTAAAAGAAAAGTATTTTCAAGTAAAAACTACCTTTGTCCCCATTGCCCTCCACTTTTTATTTATTCCTTATGATGTTTCTTCCAACAACTTTTAAAACATTTGAAGAGCACTACAAATTATTAAACGATTTCTACACAAATGTCCCCCTCAGATAACCTCATCAATGACAATATGGAGCAGCATTAAAGAGAAACTATTTTGAAATATAATATTTGTCTTAGCTTTGTGCTTAATTCCTATCTAAATTATGTGAAGAGCTCTAATACATGCAACATAGAAAATAACTTTTCGACATTGATAATTGTTAAACAATTATCAATGTTGAAAAATTATGACTGTGCTCTTTTTGTCGAACATATTATGATTGTGTTCCTCCTCAATTTTGGTGTTGACTTTCTTCATTAAAGATATCCATGCTAATGGACTTGATGATGTAGTGAACAATGTAAGCTCTTGGTGTCTCGTCCCAAACGCTTGAAGGTAATGTTCTCCACAATCTAGAACATTCCATGTTGACTCACCCGGTCTTGGAGATATAAAATTTGAGGATGATCCTTCTAACTCTTGATTCAATATTATTGTGTTGACCCTATTGATTTGATCTTCCGTCTTGATAGTCCATGTTGCCGCTATAAGACTGATGAAAATGTTGATATGCAACCCCTCTTCTCGAGACTTAAGTCTATTTGCATCCATGTGCAAGAACTATAATCTTGAGTAATCAATTATTAATGCTGGTATTTGGTCCCACATGGTGTCTCTTCTTGTTGATACTTGACTTCCAATCTCTAAGGTCGACGGTCATCATGATCTTTTTGCAAGGATATGGTGTTGTCAAGGTTGATATAGCTACTCTGAAGAATTGGGATAACAAGGATGAAGTTGGTTGCAATCTGGCCATACTCCTATTCCTGAGTAGCCTGTCCTCGCTGGCTTGAAATTCCTCCTTAGTCAGAGCATCTTTGCTTGAAGTCAAGATTTGATACTACTATGGGCTTGTATGTTGGAGATAGTTGCCCTTTCTAGGAGATATGTTCAGTCTCATCTCTTAGAAAAACCTAATGTAACTAGTCGATGGAGTCATCTACTAGTTGGTGGCGGAGCTATGACAATAGTCGCCAATGTGGAGCTCTTCTTTGAGATAGTATGGCACTTAGAGAATATTCTTGGCTAGAAGATGCTTCTCTCCTAATGTGATCAATGGTGTAGCTAGATGCCCTTTGGATATTGAGTAGCCCTTCTTGGCAACTCCTGCATTTGTTCTTGATGTCTCAATCGTCCCTTTTGTAGCCAGGCTCCCTTTTCCCTGACCTGATTTCCCGAGGTTTCCTCCATTAGGTTTTTCTCTGCTCTCAAATTGCTTGATATGTTCAGGTAGCTACCATGTTGAGGGGTCAAGGATCTGCAACAAAGGTTCACATGGCCTATTTGACTACTCTAAAGTGCACAGAGCAGTCAATCCCCTTAAACCCCCTTTGGTTTGGGTGCATATTCACACGGGGGGTGACTCCGGGCAACGAGAGCTGTTGGATAGGCATATTCACCCCGTATTCCTTAATCTACACCGTACGTAAAGTTCCTCATTTGTGGGGTATGCAAGTACAAAATTTGCTATACTATATAACAAGATTCGCAAAATACTATAAGATTTCAAGCGGAATACTATATGGTGTTGATTTAAATGCGTGCAAAAATACAATTATGAGGGCTCTCAAACCCACCCACCTCCCTCCCGTGTGAATATGCACCCAAACCAAAGATGGTTTAAGGGGAATTTTAATTTAAATGTGTTGGACCCAATGGTTGTGTTAATTAATGTCAATGGTAGTTACGTATTGATTGTTAATTAATGTCAATGCTAGTTATGTGTTGGTTGTTATGTGTTGGGGGATTTAATTTTTATATGTTGGATGTTAATGGTTTGTGTTGCAAAAAAAATTTTTTGGCCCCTTCGGGACCTTACCGGTGTGACAAAAATTTTAGAATTCAAACCAGAAAAAAACTAGAATTCATTTGAGGCTTTCATCACCTGTAGCTTTTGAATTTGATCACAATAAAACAAATAGAACATAAGTAAAAGTTACCATAAAGATAGAGCAGATTGATCCCTTTATTCTGAAAGTCATAAAGTTTGTAACACCCATACACAAACATTTTTCAACTGGAATTTAAAAGCAGCCTTTGGCCTCCATGGATTCTTGTGGTGAGAAACCAAAGTGAGAAACTTTTCTGCTTGTTAGCACAAGGATCTAGAAGCCTTGGAATTTGCTTAATAACTGCCTCAAAATCTAAAAATGCATGGTAATTTTTTGCAAGTCATTCGGAATGAGCCATAAAACGATATCCAATAGCGCAATCCTGTATTAATTAGCTGGTAGGATGTGAAAGCCTACCAAACCCGGCCGAAAATTTGCTGTTTTAGCATAGATAACTTAACCAAACATATCCATATTATACACTATCAAAAAGATCTCGGAGAGAGCTTTCCAACGCAATAAAAATCATCTCAAACAGAGCTTTGGATCAAAAGTTATGATAAGAAATGTGTTCTTGCGGAACCGCAGACTACATGCGCCCTTCAAGCCCTTCATGTGCCCATTATGCACCACACACACAAAAAGAGGGCTTTTGTTGTGAGCCATTGGTTGTTGAGTATTGGAAAAAAAGGCTAAAATCAATGGCCTTCATGTGCCTATTATGCACCATACGCACAAAAAAAAAGGGCTTTTGTTGTGAGCCATTGGTTGTTGACCATTGAAAAAAGAAAGGCTAAAATCAATGGCTCAGAAATGGTGCACTCTAGATGTACGCATTAGTACATCCATTTGAATACATCACGAAATCATAGGAAAACCTTAGTGAAAAGCGTACAAAAACACAAAGAAAACCCCCTGTTATTATGCTACATATTACTACAATAAACAATAATTACTGATATACACTTACTCTACAGTAAGTGTATAATGAACATCTTAGCATTTGCCACATCACTAAGAACCAATAGAGACTTATGTTTACGACTATACTGGTTTAAAATACCTTGATAGAACGAGTTCTTGGACAATTATCTATGATGTGCACTTGATGATGGTGCATCTATGATCTGAGTGGGTCAATTCCAAGTCATATACCTAATTTGACTAATTTTTTATGCTGACATCCATGCCTAGGTTTGCGCAAGAGGCTTTTCTTGAAAACCTGCTTGGCAAAATTGTCCCGAGTGAGTCAATTTTCATGCATTTGACCATTTCAAGATGACAAAATTTAGCTTTATATTAATACAATAATGTTTACATTGTATAACGAATAAAATTAGTTGAAAATTTTCTATGGTCCTATCTTTCTTTATTCTTTGATCCTTGGACATAACAGTCACCCTCTTGCCATGAATTGCGACAGGTTGATCTCCTCAAATAGATGGGTCTACTACGACTGCTTCCTGGCAACACTGCACCATCATTGCTGTGACTCAATAGTCTGCCTTGAAATCTTGCATGACTTCCCAAAGTAGGCACTTGAAGGGGGGGCTCTCCGGATTAACAAATTGGTGCACTATTGGAAGTTTCAGATCTCCAGAAAAGCCCTACTGTATGCCCATGGCACTTAGCCTTTCTTGGCTCCTCATGTCAAGGAGGCAGCTTCTTATGTTCCTAGGCCACCTGCTTCTTCTTCTCGTAATCTATGTCGAATAGATTTTTGTTGATTCCTGAGCTTCGGTCATACTGGAAATGGTGGCCCTTCTGGTACTGTCAGTTCTTTTAGTTGCATGATAGGCTTCTGCCTCTACTCGCGCTTCTTGTGGCACTCTTCTTCTTCCTCCAACTCGTCCTCCTCTAGTCCATCCGGCTATAATTCCTGGATCACTACATTTTCTCTTCGCCGATCCTTGCACTTCTTCATCTGCTTCTTCATTGCCTGCTCCTTCCATTTTGTCACCTTCTTTTTGCCCTTGAGCTTTCTCTTCTTTAAGGCCGTGCGCTCCTCTTCTTGCTCCTCCTGTTGTTGTGACTGTTGTTCTTGTCCGTCTCTTGCAGAAGGGAAACCCAGGATGACCATCTCCCCCTAACGGCTGCAAAGATCCTTCCGAGGTGCTAGGCGGATGCTCCTCCATTGTTTGGTAGGACGAGTTCGAGCTGCTGGGTTCTACCTAGTCTTGGCCGCAACGCCTTAGAGATTTAATGTCCGTGGCCCGCTGCAAGTGCTTCAACGTTCAGGTGCAAGCTGGGGCTTCTAACTTTCATGGCTGCCTATTTGATCCTCCCAACAACTTGGCTTTTCTTATGGTGGCCTCTTCGAGAGCTCTTGCCTCCATCAATGGTCGTCTCTGTCTACTCGCGGTACCTTTGGGTCAATCTCATGGATTATTTGTTCGATGCGTTCCATAACAGCTTAAGGAGAGGTTCGGGCCACAATTTGAGAATTCTAAAGAATAGGGGTGCTTCCATAGATTTTTAATGGTCACTTTTCTTAATAATCAATGTATTATAACTATGGGTTATTAATTAAAGTACTTCTTTATTAACTTAACAATTTTTGGAAATTTCTCTATTTCTTTTGGGCCAATTATTGGTCATTTCACGGCATTTTCTTTCAAGCATCCGTTTGAGCAATTTTTCATTCAATTTTCACTTGTAAAATGTGGTTCATGAATAAATTGAGCTCAAATTACTAGAAGATTTCTTTTGACTGTATTATTTCTAACCTCTAGTCTATAACTGAATCTAAATTATGACCCTACTAATGGAGAAAAGTTTTCTCCCACTTTTCACGGTTCAAGATTGGAATTCCCGTTCCAATCCTTAGCTAGGCCAGTTAGCTACCTATCTAGAGGTCAGGCCAGTGCTTGATCTTGGTCAACCCTGCCACGTGGGCCCTCCGTCTAATCCACGTTTGGTATGATCGGACAATGAGCATAGAACACGAAGGTGTCTTGCCTGCGTGTCCCTTATGAGCTCCTATAACGGCGGAAGCAAATACAACTACGTCAGCACTGGCAATAACAACAACTATAATAACCTACCATGAAGGGCAGGGCAATCCATCCATCACACCAGATACATCAATATAACAATACATCAACAGAGCTTCTACCCAAGCTCAGACTCGTGGGGAAGTCGACTGAAGGCTAAGGCGTCAAGATAGAACAGATTGACTTATGACAATGACTTGGGTTGGCAATAGACAATGGCTAGGGTTGACCACTCCATCTGCCCTTCCTGTGCATATTTTGCAGATGTTCTAAATCAGGCTCTGATTTGACTGTAACATGCCAAAGATGCAGCCACAATACCAGCTAAGAATTTCCTTGAGCCATGGCCATGAGCTTTCTACATAGGGATGAGTTGACCACCTTGGAGGTATCAATTTAATTCTGGCTCCCTTATGAATCCAAGAAAAAGCTTCCACGGCGAATTCATCTAGCACAATAACTCACTAAATTATCCGAGGCTTCACTCCACTGTGATTTGTGCATGTAGAGATACTCGTGGTCAATTGCCCTTCCCAAATTAGCTATCCTCCATCTAATTCCAACTTCCTTTTTATCTGCCTCTCCCCCAACTGTAACAAATCTGCTGCCTCCGTATTTTCTTTGATGAAAGCTCTTGTCAACGTGCAGAGCCTTCTGATGGTCAGAGGCTAGTGGGTCTGCCCAAGGTAGGCCCAATGCCTGGCAGGCAGGCCACAATTGGCAGTTCCTGCTGCTTGAAACTCGTGGCAGAACCACGATGGATGTCTATATTCCATTTTAGAAATTCCTTCTAGTCTCTCTGGTGATGAATCCGCACTATTCGAGGATTCAATATTCTTTCAAGGGTAGGGATGCTATCTAATTCCACAATGTGTTCCTTAGAAGATACAACATTTGCAGCTTTTCCAAGAGCTGGTCGCAATTGGATCACATGAAAAATTGGATAAATATCCACATTCGGTGGCAGTTGCAACATGGAGGCAACATCACTATAGTTTTTTTGGATTTTATAAGGACCATTGTATCTTGAGGAAAGCTTTGGTTTCGTTCCTGCTAGCAATGGCAATATTGCTTTCTTTTTTATATTTGCAGAAAAAACTACACGAAGCTATACCATCTACCCTTCATGTAGCTTGATCGGGGCTCTAGATAAATTGACACGTGCCCTTGGCCAATCCTAGGTCTGTTTCATATGCAATTGACACAATCTAAGTGTCACATCCATGCTTTGAAGCATATTTATTGCAACATCAATTTTCAGCCCATCAAAATCAAGCGATACAGATCCTCTGGGATTTCTTCCAAACATACCCATAAATGGGCTACTTTTGATGCTCTGCTAGTACCCATTATTGTAAGCAAATTCTACAATTGGCAAATAGTCCTCTCATCGGGATTCTTGAGTGGCCGCATAAGATCTCAACATTTCCTCCAGAATTTGATTCACTCTTTCAGTTTGATCATCTATCTCGATATAATCTCCAGTCGAGAACTAAAGAGTGCATTTCAATGCAGAGAACAATTTTTGCAAAAAATTCCCAGTGAATCTCATATTTGATACGGTCTATGCGTATGGGATAAAGTCTGAAAAGGTTGGAGCCCATTGGATAATGATTTCCTTGAAGGATGATGTGTTAGTTATCACTAGAGGTGCTAGTGCGTATTATTTGGTATCAGAGACAAGGTTCAATTCCCCGTGGCAACATTGTTGTGTTCCAGATGCTTGAGAGCAAGCATCTTGAGGGAGGGGAGGAATTGTTATGGTCTATAGCCTGGGGGCCTCTGGGATAATAATTTCCATAAAAGATCCGCATTTTAGTGTGTGGGTTGTCACTAAAAGTGCTAGTGCATAACATTTGGTATCAGAATCAAGGTTCAATTCTTCGTGGCAACATTAGTATGTTCCATGTGCTTAAAGGTTGGGGCCCATTGGATAACGATTTCCTTGAAGGATCAGCTCTTTTGATCTGTTGATTATCACTAGAGGTGCTAGTGCGTACATTTGGTATCCGAGCCAAGGTCCAATTCCTCGTGGCAACCTCAGTGTGTTCCGTAAGGGGAGGAATTGATATAGTTTTTGGGGTATGGGATAAAGCCTGGAAAGTTTGGGGCCCTGATAACCAACACACCAAAAAGGTGGATCCTTCAAGAGAATCGTTATCCAATGGTCCACAACCTTTCCAGATTTTATCCCATACTCCACAAACCGTATCAATTCCTCCCCTTCCTCGAGAGCCAATTCCTCGTGGCAACATCAGTGTGTTCCGTATGCTTGAGGACAAGCATCTCGAGGAAGGGAGGAATTGATATAGTTTTTGGGGTATGGGATAAAACCTGGAAAGTTTGGGGCCCTGATAACTAGCACACCAAAAAGGTGGATCCTTCAAGAGAATCGTTATCTAATGGTCCACAACCTTTCCAAATTTTATCCCATATTCCACAAACCGTATCAATTCCTCCCCTTCCTCGAGATGCTTGCCCTCATGCATATAGAACACACTAATCTGTCCACGAGGAATTGAACCTTGGCTCTGATACTAAATAGTATGCACTAGCACCTCTATGATGACCAACAGACCAAAAGGTCGGATTCTTCAAGGAAATTGTTATCCAATAGGCCCCAACTTTTACTATGCTTTATTCCATACCCCAAAAGCCATATTAATTCCTCCCCTTCCTCGAGATGCTTGCCCTCAAGCATATGGAACATACTATTGTTGCCATGAGGAATTGAATCTTAGCTCTGATACCAAATGTTATGTACTCGCACCTACCCCACAAACCATATCAACATCACGATTGTCTACAATGGGTAACCTAAAAATAGAAAGTACATATTGCATATAAGCCTTGGCCACCACCAAGCCATCAACATTCTTTGTCAGTGGTATAAGTGTGCATACTTGGTCAATCTATCTACGGTGACAAGTATCTGTATATAATGATGCATAGTACGAGGCAACTCATGACATAATTTTTTTTCATATTTACTTTAAGCATATTGGTGTCTGATGCGATGTATGGTTCAGACTGCATATCAGTAAATTCTTTCGCAAAGAGAAGTTATGAATCTTCATTAGCTCTTAACTGTATTTCTGTCTTTGTATCTGTCTCTTCATTGTCATTCCATAAGAGTAAGTAAGGGGGTTCAGGAAGAGTTTTAGCCACTTCTACTATGAATCTATCAGCTGGAGTATCAATTACTAGTGTGTCAGCTACTGTATCCATCACAGCGTCCTAGTCTTTTGTTCTTGAACAAGCATCAGAATGTTCTAAAATTACATTGCAAACTTCTTCCCCTTTGGTTTCTTCAGCACCTTAATTCTTAAAATCATCTCCTTTGCTCTCGCTTTTTTCTGCAACAATTCCGCCGTCGGATGCTGGATATTCAAGAACACTATCAGCTAGTTTAATTGACCCCATATTGAGGGTTGCATTCTGTTCTGTGTCATCCTTGCATGCAGGTTGCAAGTTGGCTTCCATGGCCTCGGCTAGCATTATAGAGCACGGCAGGCTACTGCATTCAAATTCAATAGCACTTGGCGTAGGCTGATCTTCACTTTCATTAATGACGCCATACACATGGTCATCAATCTCCCATATCATCCCTTAAGCCACCTTCATCCTCTCCCGTACTAATGCCTACTTCTAATTTTAGAATACCTGCACTCATGCTAGGAGGATTAACCGAGGCAGCCGCGCCAGACTTCGGTCTCACCTCTTCTGGCTCCACATCCATGTAGCCGGTCCTCTTATCGTTGTTTCTTTTCTTTTCTTTTTTTCCTTGCGCTTTTATTTTTTAACAGCTCCTTAATTATGTTTTCAAATGCTTTTTACAGAAATTTTGGTTGGGGAAAAATATTTTAATAAAAAATAGTCCTTTTTGGGGCTAGGTTTTGAAAGCTAAGGAAAAAGTCCTTTTTTATTTAAACGAAATTGAATTCCTTCGGTGATTCATGATATAAAATTTTGTAATGCGAATGATCCCTTTTCTTTTTTTGGGTTTATGTTATGCTTATGCCCTTCCATAACAACTCGATCCTTTTTGCAGTAGGGATTCCCAAATGGGTACCCAAATCAGCTAAATGATTTTAGTACCCAAATCAGCAGGATCGAGGAGATGTTGCAGAAGCCTTAGTCTTAGCAATGACTGAAACAAAAGGATCATCAGGCAATGCCGAAGTGAATATAATCTTTGTGCTTCTAGATGCTGCAAAGGAGATGTAGAAGAAGGCCTGTTGTGGGTTCGGGCAATATTTGAAGAAAAGAAACTAGAGAATTCCTATTCTGGTTATAGGAAAGAGAGTTAAAATGCCATATAATCCTCTGTTTATTGCACTCTTCCTTTATTCCTGCCTGCTTCATAAGGGGCTTGAATTGTGCTAGAAAAGATCGAACATGAAGCTTGCGCTTCAAGGCATTGATTGCTTTCAACCAATGTAAATGTTGGGAGTTTATTTTTCTACCACCAGATACTCTGTTTTATCCTCTGCAGCCCCATTTAGGGCAAGATTTGTTGTCTCTTCTTTGCCAATCTCTGTAGAAAGTCTAGAGTTCCCCTTTTGAGAGCATAGCCAATCTCTGTAGAAAGCTAAATGGGTACCCATATCAACAGATGTTTTTGGGGATTTAGGCCTTAATCTATCCCCTTTCGAGGATCCGCCCCCAGATGCATGCACTTTGCACCTAGAATTCTCATTGTTTTTCAATATCTTGAGGGCGGCCCCCACGTTATATTGGTTTTCTGGAAAAAAAAAAAAAATTAACCATATTTTGTTTTGGTGTTGTTATGGAATTTGTCACTTCTTTTTTTCCTTTTTTGTTCACATTAGCCATAGCAAAAGCCAACTAGCATGACATCTACTCAGGTCAATCCCTGATGTAATATTATTAGTCCATACTAGGAACATGATCCTTGATGGCACTGATATCTTTAGACATCAAGTACTTAGTCCATAACCTATATTTAACCATATCCAATCTTTTTTCCAAAAACAAACATCTCAGTAGATCATATGATTAAGAACAACAGCATTGTATTGTTCTATCATACTTTAAGCAATTAAATATTGTTGACAGATCAATCTAGTATGCTCAAGCTATTTTATAAAAAATATTCATGTCATAAGCACTGCCTAAACAAAAATTTTCTCATATATTACGTGCCTGCTAAAATTGCCCTTAACACTAGAGTTGTCCCGAGGACCATTCCTGATCCATGGACCAGAATTCATCTAGTTGACCTATTGCCACTTAAACTATTATATCTGAGAATAAAAGTTTCAATTTGCAATATATCACTGCCATGTCAATCTTTACTTGATTCTCAATGACCTTGGAGAATCTCACGACCAATGAACTCACCTATATGTTATGGTGATTGTCCAAATGTTAGAGAATTTGGCAGATTTTGCAACAGTCCAGAACTGCATTCTTGGGTTTTCCTAGCATAAGCAGACCTAAACCTTGTTAAAATTGGAAGTACTTGCCTACTTATGACAGGACACGTTGATTTATATGTTTTCAGCTTTAGTTGTTATCATCTAACATCTGTGGAAGTCGCCAAACCCCATTTTATTAAAAAATGTTGCTTGCGGTTTAGGAATTATTTCTCTCTTATTATTACAAGTTTTAGCTTAATTTTTTTTTTTTTTTGAGAGATAAAAAAATAGACTTTATTTACTTTAAGGGAACGATACACAGCCACATGGTAGGGGTGCACCCATCTGCAAATCTGAGATGAGGATAGCTACATGGCTCCTTCTTGCACTACTCTCTTGGACGTCCTAGTGTAGACTTAGGTAGGTGCCCCATATTTCAGCCTTTACTTCTTCTTCGCTCTCAAACACAAGCCTGAATTTTTTTATCCTTTCAAGTATTGTATGTAGAAGCTGATTTGGTGATATGAATATGTAGCATTATAACAGGGGTTTTTTTTTTTGTTTTTTGTAATTGTTTTTCTCTAAGGTTTTCATATGATTTGCAGTCAGATTCATCCAGTGTACTAAATAGTATTTCTAGAGTGCACCCTTTTGTTAGCCGTTGATTTTAGAAAAGGGGCAAATCTGCGGGTGAATATCCTCCCATTAGTTTTAGGTTTTTTAGGGGTTGTGTGGAGTAGGGTCCGGTCCGTTTTTTTTTAGGGTTGCTAGGTCAAGGGGAATCTACCGCGTAATCCTAGGCTAAAATCCTATTATCTTATCTATCTACTAGCCTATGTTTTTGTTAATTTTCGCCATGGCAGTTATGAATGCCCGCAAGGCTCAAGAAGGATATTTTAGGGTTAATCAAGAAGGGATACTTTAGGGCAGGTCTCTGGGAGGGGAAGGGGGAGGCGTGTCCCTAACAAAGCTAGATCAGGTTTATTTTAGGGTTAATTGAGCTGCTCGCAATCAACGCCATGAGATGAAGGCCGAAGCCTATCAATCGATAATGGATCTCGTGGTTTAATTCTCCCTCCTCTGGAATTTTGGCTTCTACACACCGACACTTGATATTTCATATGATTTCGCGGTTTTTGGGGTTTCTAGGCGATCATACTCAAGCTCTGTCCGCCATTCGCGCTTTTTTCCGAGGTCATTTTACATTTTACTATCGCTGGTAAAGTATGCATGAATGGCTTGCACGCTTTGCCAACCGTGCGTAATGAGTTAACGCAGGGAGGATCTCGTGACGGATGGCTTTGCATATTCTTGTGCCCTCTTCCAAGTTATTATCTATAAAGTTCTATCCGGAAGACTCGATTAGTGTTTTCGCTTGAAATAGACTGTAAATGGTAATGAGAACTCAAGGAGAGTCACCCAAGGTCATGATCTGTGGGCTGCCTCAAGATCGGAAAGTGTACTCAATGCTAACTTAAGAAAAAAAAGGTATTTTACTTTCTCAATCCATGATTTATATTTCTTTTGGACATTTTAGGTTTATTGACAATGCTTGGAGAAACTCCCAAAGAAAATTTGTTACATATTTCGAAGGGTAACCCGCTGTACGTCAAGTGGCTGCAGGAATGTAATATAGAGAGGAGGCTAAAGATTATATGGACCAGAAAAACTAGTTTTCCTAGCATAAGCGGATCATATTCACATGCTAAATCAATGAGAATGCCTTTTTAGCAAAGAGAACAAAGAGCCCTTCTACAACCTGTTCTACCTCATGTTCTTCAAATGATCTAGATTGCTTTATTCTTAAGCAGGGAAGAAGTGCTTTAGAAGATGGGTTCAAGCACAAGCTGGGCGTCACCTACACAAATTGCATCAGAATTTGTTCATGTAGTTATTTTTCCTTTGTCTCCAAAAAAAAAACTATAAGCATAAAGGCTCCTTAGGGCAACTAGAACTGCTTTAAGAGGACTCAAAAGATACTTGTGCTGTTGGGATTCTACCATTTGTACTGTTGGGCTTGAGGTTTCTAAACCCCCCGAGAAATCAGACAGATTTTTCTCGAGGACATTTGATGAGTTAATGTCTTGAGTTAATGTCTTGAAAATTCCTAGCAACATTTTTGAGAAACTTAAAGTGATTGAGTTAATGTCTTGAAAGTGTTCATTATCTTTGGTGTTGAATTTAAAACCTATACGATAGTGTATATGTCCGTCTTGTCATTGTTAGCATGTTTCTAATTCTTAGTTTTGTTGCTGCACTTGTTCTTTTTAGATTTGGTCTTGAACTAATGTTTTCTATTTTTTTAATGTGTTACTATTTGTCTATTATCTATCATGGTATTATGTCACATTTAATATTAGGACTTCGAATGTAATGGCTTGTTTTTAGCTCTACTACCATTTTCTAATATGTAGCATAATAACAGGGGGTTTCTTTTGTATTTTTATACTGTTTTTTCCTATGGTTTTGCTATGATTTGGTGAATGTATCTGATGGAGTGTACTAATAAGTATTTCTAGAGTGCGCATACATGCTGCATTGATTTTTTGCTCTTTTTTAATGGTTAGCACCCATGTATTTGTCGAGATGTACAAGAAAAATATATGTACAACCCTCCCTTTGCATGCAGGAGTCGAAAGGGCATATTTTAGGGTTCGAGGCATATGGTCTCTCTTCTGGAATCGACTTCTCTGCTCTCATATTCTGGAGCAGATACGGCTCCTCAACACCTCCTTTCCGAGCTTCAGGAAGCATTTTCCTGATAGACATGGCGAGTAACAGGGATGAACGCAGAAGAGGATTCCGTGGTTGTAATTGCTTATCCGGTTGAAATTGCTTAAAGAAGAAGAACAAAGGTATTTTTATTTTTGGTTTTACATGTATGGCAGAAGAGGATTTCGTGGTTGTAATTGCTTATCTATTCTATTCTAGAAGAAGGGTGTTTAGTTCATTTATTTACATGTAAGAAACGATGAAGGCATGAAATTATTCGAGTTGATGTCTAGAGATGCCAACTGGGAAAAGCATTGGAATGTACTCGGATGATAGCTTGGGGTCGCGGAGCTTTGGCAAACCACTTTCGACAACACTTCTCAAGCTCGGCAGATTTTGGCCCGGTCATTTGTTGCTTCAAACGAGGGCATCTTCACATCAACACTTTTGGACAAGGCCGTTCCATAATTTATTTGCGGGTTCAATTTATTTTGCATTGCATAGGAAACTAAGATTGTTGTTTTACGCAAATCATGTTTCGAAATTATGTAATCATCCACCTTAAAGTTCTCTGCATTCGCAACCTATTTATCTTTTACGTGGAAGGTCGGACAAGTGCATTTGTTGATCCAAATTTATTAATCTAGCTTGCTCGTGTTTTAATTTGATTAGTTGACAAATTTTCACTTGTGGATTTACTGATGATGCACGCTCATTTACTTAGCCTTCCCTTATGTTTTTCCATTACCTTCATCTTGTGTCGATGGCCCAAAATGATTCTCATCCCATGATCTTGGAAAGTATTGCAGGTTCCCTCCTATTCTTGATTGCATTCAACCATTTCAAGCACTAGGACTCTTTAACATTTCCTCAGCCCATTCAAAACTTTCGTCACTATGGGATTGCAGCTCCAATACAATCTGTTTCATCCTACTACTAAAGGCAACTTCTGTTACTGCAATTTCAATCAGATTAAATATTCTCCTTTCATGCAAGTTAGCTTGTCTTATTCAAACCATTGTTTTATTGTCTCAAAGCCCGTGGGAATACTTTTGCTAGTTATATATGCATATGCTTCAACTTGTGGTGAGCTTTAAAATCCGTGGGAATACTTTTGCTAGTTATATATGCATATGCTTCAACTTGTGGTGAGCTTTAAAATCTTTTATGCATCTGGATGTAGAGGAAAGAACTCCACATAACCCTCCTCTTAATAAAAAAAGATGTAGCCTAGCATTAACCTTGGATTTGTACCAAAGTGGTGAAACTGATGTCGAGTCCTTTATCCAGATGTCATGTCCGTTATCCTTTCTGCGCATGACTCCATATGAACAACTCCAACTCCATACGAACATTTTGCGCAACGTGGAATGTGGATTATAGAATTTGTTTCTCATTGCAAATATCTTGCGATATTACTTCATATTGGGGATAGTATTCTTAGTGTGGAATGATGCAATCATCTTGGTACTTTTGTTACACAATAGTTGCACTTGAAATTCTGATGTTCATACGTTGCAATATGGTATTGAATATGGTGGTTATCCAAGTTTTATGAGGTTTTAAATATGGCCCAACCACCATCCTTTCCTAAGTTGATGCAATTGCAAACCTTAGAAATGTAATTATAGTACAACATTGATATATTCTTATGTCATAACCAACACATAACAACCAACACATAACAACCATTAACATTAATTAATATTCTTATGTCTCTTGTTTTTTTAGGGCCCAAGGGCCCAAAATTTTTTTTATAATAACCAACACATAACTACCATTGAGACCATTGAATCCAACACATTTAAATTAAAATCCCCCTTAAACCCCCTTTGGTTTGGGTGCATATTCACCACGGGGGTGGCGTAGGGCAGCGAGAGCCCTCGTATTTGTATTTTGCACGCATCTAAAATCAACACCATATAGTATTCCGCTTGAAATCTTATAGTATTTTGTGAATGTTGTTATACAGTATAGCAAATCTTGTACTTGCATACCCCACAAACGAGGAACTTTACGTACGGTGTAGATTAAGGAATAAGGGGTGAATATGCCTATCCAACAGCTCTCTTGCTGGTCACCCCGAGTGTGAATATGCACCCAAACCAAAGGGGGTTTAAGGGGATTTTAATTTAAATGTGTTGGATTCAATGGTCTCAATGGTAGTTATGTGTTGGTTATTATGATTCATATGCACTAAGGAATCTCCATGCACAGATATTATATGCACAATATTACATGCACTAACTCAACTCCATGCATGATATTACATGCACCCCTACACCATTCTTAAGGCCCCGAAGGGGCCAAAAAATTTTTTAGTTAACACAAATCATTAACACACAACTACACCATTGCATTTGACACATTTAAATTAAAATCCCCCTTAAACCCCCTTTGGTTTGGGTGCATATTCACACGGGGGGTTTTGATTCTCATTGAAGACAAAGGCATTTCTCCTTTTCCATATTGACCAGATTGTCCAGGCTCTAGCTATATGGAAGGCCACCCTCTTCATGGTGCACCAATCTAGGGGAAGGATACCCAACAACAGTTCCTTGGTACCCTAATGCTTCAAAGCTGTCCAAGCTCCATGCCCATACTACTTGCAGCTTCTCAATTCCACCAGACAATATTCAATGGATTCCTATTCAGCCTCGCAAATGGGGCATACTGGGCTGACTTTATTGTCCCATTTAGAGACCAGTTGATTGACCCTTTGAACCTGTGTATCACTTGCCAAAGGAAAGCGTTTATCCGGTAAGGGGCAGAGATATTTACGCCATGCATCTCCGGATGTTTTTTAAGGTTTTCCTGTGATCACTAGTTCCCATTTGGTAGATATTGGAAGTACACCCTTAGTCCTCAAGCTTACGTAACTTGATTTCACAAACTTGTGAGGCTGAATGTCCTTGGGATCACCCGAACCCATGGATTTTGATCTCCCAGTTATAGTGTTTGGGGAGTCTTTGTAGCCACACTTTTCCATATTATTTTTTCTCAAGCGTCCTTTAAGGCAAAGCGAACCTGAAATTCATGGCCCGACTAATTGCTCTCCCTTGTACCAAATTTGGGTACAGGAATCAATTCCACAATTTTTCCACCTCTTCTGATCCTTGCATCAGCCACCATACCTAAGGGGCCTTGTTTGTTGTGCAAGACCGGTACCCACCATGGAGGAGAAGTCTCTGTTTCGAACTTGTTGTTGTCAAGTGTAAAAGGTTTTTTTATGACTTGCCAAGCCGAAATTAGACCCTTTAGGAATGGAGATGCTTCTCTACATGGCTTAAGATAAAAAAAGAGTGACCATGGAAGTGAGACTTTAACGGATGGCTTACTATGCTTACATGAAGCTAATAGGGCACGGTTGATGAGGTGCATACCGGAGACTTCACCCTTTTCGTAGGATCATCCATATGAATTTGGCTATTAATACTTTGCTCTGTAATGATATGTCGACCATTCCAATTCCTCCTTCTGTCTTATCTCTCTTGCACTTCCACCAAGCGATTTTGACCACTGCCCTTTCTTCATTCCCTCCCCATACAAGTTCTTGGATTAACCCTTCTAATTCTTGTGCCTTCTCCTTTGGGGCTAGTAAAATTGATGGCCCGATAGACATGAGTATTGCTTAACACATGTTTTGCCACAATGATCCGATCCACGCAAGTGATAGCTTTGCCACCTTCCACCAATTTAAGTGTTTCTGAAGGCCTAGCAGTATTTCGTCCCATATTTGTGCATTAGCGATATTCCTAACAGGTTGGAATGCTCACCCTCTGGGATTATTTTCCATGGTAGGATTGTCAAGCATGCGGGATGCGGGTCTTCCAAAGGCCACTGTACTGTGCATTTTTTCCAATTTATGAGACAACCTGAGGCTATTGAGAAGGAGGCTAGTAATTTACCTGCACATGATAGGTTATCTTCCTCTGCCTCTATGAATAGAAATGTGTCGTCTGCGTATTGGTTACATATTTGTTGAGAGCCATCTACCATTTGTAGTCCCTGAATCATACCGTCTGCAGAGGCTTGCATGAATATTTGTGAAAGTGCTTCTGCTGCAATATTGAAGAGGAATAGGGCTAGGGGCACCCTTGCCTGATGCCCCTCTTTATGTCAAATATTGGAGAGGGTTCACCTTGGAATAAGACTGAAGCTCGAGCAGATCGCAGAAGTTTCATGACCCCTTCTGTAAAAATATTTCCACAACCCAACTTGAGCATCATTTTATGCAGAAAACTCCGTTTGATACTGTCATAAGCTTTGGTAAAGTCTAGCTTTAGATAGGCCACCTTTTGTCTTGTTTTTCTAGCCCAATGTAAACCTTCAAATGCTGCTGCAACATTGCTCAGGATACTCCTACCCAGTAGAAAGCCAGACTGGGCTAGTGAGATGCCTTCAGCTAGAATGGCTTAATCTTCTCTGCCATAGCCTTAGCTATGATTTTATAGAAAGTAGATAAAAGTGTGATGGGTCTCCAATCGTTGATTGTGCTTGGCTCCTTACTCTTGGGAACTAAGAAAATACATCATGTGTTCAATCTTGGGTTTAGATTTTTGGCTTGCATAAAGTCTGTATATGTAGAGAAGATATCATTCTTGACCCATTCCCAATTGCTTTGATAGAATTCTATGGGAATTCCATCCATACTCGGACATTTATTTTTAGCCAGCAGAAAGGTGGCCTTTTGAAGGTCCTCTATAGAGAGGGGAAGATGATATGGAGCATGCTAGGGGGAGTGATCCAATAGTAAGGGATTAAGGCAATGGGGCATAGGAATATCAATAAATGACAAAAGGGGCAAGAAATCATACTCAAATATTTCAAGCAAAAGAATAGGAAAGCCTCATGCAATTATCTCTACAAAAAAGGACGATATTTCAAAGGAAAGCTCATGCATCTATTTTAGCAAAAGGGGGACGATTTGGGTGCACCAGAATAGCAACGTGAACATGTCTTTTTAACAGGAAGAAAGGGGTCGAGATGTTATGAAGGAAGCGGACGGCACAGATCCAAAAGGCAGAGATCTCTCTCAGCAAATCCGGCACCAGCAAATCGGCATGTGCTTCATTGCTTCCTGAATCCGACCTGCTGAGATTCAAAGCAGCTTGGGATATTTCCTGAATCCGACTTGCTGAGATTCAAAGCAGCTTGGGATACAGATTTTGAGGTTATTATCTTTCTTGTGCAGCCGGAGATTGAACGAGCCTTTAATCCTTATAGGTTTTCCTTGTGTGAGCTTATCAAGCCTTAATGTTGTTGTAAATTGGAAGAAGATCATGTGCTGAAGGGAAATAAGCCTCGATCTTTTCTTTCTCTAAATCCCTTGGAAATTGCCTTAATCCCTGGATCCGGTTGGGTGGAAACTGGACGCTTCATATCTGGTTGTGGAAACCATGTACAATTGCTCTTGAGAAGAGCCGTATTAAGACCCTGAGGATTGTTTCTTCTGCATTCTACCTATTAACTATTGAGCGGAGTGGATAATATCCTTAAAAATCCTTAAAACATATCAAGTGGTATCAGAGCGAGCCGATCCTCATACCTCTCATATCTGATCAATGGCCCAATGCTTCAATGTTACTGAAGCACAATACCAGCAAGCCTTGTCTAATGCCAGCTACATTGCAACCCAGTTAGCATTGCCTATGCCTAGCAACAAGAAGAGTATGATGCAAGTGGAATTGCCGCCTTCATTCTCAGATCGCTTCCTTCCGGATATTTATCCGCACTTAGCAACCTCCTTTGCCTAATGGTCCTCCACCGTAACTCCTCCACCGCCACCTAAAATTTGAAAAGTGGTTAGAGAAAGCGGACATGCCGCCTTTCAAAGGGGAAGGACAAAGCCCACAAGGTTTTTGGTTTCATCACCGGGGGGAAAAGTTTTTGAACGTAGCAGCAAACGATGTGGAAAGACTCCAAGCCATGGACACCTATTTAAAAGATCAAGCCCAAGCATGGTGACAAGGCAGACGAGAATATGATCCCAGAATCAATAACTGGGAAAGTTTTAAAATGGCATTTGAAGCACATTATTTACCCTCTAACTATCACAGTGAGTTACGCAGGGAATGTGATCGTTTGAAACAGGGGGAAACTGAGAGTAGTCAGTCCTACACTTCCAAATTCACTCATTTAGCGGCACTAATAAGGAATCTGGATGGGAAAGAGCCTCTGAGAAATATGTCAGCGGATGTAGGGACGATATTTATGCGGAGATGGAAATATTTCACCCTAAAGATTTAGATGAAGCCATAAAACTAGCATCTGCAGTGGAACGGAAAATAGATCCAAAAACTAGGAAATTTGATTTTTGGGATGAAGACACTTCAGATCAAGAAGACAAAAAGAGTCGCAAAGAAAAAATCGGGGGTAAGGAATCTTTCCGGAATTTCAAGAAGAAGAGAAATAACAGTAATGGTAATGGATCCGAAAGGAAGCAAGAAGAGGGAAATCAAGGTAAAATGCGGAAGGAAATTAAGGAACCAAAGGGAGGTTGTTATCGATGTGGAGGAAAGCATTACCTAAGGGATTGTCCGTTTGGAGAAGGGGGGATCACAAAGGTTGAGACACCTAAACCTCAAAGGGGTGTACAAATGCATGCTATTGAAGGTCCCAAACCGGAGGATATACCTGAGACCTCTAAAGCTGCGGATGAGCGAAAGAAAGGTGTAAGCTTCCAAGATGAGGAACAAGCAAAGGCTAATGCCAAAGATCGAAGGTGGCTCCAAATGGGAACTCTGGGGTAAAATAGTAAAAAATTACATCTCTTAGGATAAGATTTGTAAGCTCTGATTTGTATGTTCGTTTTTTTTTGTGTGGAATGAAAATTAAACTATTATGCAAGCATGGTGCATTAGATGTAAATTTTGAAGAATGGTAATTGTAGTTGTAGCAATAGGCCTGACAAAATTTACAACAGTATCGCGGAGATACAATGATTGGGTATCGTGGAGATACTGTATCATGGAGATACAATCAAGTGGTACCGCGGAGGTACAAGGGTATATCGTACTGCGGAAGTACGCGGATATCCATAACTGTTGATTACATTTGCAGGACTAGGGAACCCTTCGATGCAATTTGTTTTAGGAGCAATTATCTTGAGAAGGGATGGACCCATCTCAAGTGTATTCAAAAGATCGCGAACGATCTTCTTAAAGAAGGGATGGAATTTGATATGGAGCATGCTAGGGGGAGTGATCCAATAGTAAGGGATTAAGGCAATGGGGCATAGGGATATCAATAAATGACAAAAGGGGCAAGAAATCATACTCAAATATTTCAAGCAAAAGAATAGGAAAGCCTCATGCAATTATCTCTATAAAAAAGAACGATATTTCAAAGGAAAGCTCATGCATCTTTTTTAGCAAAAGGGGGACGATTTGGGCGCACCAGAATAGCAACGTGAACAGGCCTTTTTAACAGGAAGAAAGGGGTTGAGATGTTATGAAGGAAGCGGATGGCACAGATCCAAAAGGCAGAGATCTCTCTCAGCAAATCCGGCACCAGCAAATCGGCATGTGCTTCATTGCTTCCTGAATCCGACCTGCTGAGATTCAAAGCAGCTTGGGATATTTCCTGAATCCGACTTGCTGAGATTCAAAGCAGCTTGGGATACAGATTTTGAGGTTATTATCTTTCTTGTGCAGCCGGAGATTGAACGAGCCTTTAATCCTTATAGGTTTTCCTTGTGTGAGCTTATCAAGCCTTAATGTTGTTGTAAATTGGAAGAAGATCATGTGCTGAAGGGAAATAAGCCTCGATCTTTTCTTTCTCTAAATCCCTTGGAAAATGCCTTAATCCCTGGATCCGATTGGGTGGAAACTGGACGCTTCATATCTGGTTGTGCAAACCATGTACAATTGCTCTTGAGAAGAGCCGTATTAAGACCCTGAGGATTATTTCTTCTGCATTCTACCTATTAACTATTGAGCGGAGTGGATAATATCCTTAAAAATCCTTAAAACATATCAGAAGACTTAGTATGTCTTGCTGACTAGAGTCTATTATAGGTGAGACTTTTGAGACCACCAGCTCTTCAAAGGTCTCTTGAAATGGTAAATTGTATTCTCCAAAGAAAGCTTTGAAATGGTTATATAAATACCTTTTGAGATCTCCTGGAGAATTGAGAATTGAACCATCGTTATGAGTGATGGATGATAATGTGGAGGATCTTTTCTTTTCTTTAGTTGTCTTAAAGAAGAACTTTGTGCATTTATCAGCTTCTTTTAGCCAGGTCAATCCTGCTTTACATCTATTTTCAGCTATCTTGACCTCTTCTATTGTCTTTATCTATTTTATTATCCTTTTCTCCTCCATCCCATCATTGGGGCCCAATGCTCTAAGAGAGAGGAGTTGGCCATAAAGGATATCCAATTCTTCCCTTTCTTTTTGCACTTTAGCTCTACCCCAGCTTTTGGCATAATTTTTTATATTTGAAAGAGCTGTTATCATGGTTTACATACCAGAACCCATTCTAAAAGCCGTTTGCCATATGCTTTTGCAAGACTCCACAAAATCTGGGTCTTTCAAATATCTGGTATTTAATTTGAATACTGTTTTAGAAGTGCTAAACTGACATTTCTTAGTAGATATCACCTGTGGATTATGATCGGAGATAGCATTCTTTAATTGATTGGACCTTTGAAGGTTTGGGAGGATGGAGAAAGCCACGTCATTCATATAGCATCTATCATGCCTTGCATACGTCCTCCCTGTTCCCAGCCATCCATTGCACCATGTGAATCCCTTATCTCCGTCTAGCTCCATGAAGCCCATATCACCCCTTGTCTATCCTCGACAGCCTCCACCATATTAAAATCCCCTGCCATAAGCCAAGCTACCTGACTTCCAAAGCTTTTCAATCTATGTCTGAGAGTGGCTCATAGAGAGCACCTCTGCCCCTGGGGTTGTTATGGGCATAAATATTCACCAAACCCCATATTCTACCTTCATGATGCCATAGAATTATAGCCCACCTACCAAACCTGTCTACCTGTGAATCACATACTTTTACGTCCTTCTTCCAGGCGATCAAAGTGCCTGCACTAGAGGTATCTTTTACTGCAGCGATACCCACAATCCCATTCTCATCTTCCATTGGGAGGTCTACCCACAGATTCTTGTGTGGTGGGAGGGCACTCCCTATAGCAGCCAACTCTCCGCATACTACAATATCTTCTCGATTTTCTTTCACCTTTTCTGGCAATGCCTCCTCTGAATTCATTACTTCTTTAATGTACTGAGAGAAAGGATTGTTTACCTTAGAGACAATTTGAGTGCTGAGAGACATCTGAGGAGGGGACTTTGGGCGAGGCCCTCCGCTTTTTCGAGCAATATTTCTGGTTCTCCCTTTTTGCCTGGCCCCTCCCACTTCCCAAGTTTGACCTTCTGTTTTTTACGACCCCTCAGCAGTTGTAGAGATGATAGGATCTGATGTAGGTCTCTTGGTTGGAGATGCCGTGTTGCTAGTGTTAGGGGTTTCTACTCCCCGACTTGGAGCACATGGGGTAGTTGTTACAAGAGCAGTGGGGTGGCTCGTTGGGACCCCAGCACTTGTGGGGGGATCTTGGGGATTATCATTCTGTGCTTGATGCTGAGAACTCATTTCTTCTTTAGATCTTGCCTGTCCATGAGCCAGAGTTTAACTCATAGTTGCACGATGCTCTTGCATGAGGTGCCCTTTGTATGGGGCACAAGCGTTTAACCATAGTATGGACGATGCTCTTATACTAAGCATATGAAGACATGCAATAAGGTTTGCTATATCTGTTTTCTAAATCCAAAAGGTATGAGATCATCATGGCCAAATTTCTAGTTTTTTGCTCTACCATGATAGCATGTTTTTGCAATAACTAAAGTTTAAATAGATTTATTCTATTCATTTGGTCATATATATCTTATAATATTCTTATATTTCAGTCTACAAATTCGTTTTACAATCCATTTTTCTTGCTTTCTCTAATTAATGGACAAAGAGGATACAAATGGTGATCGGTGATGAACCGAGAAGTCTATTGTACTTTTTGACCCTTGCTACATTATCATTTTCATGCTAACGTAGTATTGATTAGTTGCAGGTACCAGGCTTCTCTTCCCTTTGTGTCTTTCTTTGCTTGTGGAATTAGTTTTTGCTGAAGAATAGACGAGGAATATATATTGGAAGGATTTTCCATCCAAGTTCTACATGACAAGTTTCTTTACGCTTTACTTATGATGATGGATGAATTGTACAAGTAGAGAAGCTTTTCTACATTATCTACATCAAAAGATACATGTCAAGTAATATCATTTTTTTTTCAAGCTCTGATATTTACAATAATGGGACTGCAAAGCTGCATGCAGATATATGATCTGCTAATATTACAGTTGTTCTTTAGCTTTGATCCTTGCTTATCTCTCTTGTTTCAAAGTATATATGTCATTTTACTATACATTGGCAGCTAACACTAAAGTTGTCCCATGATGGACCAAAAATGGTCCATCTGCATTGTTCACTTTAAAATTTGTATAAAATCAACGGCACAAAATCTATTCGAACCCTTCCCAGGAGTTCATATATGACAGTCATGCTCTGCTAGAAAAATATCTAAAAATATATACACCTCCATTCTTGTAAGTTATGCTCTAACAAACTCAGGGGGTCAAGTACCAAAAGGTTCATGTTTAAATAAAGTCAAACTATTTCGACAAAAAGATTTTTTCAAATTTTTTTATTACCATAATATTTTTCTACACGAGATAGAGAAAAAGACACAAAAAACCACATGTCAATCCGAAGTCTGTGAAGAAAGAAGGGTTATTCAAACATGACAGGGTCAAAACTACTTTCTGCCTCCTTAGAACCAATTATAGTTCCCAGCAGTTGTAGTTTAAATACAACAACTTTTACAAGGAACTACATTTTGAGCAAATATTTGATATATAAGCAATTGACAAGTTCCTCCATCCCATAAAAATATTGGCGGGCTTTGAATTTGATATTTGAGCTTTCATTTTTTATCTCAATTTTAGAAAACTTCTAATAATAATTAATATTTCCGTATATAGAGCAAAAATTACTCTATGATGTCCTCCAAAAAATCATAGTATGAAAGTTTAAAATTATATGAAACCAATGCAAAAACAAGCTTATTAAAAACGCAAAAGACATGATTACAAGAAATCAAGAAAGGTTTCTGTACCTGAGCCCATTACTGGTTCATACTTCCATTTAAAGTAAATAACTTCCTTATGTTAATCAATCTCAAGTTCAATTTTGGGATATGACTAGGTTCTGATTTACTTGAGTTGAAAATATTTGTTGATCATAACCTTGAGATTTGTCCTTCAAAAAAAAAACAATAACCTTGAGATTTGGATTTATCTTTATAGCATTAACTTCAAATATGTCTTCTATGTTTATTCTAGATTTATGCCTCGAGATGTGACTTTGAAAAGTCACATTCTCAAAATGTCCCATGTTATAAAATCAATGCAAAAAAGTTCAAAGAAAAATATGAAAGTTTACGGCCATAAAAAGTCAAGTTAGACTGCTATGTGCGGTTTCACTGCAGACCATTATTGGTCCACAGGATTGGAAGTTTAAAAATTAATAGAGGCAACATCTTAATCAATTTTGATCCCAACTTTAGAATAGAGATTATGTGTACAGTTCTTTATAGGGTAAAATTGGTTGGTTAGACGAGCTTGCATAATTTGAGGGCAATGTTTAAGCACAAACAACTGTGAATTTATGGGGTACTTATTCATCAATTGAATCTACATGGACTTCCGC
This sequence comes from Isoetes taiwanensis, assembly GCA_021234155.1. Classification (NCBI taxonomy): domain Eukaryota; kingdom Viridiplantae; phylum Streptophyta; class Lycopodiopsida; order Isoetales; family Isoetaceae; genus Isoetes; species Isoetes taiwanensis. The sequence goes on along the minus strand of JAJEKV010000008.1, from coordinate 15,767,168 downwards.
TCACACCTTTCAAAAATTATATTATTAAATGTAAGAAACCATGGTATTATTATAGGGACAAAGAGCTAGAGAGAGATATATGCTCTATACAATTGGACTAGTTATGGACTATAAATGGTCCATGCTTAATTATATTCGTATCTTCCAAATAATATGTTATTTCAGTATGAAAATTGAGAGTTATATCACAAAGGAAGGCCCGCATTCATGAGAAATATAGTGTACATGAAAGATGACCTATATATAACATTATCCTACTAAAACTCCAATGCTTTGTAGCAGCAATAGATATACCAGAGTAAGAAATAACTACGTTTCTCCATATTTTTTTGCAGGAAGGCTACATAATCTACATATTGGACCTATATATATGCCCCTTGTCATATTATTGAACCATTTGGAAGGCTTATTTAGAGAAATGTAGCGTGTTCTCTACAAAGATGAGAAAAGACGCATCAAAGGTCAAATGGTCTAATTATTGATTCTCGTAGTTAAACTTCAAGATCTTCACTTTCATTCATCAATAAACATCACTAGCTATGGAAATGCTCAGCCTTCAGCTTATAATTTTGAAATTAACTCAAATCTTTAACCTCTAATATGTTAATCATGTTGTTGTACATCAACTTTAAATCTAGTTAATTGCATGGTTAAATCCTAATTACACTATATGCAAGTTGATAGGGTAATTTTCTATGTAGATATAAGTAGAATACATCATTCATTACCCTCTTGATGATTTTAGAGCATTTCAACATATAATTTTGTCAAAAATTATGTACAAGTAATTCTCTATTAAAGTTGGAAGTTGATATAACTTATGAACACTCCAAGAAAATATGAGATTGTACTTCATATAGTTAACAACTCATGGTCACAAGAATTAAGCTATATAGAATGGCCAATGGATGCTGACGTGGCAATTTTGGCGCAGGCGCAGGAATGGGCAGCCGCGGTTGCTATTTTTTTTTGAGAGATAAAAAATAGACTTTATTTACTTTAAGGGAATGATACACAGCCACATGGCAGGGGTGCACCCATCTGCAAATCTGAGATGAGGATAGCTACATGGCTCCTTCTTGCACTACTCTCTTGGACGTCCTAGTGTAGACTTAGGTAGGTGCCCCATATTTCAGCCTTTACTTCTTCTTCGCTCTCAAACACAAGCCTGTTGCAGATGCAGATTTTGATCGAGGGGGCCCAGGTAACGCCTCCACAAATCGCCCAGCACTGCTACAACCTGTAAGGAATGCAAATTTAGCAAAAGCCCCAACTTTCGGAGAGAGATTGGGCGGAATCGATGCTAGTGATGAGCTCCAGACAAGGATAAGTGTTGAGATAGAAAGGAATAAAAGTGGAGGAAGCAAAGGGAAGAATGGGGCACTTTGCAGCAGTAGGGAAGGAATGAACGCAGCAGTAGCGGCAGCCTTGGAGGCTGTCGAGAACCGACCTGGGTTCGACCCAAGTGTGCATAACGGGGCCCCATGGCCTCCTATTCGCCCTGCCAGCGTCAGTTCAGGCTGGACAAAAGCCAAATGGCCGGATTCAGGGGTCGGTAAATCGTCCCCAGAAGATGGGGCTTCCATCAATCCTGATCCAGTAATTGGGGCTTCTGCCCTGCACAAGGTAAATCACCTCCCTAAACTGTCTGATATAAATCTTGGCTCTTTTGCTGCCGCTTCTGCTTCACATAGTATAGACCATTCCCCAAAGGGAGCAAAAGACAATGGAGTAGGTAAAGCAATTGCAGGGGAAGATCTGGCTGCCAAGGCAAGTGTTAGCGCTATCGGAGCTATCCGAAAATTGAAAGCTGCAATGTTAGGGGCAGGGACAGGAGATAGTGCATGTGGACAGAAAAAACCCATACAATCTAGCGGGTCAAATTCATCCATGGAAGCTTCACCTATGGAAGAAGTAGAAATTGAAGTAAACAAGAAAGAAATGGAAGCAAATAAAAAACTAGCAGAGGCGAAGCACAAAGCATCAGGAATGGTAGACGCTATAATGGAAGAGAATCGTAGGGCAGAGAGCATCACAAGAGGGGGAATATTTCATCAAAGCAAAGAGGCTAATAAACTGTCTCCACATACCACATACGCTACCAAAACTGCAACTGAAGAAGGGCATAACAACAATGCAAATCCAGACTTAAGTAGTGGAGGAGTAAGGAGTAACGTCAGAGAGGCTTGGAAAAACAATGACACTATAGCAAGCCTAGATTCTCAGAGTGGATAAAGAACAATGTGCCAATGAAAACAGCCAGGAGTTTGAGAGTAGATGCAGCACTTAAAACAGTAGAAGCAGGTTTTGCCCAAGATCTGGGCAAATTAAATAAAGGCCACCTTGAAAAATATGGAGCTGAAAGTGCGGGAAATATGGAAGTAGATGAGGAGTCTTTCCAATAGCAGAGATAGATCATGGTATGCATGTAAAAGTGGTAGAGAACTTGGTATCACGATCTGTTATAGGATTCTTTACATTCGTAAACTAGAATTGTGGCTGTCAACACACTTGAAAAGGTTAGGATTGCCTCAGTATGGATCTCTAAAGGCATTAGGTGGAAACTTCTTCCTCATTTTATTCCAAAATGAAGACGCAGTAGATAAGGTGGTGGCTCGTGCATCGGACACTTTTATGGGGGAATACATCTTATATCAATACTACTCTCCTGGCTTCTCCCCCCATAAGGGCTTTATAAGAATGATGTAACCTGTGTCTGAATTAAACGGGCATCCATATAATTTTTATAATGCCCTGTATCGCGCGGGAAAAATCGCTTGTGTGGGCTGTGTTTTTTTTTTTTGAAGGACGACAAACTCTTATTCAATATTCCAGAAGAAGTACATACATAGATGCAAAGACAAGAATAAAATCTCAGTAGACAAAGATAATCCACTGAGTGCAGCCACCTACCTGTCTATGCACAAGATAAGATATCCAAATAATCCTCAAAAATCAAATGTTTTTTCTCAGGAGCAAGCTGAGAACATTATACCTTCACCAATCTGTCTTGTGCCTCGTGAAGAAGTTGGTCGATACTAATTGATAAGCCTCTGAAGATATACAACTGCTTTCTTTTCCAAACAGACCACAACAACCAGCCGGAAGCTAAGTGAAAAGCCTGTTGCTGCAAGCTGTTCCAAGTGGAAGGATAAATGGCAAGAAGCACATGTTGGCTAGTCAAGGCCACATGGAAGAGAGATAGTAACCATGACCAAACTGGCGGAACTTGGTCACATAGAAAGAAGCAGTGCTCGAGACTCTCAACTTGCCGCTTACACAGTGGGCAGAGTTCTGAAATGCGGGAATAAAACTTATGAACCAGTACATTAACCCGCAGACATCTGTGAAGGAGTTGCCACTGTGATGTGAATTTTATTGTGGTTGTATGTTCTAAGCTATACTAAATAATTAAGGGATGGCGTGGCATAAGGGGTGATGTGGCCATGAAGTAATGGAAGGAAGTTGGAATTAGGGAAGGAAAAAGAAACGTGAGAAAGGGGAGGAGGAGAAGGATCTCCGAATAAAAGAGGGAGAGACAAGTAGAAATTCGAGAAAGCGATCTAGAGGTAAGATTGTGTTTGATGTTTTCTTAAGAAGAGATAATCATCATATACGATATAGAAGAACAAAGGGTAACTATTGGTCGTGGGCATCGAGAAGAAAAAAACAATAGCATCCCGCTTTAAACTATGAATCGATGGGTTCTTCTATGAGCCCAAGGGCCGAAATCCCTATTTAATCCAAAGACTAGATCTGGTAGCTTCCTCCTCAAATCATCAATAAATTACAACCAGCCGGCCCTCGCTTATACCGAACAAAATCGAGGGAGTCGGATTCACGGGGGCAATAGATTAGATCTAATAGTAACAAGTGCATTCATCCGGCAAGACGGCCCTTCTCGAATCGTTTTCTCTTGGCTTTGCCTCGGCTTTGTCTCCGCTTCGCATGATAAATCGAAAGGATCTCGAACCTAGTCTACTTAAAATATCCACACAAAGAATCAAAACAGATAATAAATAGGTTGGCCGCCCCCCCGATCTCGAATCCTTCCACGTAGTCGATCATTTGTAAATCCCGTTAGGGTTTGCTGTAATTAAAAGATAATTCTTCTATTATTTCGTTCCATTATAGAGTTTAAGAGTTTAAGAGTTTAAGAGTTGAACGAGCTTCTTTTAAAAAATAAAAGGTAGTTTGGTTTAGTGGTTAAGGGCTTGGTCTCTTGGCTTGATGGCAAGGGTTCAAGCCTACACAAAGTCGAAAGTTTTGAGATTGTTTATTCAAGATATTTATCTTTGTTTTCAAAGTCTTTTGATATTTACTTATAGCTTATGGATAAAATTATGTCAATCTTTATGAGTTAGGGTGTCTTGAGTTGCTTATAGATACACCTTACAAATATTAGAACGGCAATACATAGAACAAGTAAAATGTCAAATTTGACAGCTAAATGGAATTGTACTTTCATAATGTTGCTAGCCTAGTTGCACCTTGGTCTGCCCACAACTCTCCGGGGAGAATAAGCAGAAACCGAGGCCACGGGTGTTAAGCACTCAACACTAGCGAGTGGGCACTGACGAAGCTCGCTAGTGCGGATTCGACGCTGGTCACGTCGAGTTGCTTCTAGGTGAAGGTTTTTCCCCGAGCTAGAGACCCGTAGCTTAGGGAGACCGCAACATATTACTTGGGACTAGGGGACGACGTGTAGGTTCTGCACCCGTGAGATCTTAGGCTTTGTGTGAAGTATTTCTGTAATAGCAAGTGTCGGGCGAAGGACCGTCACAAAATTGGTATCAGAGCCAGTCACGGGTTGAACCTAGCTATTGTTTGAAAAAAAAAAAAAAAAAAAAAAAAAAAATCTAGTGGGAACTGAATTCAAGTAATCCTTATTTACAATAATTTCAGAGGATAAGCCAACACAAGTTGATTTTCAATGCAAGCATATTATGTCCAAGGTATAATGGCCATTTCTTTTTCCAAATTGTAGCACCTTTTTACCATGGAACCTGTGATAGAAATATACAAAATTGATTGAACATGGTTGGAATATCTTATAGTATGGTATGGGTAGGTGTAAACCATTGAGTATAATAGTTATATTCCTATCCAATAAATGGAGTTACATTGGAGGTATGATTGCTTCAATGACTCATGGGACAAAGTATCGTGTTATTAAAAAAAAAAAAAAAAGGGAGGAGGTAGTTCGAGATTGTTTATCACCTAGTAAAGATAGAACCTGTGTTGTTACTGCTTTGTATTAGAGTCTTTATCCATTTCCTTTTGACATTTAGGACTTTGTCACCTCCTCGAGTAACTCACAATGTAACTAAAAAATTGGAACTTTTAACCTAGAATCTTCTGTCACATAGAAAATAGCAATTCACTATTTTCCATCAGTACAAGGGTTAGAGGTGAGGAAATAGACAGTGTCAGTGTATCTACTGAGTAATGGTCATGGAAGGCAATAATTTGTCTTATATCAGGGTGTGTACACGCCACAAAATAATCATTATACCCAATTGTTACACTCATAACAATTGCTTTCCAGCCCTGAAGGAGGACCATGACATAATCTCTATTTTTCCTTGTGATTAATTTGGGATTAATGTTTGTATATACATGAACTTGTGATATTGGAATGTGAAATATATAATAAAAAAATGTAACCGATGTTTAATTAACATAGGTTGATTGCAATTAACAGTAAGCATTGTAAACACATAGGATATGCCTATGTGGACCTGACACAATTATAGCAGAGCGAAACGCTGGACACGCAGGACACGCTGGACACATATGTGGAACCCGTGGAACCCGTGGAACCCGAAGTAGCGAAGTTATGATTGTGGGGGGTCAATCCACCAGTGGGTAGCATATGGCTATGTTAAGAAACATGTTGCTTCCCCTTTCAACTTGAGGAAACTCAAGGAATAGAGGCAGGTCTTACAAGTGTAGGACTGGAGTGGGCAGCTGGTGGTTTGCTAACTGTTAATGTCTAAATTCTGTGTGATATTAGCCAATTAACCTAGTTCATGATATGGTTGCTTAATGGATGTAAGACAATAAATTGAATGAATGGGCATAGATAATAAGGGAGGAATGTGGTGACTATGTCATGGCCTCTATAAGAATCATGGGAGCAAAACATGATAGAGATCTGTTTTGAAAGTTCAGATAGTTTGATGTCATGTCAAGACATTTAGATAGCTCATTGAGTACAAACTTTTATGTGTTCTCCAGGTGGAACCACTTCCTAGGGAACATCTATCCAGTCCTCATCATGCTGCTAATAATGCCAACCGGGAGGATGATAATTTTGACACAATGAGGAAAACTTTAGAATCCTCTATGTTGCAAGCTTTCTTAAGCTTTCAAACCAGCATAGAGAACATCTGAGAATTGTTTTGGGTATTTTAAAAAGAGAAAAATTATATGCTAAGAAAGTCAAGTGTTTATTTTGTAGCACCGAAATGGATTATTTAGGTCATATTGTTTCAGCAGAGGGAATTAAACCTGACCCCAAAAAGGTTGAGGCCGTAAGAGAATGGCCAGTTCCTAAAAACCCAAAACAAGTGCGCTCATTCTTAGGACTTGCAGGGTTCTATAGAAAATTTATCAAAAGTTTCTCTACAATAGCAAGTCCCTTGACAACGCTTATAAAATCAAATATTGCTTTTCAATGGAATGAGAAATGTGAGAAAGCTTTCAGAGAATTAAAAGAGAAGTTGATAAATGCGCCTGTTTTAAAAGTGGCAGATCCACGTAAGAAGTATCAGAATATGACAGATGCTAGTGGGGAAGGGACAGGAGCTGTATTGATGCAAGACAGGCATGTATGTGCATATATTTCTCATAAGTTGAACGATGCCGAACAAAATTATCCCACCCATGATCAGGAACTATTGGCAATTGTACATGCACTTAGAGCTTGGAGACATTACCTATTAGGGAATCATTTTGAGGTGCATATTGACCATGCTAGCCTTGCATACTTTATGAAGCAACCTAATTTGAATTTGAGACAGCGTAGGTGGATGGAATTTCTTCAAGAGTATGACTTTCAGATTAATTATAAAACGGGCAGTACAAATGTCGTTGCAGACGCTTTGTCTAGACTTCCCACTTGTTATGCAATAACGATTATTACAACAGATTGGTTGGATGAGGTGAAAAGTACTATTGCTACAGACAATTATTTTGGACCAAAATTGAAGGAAGTACAAAAAGAAAATCTGGAGATAAAGGATAATTATAGTTTTGAAAAGGGAATATTGAGATACAAATCAAGAGTTTGTATTCCTGCAATAGATCACATTAAAAAAAAAGATACTAAATGAATGTCATGATGCAGTGATATCAGGTCATCCAGGGTTTCATAAGACATATCACAAGGTAAAGAGAAGTTTCTTTTGGCCATGATTAAAAGATTATGTTCGTAAGTATATCCGAAATTGTGTGATGTGTTCACGTGTTAAGGCCGAACAGATTAGGGCATCTGGCCTTTTGCAGCCGTTACCTATTCCAGAAAGAAAATGGGAATCTATCAGCATGGATTTCATAGTAGGATTGCCAAGAACACAAACAGGAAAGGATGCTATTCTCGTGGTGATTGGCAGGTTAACTAAGCATGCTCACTTCTTTCCAGTTAGAAAAACAATAACAGCGAAGGAAACTGCTAATATCTTTATTCATGACATCTTTCATTTACATGGCATTCCTACAAGTATTGTTTCAGATAGAGATCCAAGGTTTACTAGTAATTTTTGGACTTCGTTTTTCAAGGGAGTTGGAACTCAATTGCAGATGAGCACAGCCTATCACCCAGAAACTGATGGACAAACAGAAAGAGTAAACAGGGTTCTTGAGGATATGTTGCAGATGTACTGTCAAGACAATCCAAAGAAATGGGAAGGATTGTTACCTTTAGCAGAGTTTGCTTACAATAATTCTAAACAGGGATCTATAGGAATGACACCTTTCGAAGCACTTTACGGACAGGATTGTTATGCCTTAATAAATTGGTATGATCCCATGGTTAAATCCAAAATTTCTAGACAGATGTTGGAGGAATATGCAGATAAAGTGCAGCTTATAAGAAGCAGGCTAGAGAAGCACAACATAGACAGAAGCAATTTGCAGACAAGCATAGAATACATAGAGAATTCAAGGTGGGAGACCTTGTATATCTCCGTGTTAAACCGAAGAAAAGTCAGCTCAGAATTGGGAAATGTAGGAAGCTTGTTCCAAGATATGCTGGTCCTTTTAAAATCATTAAAAGATGGGGAACCTAGCCTACCAATTAGAGTTGCCACCACATGTAAAGATTCATGATGTTTTTCATGTCAGTTTATTAAAACCTTCCTTACATGATGGAGATCAAGTGCGTCCGGATTTGCAATTAATCCAGGAGAATAACACCTTTGAAGTAATGCCATCCCAAATATTGCAGTATCGGGAACGGAAGCTACGTAGTAGAACGATCAAAGAAATCCTTATACAATGGGCGGATTACCCTATAGAGGATGCAACATGGATGGAGTTAAACGAGGCCGAAGCAAAATATGCTAAAGATTTCCCGAACCTTTTTCAATCTATATCATGCCATGGAATAAGGTTGTCTAAAAGATGTATCAAACTTGTTAAGTATAAACAATACATGAAGTTGTGAAGGAGTATATTTGTAATAACGTGATGTGAATTTTATTCGACGAGGACGTCGAATCTTAAAGGGGATAAGAATGTGATGTGAATTTTATTGTGGTTGTATGTTCTAAGCTATACTAAATAATTAAGGGATGGCGTGGCATAAGGGGTGATGTGGCCATGAAGTAATGGAAGGAAGTTGGAATTAGGGAAGGAAAAAAGAAACGTGAGAAAGGGGAGGAGGAGAAGGATCTCAGAATAAAAGAGGGAGAGACAAGTAGAAATTCGAGAAAGCGATCTAGAGGTAAGATTGTGTTTGATGTTTTCTTAAGAAGAGATAATCATCATATACAGATATAGAAGAACAGTGGTAACTATTGGCTGTGGCATCAGAGAAGAAAAACAATAGCATCCTGCTTTAAACTATGAATCGATGGGTTCTTCTATGAGCCCAAGGGCCGAAATCCCTATTTAATCCAGCACTAGATCTGGTAGCTTCCTCTGAAATCATCACGAAATTACAACCAGCCGGCCCTGTTTGCGCTGAACAAAATCAGAGGGAGTCGGATTCACAGGGCAATAGATTAGATCTAATAGTAACAAGTGCATTCATCTGGCAAGACGGGCCCTTCTCTGGAATCGTTTTCTCTTGGCTTTGCCTGGCTTTGTCTGCTTCTGCATGATAAATCGAAAGGATCTGAACCTAGTCTACTTAAAATACCCACACAAAGAATCAAAACAGATAATAAATAGGTTGGCCGCTCCCTGATCTGGAATCCTTCCACAGAGTCGACCGCCGCTGTAATCCCGTTAGGGTTTGCTGTAATTAAAAGATAATTCTTCTATTATTTCGTTCCATTATAGAGTTTAAGAGTTTAAGAGTTTAAGAGTTGAACGAGCTTCTTTTAAAAAATAAAAGGTAGTTTGGTTTAGTGGTTAAGGGCTTGGTCTCTTGGCTTGATGGCAAGGGTTCAAGCCTACACAAAGTCGAAAGTTTTGAGATTGTTTATTCAAGATATTTATCTTTGTTTTCAAAGTCTTTTGATATTTACTTATAGCTTATGGATAAAATTATGTCAATCTTTATGAGTTAGGGTGTCTTGAGTTGCTTATAGATACACCTTACAAATATTAGAACGGCAATACATAGAACAAGTAAAATGTCAAATTTGACAGCTAAATGGAATTGTACTTTCATAATGTTGCTAGCCTAGTTGCACCTTGGTCTGCCCACAACTCTCCGGGGAGAATAAGCAGAAACCGAGGCCACGGGTGTTAAGCACTCAACACTAGCGAGTGGGCACTGACGAAGCTCGCTAGTGCGGATTCGACGCTGGTCACGTCGAGTTGCTTCTAGGTGAAGGTTTTTCCCCGAGCTAGAGACCCGTAGCTTAGGGAGACCGCAACAGATTACTTGGGACTAGGGGACGACGTGTAGGTTCTGCACCCGTGAGATCTTAGGCTTTGTGTGAAGTATTTCTGTAATAGCAAGTGTCGGGCGAAGGACCGTCACAGCCACCATAAGGTAGAAACTTTGGGATGAAGCAATTTATTCCAGACACAGGACCACATATATTTCCACTTAGGAGGGAGAATGCGGAGCTGCCAACTAGACCCGGAGGGGGACAATGTCAACATCAACCAGCTTTTGATATAATGAATGCACAAGACGTTCTGTATTAACAATTTGGGGACCAGCCCAAATAGGCACATCAAGTGATTGTGCGTCTGGCATAATGTCAGCCAGCTTTTGCCACAGAGCTCTATCCCATCGAGATAGCATAAACTTAGTCTGAAAAGCATCCCAAGTCAACAACTCATACCAAGCACCAACTGTGCGAATACCAGCAAGCCTCCAACGCCTCTGAGTCAATGGATGTACAGTAGCATACAGAGGTATGTGATTATCCAGAGGAATCCACCAACACAGAGAACCTACATGTGGACACACACTTGGATTAATCTTAAATAGCACACGAACTGTCTCCCAAGAATCACGCGGTTCCTTCAAGAAGGGGAAAGCATTCGGATATGGATGAAGCTAATAAAAGAGACACCAAGGAAGAATTGCTTGTGTGTGTTGTGGCTATTTGCACAGTCTAGTACTCAGGATATGGAAATCTTAGATAGATTTTCTGCCTTATGTCAGAACATTCATATTCATTTAAATCTATAAGCTATCTTAGACTGCCAATGACTCATATTTTACCTTCAACATCTATGCTTGGAAGGAAATGTCTCCATCTCGCTGGCAAGCTTCCAACTGACAAACTGCAGTGAAATCGTATGGCTTACATTTCTGTAAGCTAGAGGCCACTGTCCATTTCCATAGCTTTGGATTTTCACTCCTACATTTCCCAAATGTAATAAGAAAAAGCAATATTCCCTTTTGTAGCCAAAAGAAATCTCTTTTTTTTTCAGGGTAAAATTTAACGGCCCTAAATATTTTTCTATTCAAATTAAGATTGGCTAAACCTATGAAAAACAAAAGTTCTTAGATTTTTTTCTTGGCGAAATTTGATAAAATAAAGCCCTTTACTTATCTTTCCACTTGGCTAAAATGTACAATTTATACGACATGAAATTATGATGTTGACGAATTTTTCTTGGTCCCCAGCTAAAGTGCAATTATTTAACTTCAAACTTTGAGCACTGATTAGTACATGAATGACATTGATTCAATATACTTCTTTTACAAAATGATAACAAAGTTGTTCAAAGTACAATTCATAAGGAACAAACAATATTGTTTGAAGGAACATGCATGTTTAAGTTGGGGTCAAATGCATCCAAATGGTGAATCTGGTGATGAAGCACCTTAGGGTCAACAATTGCAAGAAGAGATCACTACTAGTTAAAGCTTAAAATGCGCATCATATAACATTCTTCATAGCATTTAACCTAAACAACTTATAGATACAAATTCAAAATATGATTGAGGTAGCTAATTACAATTGCTAAATGAAAGAGGTCCCTGAATAGAATTGGCATGGCTATTTGAATTGATCAGGGTTCTCCTAATCAACTTTAGAGAAGGCGATTCAGTACACCATGCAGCAAATAATCCCAGCTAAACTCTGAGCGTTCAGAATTTATCCCCTTTTGGAGTGGCTAAATTATACCTTTTCTAAAAAATTTGCCTTTATAAACTTTAGCCATGAAATTTGACAAAAGATCTAAAAAATCGCCATTTGGCGAATTTTAGCCACTCTTTATTACCTTGCTTTTTTTATAGACCATGAGAATAAAACCACATATCTGCAAAATAAAAAAGCTACAAGTGGCATGACATAAAATGCAAGAGCTTTTTCAAAGAAAATTAGGGAACACTCAAATGTGAGGAACTATAATATGCAAGCCTTTTTTCCTTTCGTAAACAACAAATGTATAACATGCATGCATGCAAAATCTATAAAATTATAGATTGTGATACTCCATAAGATCAAGGCACACCCATGGTAAATAGCCTTGTTAGAATTTCTAGATACAACTCTAGAAAAAACCTGCCATATATTAAATACAGGGTAGCAACATATCAACATGAGTCAAAGTATGCACAGGAGGGGCGGATGGAGTGGTCAACCCTAGCCATTGTCTATAGCCAGCCCCGCCATTGTTATGACTCTGTCTACTCTATCTTGAGGCCTAGCCGTCAGTCTACCTCCCCATGAGTCTGAGCATTGGGTAGGAGCTCTCATGTTTTATGGCATATTTTTATCTCTGTTGTAGCTACGGATATGTGGATGTGCTACCCTTTGGGGTAGTGTGATGTATTGTTATTGCTAGTTCTGACGTTGTTTATGCTTCCGTTGTGATAGGAGCCCATAGGGGAAGGGCGCGTAAGACACCTTCGTGTCCCCTTCCCGCACTGGGGATACCCTAGAGTGCGGGATAGACGGAGGGCCCGTGCAGTCGAAGGACCGGATGGGGGATTTCCTACGGAGTGTATGGCCGGGTGCCGTATATTTTGTAAGGAGCGTCACAGAAGACAATCGAACCCCTTCGGCAAAGACACCTATACACAGTAAAAATCATCTCTCTTGTACTACTTTGAGGCAGTTGGCTGCCTCATCATGATCAACATACTTCACCATATCTAGCTACTCATCAGCTGACATCAAGTTGTCATGCCACACAATATGGCAAGGAAGAGAGGTAGTAGAAACTCCATTTCTTGATAAGCTCACACTGGAAGAACCAGGCTCACATCAATTTGCAACTCTTTTTTCTTGCAGCCTTCTTCAAATTAACCTTCTGCCAAGGCTCTTTAATACATTAAATAGTGAGGCTATCAGACATGATAACCTCAAGCACCTGAACTAAATGAGAAGATACATCAATGGTATTATTAACATAAGAGTCACGAGCAACCATAAGCGCAGATGTCTGTACTATAGAGGAACTCAAGGAAGGAGGAATGGTGGTGGAAAAAGAAATAAAAGAAGCGATAGGGCAAGGTAACATCTGAGAAACATCAACTATAGATTGAATTGGAGACTAGAGAGGCGCAGAAGGAGGTCGCATCTGCTGTAACCATAAGGACCACGTCGAAAGGAAGAGAGTGCCTCTTTATCAGGAAATAAACAAGCCAATTCTGAGCCATTCAACAATTTGAGGTCCAACTTCTTGTACCAAGGACCACTTTTCACCACAATACAATCTGGCAATGAAGTATCTACCGACATAGATACACAAATTCTAGGACCGTTCATAATGGATTGAGAAATATGCACCCCGAGACCATTAGCAATCGATACCAAAAATTGATGTGCCCTTATTACTGTAACTTTAATGTTTGAAACGCTCCATATCCCTAATCCGTCACGATGGCAGTAGATGTAGACCTAATTCGGCAAGGTCTTTTTCGGTTACAAGTCCATATCCAGGTCTGTTTATTTAGCATCTCTCTGCAGCTTGAATATTTCTATCTTTCTTCCAATATCAAATATGATCCGGCTGGGCTGAAGCTTAAGGTTACCCTATTTATGGGTAGATGCAAAGGAGGACTTAACAAGTCCAATCTGATCAAAATGGCGGAGGAAAAGAAGAAAGCTGAAAAGAGAGAGAAATTTTTCGAGTTTCATAAATCTACTAAGGTTGTAGCAGCTGGAAAACGCCCTACGAATCTAGAAGGGGAAGGCAGTTCTGCACAGAGTATTCAGGTTCCCGCTCCTATAAAATTGGGCCCTCCCAATCATCCAGTATATCTTAGCAATGATCTGATTAATGCTCCAGCAAATCAACTGTCAACAAGAATGATGGCAACAATAATAACCAGATTTTCTATTCACTATTTTAACTTGCTGAGTTTCTATCTCGTGCCCTGTCCAGGGTTTTTTCTAATTCTCTTTCCGGACTTAAGCTATTTCTACTTCTAAACATCAGAATAGGCATCAAATCTAGTAAATTATAGATGGTTTAGCTCTTGATCTAGTAGGACATCTTAGTGTCATAGGTGTCTAATCTTTTCCTTACTCTTAAATTCGATCTCTCAAACACAGCATGTACATAATGTCTATGACTTTCTACCTCTAATATTATGTATTGCACCTTTGTATCTCTACTACTTGTTGACATAATTTTCGTGCATAATTGTTTACTGTTTGGTGCTCTTTATTTTACTGTTTCTAGAGTTGCCTAGATGCTGTCTATAATTAGGCCTACATTAGTTAACTACGTGGTTTTTCTAGTTAAATGTATTTTCCTATCTCATGTGTGATAAATTGCTTTTCCCTTTCTCTTAATTCTAAGTTCTAGCTTCTCTTATTTACTATAGATTTTTCATATTCTATCCTGCAATGCGTGTTCTATAGCTAATCGATCTGTACATTTAATGCCCTTTATGTATTGCTTTATGACTTAACTAACGGGGATCTGCTATTTATTTCGCTGTTAGGTCTTCTCTTTAGTGACAGTTTGTGCTTTACTTATTCATATGCATTATTTGGTACCCACAAGTTCTATTATTCTGGTTTTAATATGCTGCCTCAACCTTTTGTTAAATTATTGATGTTTTGTGTTCATAGGCTAGGTAAATTGTCTAAATTGGATTAATATATGTCTAATACAGTTTGAGCATAGTTAATATATCCATCTAAGAATGTTTTTTAACTATTTTGGTGAAGGGCGTTAAGCCGAACAAGTTTATTGCTTATTTGTTTTGTGGCTTGTGCATTTACCCAGTTCCTGGCTAACTTGCACTTGGTTCCACTGCAGGTAATCAAACTTGTTCCTCCGTGTGAAGTTTGTTTCGTGGTAGTTTGGGCAAAAGAATTTTTGCTTAAACAAGACTTGCAGACCTTTGCTTACAACAGAACACTATCTTCACTTGGATTAGAACACACTGTTTTCGAAACTATTATTTCAGTATTTTTGTATTTTGCAATTAAGCTTCAATTTCTAGCAGACATCTTTTTCTATCATTGATGGTTTTCTTTGTCCTTATACTGCTACTAGTCTCTACTTAAGATCAAAATTCTAGCTTATGTGTCTTGATAAGCTTCAAATAAAAAATGATATTCTATCTATTTAAACTTCATTTGTTTTATGAAATATGAAAAGGTCTTCCTCTTTAGTGAATGGTTCTATATCTAGGTTTGTTCCACGCTTATTGCTCTATCATTTGTTAGTTTCTTTCATTAATGTAATTGTTTGTCCTTATCTTAAAAGTAAGCCTATTGTTTTCCTTTTCTACATTTTGTCCAGGACTGGTATTTATCAACCACCGTCATGTTTGAACCAAAAAAAATACACGAGGTTTTTGTGGACTTAACCAATTTTTTAGTGAGTGTCATGTTAAAACCACATTGAGAGAAAAAATACACGGAGTTTTTTTCAGTTCATGCTAGTTCAAACATGACGGTGGTTGATAAATACCACGATTGCATTTTGTCTCGAAACATATAATTGTGGTTATATCTTAAACTTAGTTTTATTTATTTGACTCTTCGGAATATATCTTTAAATTTGTGTTTATTAATATCTTAAATCAAGGCCTCAATTGGATAATCACCTGTATCTAGTTCAGGACTGCAGTTAAAAGACTTTTACGTCCAAATGGACTTAGAGGTCCTAAAAGTCTGATGTTAATCAGACTTAAAGAGTTTTTTTTTTTTTTTTCGCGCTTCCATGGCAAATACCATAGTACACATACGGTATGCAGAGATTGATTGCCGAAACTAGCCGGTGCATCCTGGCCCTTGCTGACACGAGTACTGCAGAAGCTCCTTCGTTGACTGTCGCTAGAGGTAAGCAGATCCTTAAACAAAAATTAAGCTTTTTCATCATCCCTGTTGCTGTTTCTGTGCTCCAATCTTTGTTTCTGTTTCTTTGCCCCAATTTTCCCTCTCTGCGTTTCTGATCACTATCGGAAATGGAGAATATGGATATAGGGATGCAGTGATTCAATGATTGATCCATTGGGGTTTTAGATGATTGGGTGTTATCGGATACTGATCCTTGCAACTGGACAGGGCACTCATCCGGAATCTGGATAACCACTCTGTTTCGCAGTTTATATGATTGGCCCGGTATTTATCCAGAAAAAATATGCCCTTTGAACTCTAATATCTAAGGCATGCATATAATAACACGTTACAAAAGTTCTACAATGATTATGAAGCATACATAATTGTACAGTAGAGAGAATCTATTATCATTTAAGTATTCGAATTCATTTACAAGAGATAAATTGGACATGCTTTGCTAGGTTTTCACGGTCGTGTTTTGATGTATATCCTTCTATAATCGTGAGTAAACTATCAAGTTCTACACTAGATTTTGCAGCAAAAGCATTGGGTGATGCTACTGTTTCTGTCAAAGATGTGACCCCTGACATCTCTTTAGCTGGAGAACTTGTCGTGATTGAGGTAAATTTAGCCCCATTCCTCTTAATTGGCAGCATAATAAGGTATGCGCATTTGCAGGAACAAACAGTGAAGCATTGGGTGATGCTACTGTTTCTATCAAAGATGTGATCCCTGACATCTCTTTACCTGGAGAACTTCCCGTGATTGAGGTATACTTAGCCCCATTCCTCTTAATGGGCAGCATAATAAGGTATCCGCATTTGCAGGAACAAACAGTGAAGCTCTTTTATAAGTCCACATATTCAGTTCAAGGTATCTAGTTCAAGGTACTGAGTTCAAGTTCCCTGACACAAATACATCAGCAACAAAGCATCAGCGTCTTTCAACAGGATGGCTGGTTACAAATGTAAGGTATGTATGCTATAATACTTTGCAGCATTACGATGGTACAGTTGAATAGCAATCTCGACGTCAGGATAGTATCATATGTCCTGCACATATATGTTCACCACTTTGCTTACTTGGTCCTTACGATAGCTTGCATGCTTGGAACTCTATGTTCTGTGGCATTGTCAGTGAGGACCCTCAAGTTTTATAGAATTCTTGCCATCAAATCTGTAATGTGTGAGTCCACACTTTGGGAAGAACAAATAAGAGAGAATATCTCTGACAAAGATGAGGATTTTGAAGTCAGGAATCTTAATCTGCCTGAATGTACTCGATTAGATTTCCCCTTTTTTTGGCTTTTAGTTCATGTTAAATTTCGTTCTATTGGAGATTATTGTCTCGGACCAACATAAAACCATTTCTTCATGTTCATCATAAATTTACTTGCATCTTGTGCTTTGCTTATATCTTGCCCTTTGTGTTGGAATATTTGGCATGGCTATGATTCTTGGGACAACACTATATTGGGCCATGCATGCTTCGTCAATCAGTAGACCTTAGCATTAGCACCTTAGCAGTAGGCATTTGTGACTTGGCGATGTAACATGTTATTGTCTTGCATGGCATTTATGGGTTGTGAGAATCTTGATAATAACTGTTCCTGTTTAAGAAAAACATTTAAGTTCATGATTTTGATTGATATGATCAAGTGTTCAGTTATAGTTTTTCTTTGATGTCCGGTTTATAGTGATATGGAGGAGGCTCTAGGCCTCCAGTATTTGTTTTGCATCAGGTGCTCATATCTTTGAAGTCAAGGTTGCCCTAATATATATGATTGGACTGTCATGGAAGCCACCACGGGCTTCTAATGGGCCTTGGAAACAGACATTGAGAACTGCATGATCCGTTTTTGTCCAAGTCTTGGCTGAGACCCTAGAACAGGTTCAGTGATCGATATCATTCGTTCCATTCCCAGAAGTATGCCAAAATGCATAAGCATGGCAATCACATCCACTATTGTTTGACCGCGGATGCAACAAAAAAACATCAAAATCATCACGCATTATAAAGGCATCGCTGGATCACGGATTACTTGAATGGTTGGCATGTTGGGGACAGTTGGTCATCCATTGGATAGCGATGAGTCATCAGCTTTGATGGCTTCTAAACATGGATCGAAAATAGCTGGCTTTCTCCCCGAAAAATCCGCCCATTCTTAAAGATATCCGATTATCTAAATGTTTCCTGTGATTTTCCAGCTTAAAAAACAAAAAAATCCTGTAAAATGCACCAAAAATTGCACTTCCAAATATCTTTTTCGAATATTTTTTTGGATAGTCTAAAATAAAAGGTGGCATTTTTACTGAGCATCTACACCTCCCTAAACAAATTCACCTAGCCTATGCAAAAGAGGACAACAAATTTACCTAGCCTATGCAAAAGAGGACTAAACGCTTGCAAACTAGGATTCAACAACCAAAAAGGCACTGCAACTGCAATCTCGAGCGACGCTGCTAGAGGATTTATTTTTCAAAATCCCCCCAAGCCAATGTGGTTTACTCCATCATAATGCCTAATTAGTATAAAAACAAAGCAGGCTAAAAGTTGAATTTGCATATCGTTTATGAAGTTAGAACTATATGTGGCCGTTAAAACAACACTTGCAAAATGGATCTTCCTATGGCAGTTAGTCATGCATGTAAATCAATCAATGCTCATGTTTGAAACCCAAAAAACATATTGGTATGATTTGAAACCCAAAAAACATATTGATATGATATCTATGTGGCTAGGCATTATACTTGCTTACAAATTTGCTGGACTACTGCATTTAAGCATGGCATGTTTCTAAACACAATGGCAAAATCGACTCTACCTCTAGAGGAAACTAGGAAGATTTATGACACCACAATAGTTCACTGTTTTAGGAGATCTACATAAGCATCTATGCTATAGAGTTTTGACTTTGTTATAAGCAACTGCAGAGCTTGCATCATTCCTTCCCACGAAGCCTCACATTTCTCAAAAATAATATGCAGAGATCCTATGTGAATCCATCAGCTGGCCGTGTCGCTATAGGGATACTCTGTGGATGATCTGCCACAATATTGCACCCCCAAATAGCAAGCGTAAAAGTCACCTACCATCTTGCCTTATCTACAACTTTTGTATAATATAAAGATTATTGTTCCCACATCATCATTTATCCAATGTACCGTAAAAAAATTATGGAGCAAATTATTGTCCAACTCTATGCCCTCAAGGAGATCCAATTATTGCTCTATTAAATGTTTCAGTATAATGCATTACTGCAAAAGCTTGGTGAGAGGTCAAACACACTGAACACCTCTTAGAGCCCAGTGACATCGAGCACCCTTTTTTAGTTTCAATATAAGGCATTACTCCGAAAGCCGATGAGTAGCACCCCTTATGACGTTTCATATGTCGCCAAACCTAGAATGTCTCAAAAGGAACATGGATTGAATTGTTTTACACAAAACAACTATATTGTCCACGAATGCATGCAATGCACAAAATTAAATGTCATTGCACATTTTGAATTTTAACAAGAAGGACAAAAATAGTATTTGCCTTTTTCCGCTAAACATAAATATTCTAAAAAAAAAGGCATAAAAGACACCACTTGAACTTAAGAAGTGACAATAATACCTTTTGCCTTTCTCCTCCCAACGTAAGAGCTCTAAACAAAAAGTGATAATCGTAGATATTTCCTAAGTGGTTGATTATAGTGATTGATTTCATACCAGTTAAGACATTAGCTTTGTCGTTCTTGTGCAGGCTTTACGAACCTTTAAACTTTTTGGCGTGGCCTTCTCACCTTTGGTCAGGCTTAAAATCCACTTATGGAGGTGCAAGAATCCATAAAAGCTAGACATCCTCTTGGATAATAATTCGGGATGACGAACGAACGAGAAAATAGGCTTGCAGCCGCGAGAATTAAGCACAGGGAGAAGCGCGCCATAGAGACAGGTCAAGAACGTGAAGCACGATTGTTAAAACAAAGAAAGTATTACAAGAAAAGAAAGCTACAACAGACTGCAATAGAAACAGAAGATCAACATCGACAAAGATTGGCCAAACATGCCCACTATTAGTGCCAAAGAAGAGCCCAGGAGGCTGCCATAGAAACAGAAGAAGATTATCAACGAAGATTGGCTGAACTTGCCCAATATCAATGCCAAAGGATAGGCCAACAAGCTGCCACAGAAACAGAAGAAGAGCATCAATGAAGACTAGTCGAACTCACCCAATATTAGTGTGAACGGAGAGCCCAACAAGCTGCCACAGAAATAGAAGTAGAGCATCAAGAAAGATTGGACGAGCTCGCACAATATCAACATCGATGGAGAGCTCAACCACCCACATACAGAATAGCAAGGACACTTGAAGTCACACAAGTAGAACGACACCACTGCGGGTCATTCAACAACAAATGCAGACATTGTGGGGCATTTGCGTTCAAGGATGATGGTACAAAGTGTTGTCACGACGGACAAATCAAGTTAGAGCCCCTACAACCAATGTCCCATCTCATTCAGAGTCTACTGAGCAACAGAGTTGCAATAGAAACGAGAGGGGATCGTTGAAACGGGAGCAAAAGAAATATTCCTCGAAGATTCCTTTTTTTTTTTAAAAAAAAAGGGCTAAAATGAGGTTAAAAAAAAAAAGACATAAAACTGTATCTTGGCCCCCCCAAAATCACTAATTTTGTTGTGCAATGAGAGAATTAGCTATTTCAAAGTGACACTTTTCTAGCAATAAGAATTTGGAAGAAGTATGTTTTTAGAGAGAACCTCTAATTTGAGGGAACATATATTTTAACCAAAACTTTAAGTGAAGTTTACAACTGAAATTGTAGTATTTTCAAAAATTGAAGACAAAATCTTCACATTCACATACAAAATTCTGATCTTTTTTACAAGACTTAGTTATGTACAAAAGTGTGAGGAGTGATCACGAGAGGGATCCAAAGACATCTTCATCCTCATTTATGCCATCTTCATCACCTTCGCTTCTTTTGCTGTCGCTTGAGGAAGTGCTTGAGTTATCTTCCTCGTCACTGTCAACAGAGGCTGAAGCATTACCACCCTCTTCTTCATCTTCTTCCTCGTAGCTACATGCCTTCTTAAGTAAATTGATTGTTCTCTGGCGTAAACGATTGTCAGATTTCAATTTGAAATCATAACATAGAATACTCACTTTCGCGTATATCTAGCTCATCCTTATTACCCACTCTCTTGAGTTTTTCCCCTTGCCTTGACTTTTCATTTCTAAGTCATATCTCGCCTTCAAAAGCATTTTACGAGCGTGTAGCCATCCGATTGAATCTTGAGTTTAGTCACCAAGCCTTCCTCTTTGGTATGTCAAGTACTTTTGCTATCCGGAAAGGTCGCCCTTTATCATGGATCCTCGGTCGGAGTAGCAATCAACATACCTTTGGTAATTTACGTGATATTACTGCGGGCTCATTTTTGCGTCTTGGCCCGGGTACATATGACTCGATCCTCGTCTTCCACATCTTTGGTGTGTTGCTTTTTGGTGCTCTTGTGGCATTGCTTCGGGCCCGCCTCGTTACGAGTTAAGTGGAAGGCATTAGGCCAATGGAAAGCTTCCTCCATTTGGCTTAGAGCTAAGTTTTGATTCACAATCGTTTGTTCACAAAGAAGCTTCTCCACCACATTTGGTCTTCTTCTAAGAAGTAATTAAAGCCCGCAGAAATTCCACTTTCAATTGCTTTTAAGGAGTTAGCCTGTGCTTTTTCTGCTGCTTTGACTCTATTGGGTTTTGAGAGGAAGCTGCTTTCAAAGCCGCGTTCTACTAAGCAAGTGTGAGGAATATACTTAAGGAAGCGCAACCCCTCTGGTGGACTCCAATTTCTTCCCTTGTAAAAAACTATGTCCATCCTTCAAGTAAAACTTGATGTGGTGTTGAAACGTAATATCGTTCAACTTGTTCATAGCTTGTTCTCTAGAGCCACGTCGAGAGAAAACAAATTCCCTAAAGTCAGCAGACTCCACTAGAAGCTCAACCACTGGCATGGGAGTGTAAGAGTCTTCAATGATTCGAACCAAAGTAGGAAGACAAAAAGCCTTCTTCCTTCTTAGACGAACGGAAAATCTGCTGAACATCTGGTCTATCTGATCATGAGTGTGCCCTACAAGTAAGAATCCAAGCTTGACTTTTTTGAAGATCCCTAGCTCCACTAGCATGGCATAGTAAGCAAAGAGTGTTTGATTCTTGTTCTCCCTGGTAGTGTTGTCAAGCTGCAGGTAGAGCACTGGAGGTAATTGCTCTTGCTCACAAAGCACCTTATTAAGAATTGTAACAGTAAGGTTCGGGTCACCATGCAAGTTAGGATACGTCAAAAAGACATTGCACTTTAGACTTCCTTTGAAGACCATAGCTCCAACAAGGTGGACCTTAACAAAGCATTCCTCTGGCACATCTTTAGGAATATTCAAGAAATGAGGAATAGTAGTCTTTTTCTGATCCATCCCATCAATCACAATGTACATATCTTTGCGATTGGACGTTCAAGAGCTTTTTTTTCCGTGCTTAGCAAGCTTCCTTCTTTCGGCTGCTTGTTGGTCACGGTGTCTAGCAAGCTTCTCTTGCACGATATCTGTTCAAGAATTCAGGTCAAAACAATTTTTTGAAACAAGTTAGAGAATGAAGAACTTCAACTTACTTTTTTTCGACCTCTGTCTTTCTTGAGTTTCTTTTTTTTGGCGCTTCAATTACGCTGCGTTGAGCACCACGACGACATCCTATGTTTTTGGGAATTTTCACAAGACCAAACCGAACTTTCCACAGTCTAGTAAAGTGAGAGTAAGAGATGTGTTGAGACCGAGTGCATGTTTCTTTGTAATGGTTTGAAGACATCTTTTTTGTGATGTTGTCTCAAATGATACATTTTCTTGTTTGGCAGCTTTTCACATGTCTCTCTAAAATATTTCTCCATCAAGCTCTGACCTAAAGCGCATTGTTACAACTCTTCCCGGCCCCAGCAAAGGATCATCAATTGCAGGGACTTTATCCAATCTTCGATTGTATTCGAGACATTCTAGTGGACCCTAGAAAGCATGATTTCATTAATTGGATAAAAAAACGCAATTTTGAGAATTTTGAGCACACCTTATTTGCTCAAGCACGAATACTTTCACCTAGTACTCGACCCCAACAAACATGAGGTAATTAACATACACATATACATACAAATTTTTGTGTTATACTTGTACGTGTACATGACACTCGTATAAGCTCAATAATGGCCCTACATTTATGCGTAATAATTCACATCAATAATTTTACTTCACTATAAGAACGGGGTTCAATGAGGGGGTAGAGGCCATTCATCTTCCATGGCTTCCTCGATGCCTCGTCCGAGAGCACATCCGCTCTTTCAAGTGTTACTTGAGCTACAACGATGCTGGGCGAATCTAGAAATAGCGTTAAGCTTGATCCATGGCTCTTATCTAAAGCCGATGGACTCGCAAGTGCTTGCGGGGAAGCTCACTCGCGTTAAAGTCCATATTTACCGGCTTCCCCGATGGGGAGATCTATGAGTGAATGGCATCACGAGCTTTGATGTTGATGACGAGTGAATCTTTTACTAATAATGTAATAATGACATGGGTACATAATAACTAAGTAAGGATGTAATAGCATTCGATTAAGGATGTAATATCACGTTACCTTAACGAGTATATTGTAACGATGTGCTATCCCACCTCCACTTATTACGCAGTCGCCATTGAATTCAATCATAGCTAAATTCACAAGCAAACATGTTTTGAAACATACGCATATTAGTGCGCATACATATATCCATACGAAAGATGTATTATACTTGTATTTATACAACGGTCTTATACCACGAGCAATAATGGTCAAGTCTACCCCAATAATTCACCTCAATAATTCTACCTCACTATAAAAGCTTCTCACTTGGGGCTAAAGTTCATTCCTCTCACATGGATTATTTGCCTTCATCAATTCACCACATCGAGGCGATCAAGTGCTCAATGAGCCACTCGATCTTGTTGGTTGCCTAGACAGGCATCTTCTTCTTGATCCCTACCGCCGGAAGAAAAGCTTTGGGCGAGATTCGTTGCCTCATCAATTAGGTGTAATGATCCATCTGATTTGGCTTCCCGGCGAATGAGCTATGAGATATCGGGGATCACTACTACGGATCCCGAAGATGAATGAATCACTGTTTAGCATTGTATAGTGTAAGAGCTCTTGTGTTGAGATGGAAAAAACGCTTGGCGGCGTAACAAATAATAACTAGTCTATTGTAACTTTCATGTTATGAATGATATAGTAATTATGTAAAAGAGCATTGCATACCTCAAGAGTTCTCATCATCGCCCTTAGCTTCTTTAGCCACTAATTCTTGCAACTGAGCCCTAACACTCAGGGACCACCACCGACAATGGCCTGGTCTCTACGGCCCAACCATAGTCTATTGTTTTCAAAGGTTGGTAGCGTGGCGGGTCATTAGGATTGGGTCTCCAATTCTTGCTCCAACAATCCCTATACTTGCATTGCATATGAGGTTCCCTTTCCGCAAAAAGGCTCAAACCAAGAGACAAACACCTCTTCATAATGTGGGAGATTAGGGTCCTCTCATGGGTCCTCTTCGCAAAAGCCATCCATGTCGGGCGCTTATCATGTGGTCTGATTAGCAAGAGCATTCCCTTCTTGACATCTTGGTAGGGGTCGAATATTTCAACCGGGTTCTTGGGTCTGCCCGAGAAAGGCCCTACGTAATGAGATGCTTCAATGTGCTCATCCACAAACACTCTTTTCGGGTTCTTCCAATGCACTTTGCACAGTCTTTGGGCCAGAAATCCCGAATGACAGCTCTCTCACTGGCCGCACGTCACCAAGCACTCGCGGCAAAGGTGGACCAAGAGTCAATAACTTCATTCATATATGTGTTGGACCATGACTTATCGCCCGCTCTAGAAATAGCTGCCCAATGCATCATGTACTTGGCAATAGAAGCTCTTAATGCACCTATATCTTTCAAGCTCCCATATGGCTGCGGGACCTTAGGTGACCCTCTCGAATCATAGGTAAACCTTGGGCATCCTCCTTCCACATTCGATTCCCTTTTAGAGCCACTCCCTATGCCCCCGCCTCATCTTGTAGAACATTAGTGGCCATCCATCCTTCATGCAAAACTTGAAGAGTAGAGGTTCCAAGTGACCACATAAACGGTCCTTCTTATCGGGGATAAAACCTTTCACGAATTCCTTCCAATCAGAACCTCTGTCACAAGGTAAAGTGAAGGAGCCTTTGAACTACACTGCTGAAGAGTTGCATAAGCTCTCGAATAGTCAATGCATCTGATCTTCTCATTAGAGTAGAGTAGTTTCCAAATAAGGCATCTATGTCATAGTGGGTGTGTCCAACCATCATGAATCCCAGCTGCACTTGATCAAATACACCTAACCAAACCAAGTATGACAAGTAAGAAAAAGATATCTATTCTTATTCTGACTGAGCAATTATCTAGGCGCAAGTAAAGCCTCCTAGGCAACTTGTTTGCTACCATGGGGCCTTTGATAGGAGGCATAAAATCATTTCTCTTGCCATTCATCATTTTTGTCCCGAGGTTATCCGTGTTTAAAATTGCACCCGGTACACCGCGGAGACGATCAAGATCTCTCAAATGGCCCCAATTATCCTCGATTTATTCTCCGATGTCTTCAAGGTATGATTCAAGGATCCCACATGAAAATTAGAATCATCGGGCCGAGGTCCATTGAGAAGTGGCCCAAGGCACCTATACCATGGCCGTGCATGAGAGCACAGCAACACCCGACCTTGATCGTTCACCCCTCCATACGTACTTTGCTAGCTTCTCTGGGCGAGGGACCATGGTCTTATTCTGATCCATCTTATCATGTATAATGGTTAAAGCGTGCTCAGGAGATCTATGCGACAAAGCTCTCGGGACCGATAAAGGCTCTGCAGAAATCTGGGCGATCATATCACATTTCCTCTCTATTGCAAAGTACCCTTCTTTCGTTTGGATCTCCGGTCTTAGCAAGCTTTTCCTTTATGACAATACAGGTGTTACACTTGGAAAATGCTATCCTCTTAGCTATTGATACCTCTGAATGATTCTCTTTTCCAAGCGCATGAAATGAAGCGAAGGAGAAATATGCTTGCCCGTCATCTCTAGAACGGAAATATCTACTTCTTGGTGTATATCCTTCTTAGTCAAGACTGAAGGTAGCCTCTTAACATTTTGTCTGCTACCCTCGCTCGTAATTTTCGAGCGGTGTGGCATCGTCTCTGCGTTTTCATCTATGAACATAGATAGCACGACATTGCCCGACCAAAGTATGAGGCCGTGGCTTCTTAGTCCCGGTATTTTCCGTGCTTTCGGCAGTTACGGGCCATCATTGAAGAGCTTCTTCCACTTGTAAAAAGTGGAAATGGGAATGCCATAGGCTTTATGCCATGCTTTCACGCACACCTGTTTGTTATTCAACATCAGTTTGCGGACTACACCATTTTCAAAGCAAAGATCTAGCATGTTAAATGCAAAAGTTGTGCGCTCCGAGGACTTCATGTTCCAGTAAAAGGTTCTCATGCAAGCTATCTCCTGGGATGTAAAATTTGCACAGCATCGTTTCATGCAGCACAGTGATGACCTGAAGTCTAGAATAGCCTCAGCACTAGTTTTTCTTTCACATTTACTCTGTGCTGGGCATGTTCTGGGTCTCCGATTGACCATGCTGTAAGGTCTCTTTTTGGTGATGCCAATTTCGGGTCTAATGGAGTAAGGTTCATTCTCCACATCCTTCTCCTTCACCGCAACCACAAGAGTAGAAACTGAAATGTTATCAACGAGCCACGAGGGGCTATGGGCCATCTCACAAGGTCATGCGGTTGGGCATTTACGCACGGGCAAGCGGCGATAGAGATCTTTTTTCGTGCATTGGAAAAATGTTCATGATAGTAGCGGACTATCGAGCCTTCCCCTAACTTCCGCGTCCGGACCAAGATGGTTTGGATCGGCAAAACGATAACACCATGGGCATAAGCCATGTAGCAGCATTCATGCATGAGTGTGCACGCCTTCTCAACTAACTCATCTCTAGAAAGCCCTTGCACATGATTCGCCTCATTCTTTGGCTAACCCTCATTCCCTCTCGTCACCCCGGTGTATGCGTTTTATCCGACCGGTGGGGTGCATGCTTCCTCATCTATATCAAGTTGAGCAGCAATGTCCTTCTTGTACCACAACACAAAAAAGTCCCCACCGCGCTTCACCCATTTTTCTATTTCCATTTCGAATTGGTAGCGGTGAATCGTCCATCCGAACATTCACAATTGAAACGACAACCATACCCTCCTCCGGACGGTCGAATTGTGATGGCGCCGAAATTGTGGACTCTTCCTTCACGCCACCTTTTTCCCCGGCGATCTGTAGCGGAATTACATCAGCCATCCCGCAAAGAAGAGGTCGTGAATAGCGCGGCCGCGATCCTCGTTAGCAGAAAGCACTGTGATCACAAACCACTAAAAAAAATAGGAACTGGAAAATAAAAAATGCTCGGGACTAGCGCCACCGCGATCTTATCGAGCATGGGTAAGAACGCGGTCGGCGCTTTGCAAGCATTCACACTAGTCAAGTTTCGATAAGAACTAGTGCAAATCACATTTCGAGGCTAGCTAGTGGTTTCAACTCAAAGTTATCGATAGCTGGGAGTTCATTGGTCAATAGCAAGTGTAGACGGTTGAAGGTATCGCGACCGATCTCGTGGAGCACCAAAGTTAAACGGTGACTTACGAGATAAAGCATTACTCATACCTCCACGTAATAACGGTGGCGCCAACGTCAACTTGTAGCCGGGACCCGCCGTTTTCCGCGGTGTCATAAAAACAAAGTGTTTAGTTTCATCCACATGGAGAAAGAAAGCATATACACGAAACACGTTTACATTGTATAATAAACACACGAGTGCACGGTTTGCTTAGAACATCTATTTTACGTAGTTGCAACAAAGTATCAGGAGGTATCTTATCAATCCATGCAATACATAGTGATGTTACTGCAGAGCTTCGGAGGTTGTAGTTATAATTGAAATTCCAATTGCAACATAGACGTTGAGTTTACTTCAAAGAGGGATATGCATCGAGAATAGGCCTTTTACCTCGCCAAAACCCCGAATTCGATACGGTTTGCGAATTACGTATGTGTAGTGGCGGATTCACATGTGCAGCGCATCGCAAATGCCATGGGTGTTGTAGTTCGAGAGATCACAGGTTATTCGAGAGATGGACACAACACAAGCTATGGAATTGGGTAGAGAGCATGTCAATCGCATGGCCAATGAAATGGGTGTGATACGATAAAGTATCTCAAACACAATCGAGAATAATTATGTACTTCAATCAAGAACTATGTTGTATATTACTTCCTTCAATGGAAATTTTTGTTTCGGGAACTTTGGTTTTGTCTTTACCCATATCTTTTACCATATGTTTAATGCTAAAAATAATCGCGACCAAGATCCTCCGTAACAATTATATGGCTTTAAATACTTTTGAATTTTGTGTGATATCCTTGCTTCTCGGTACCTTCTTTTAACACAATGCTCTCATATGGTTTTAATAAAAGGCACATTATTTTGTCTCCTATTAGCTGCGAAACATCGGCGTTCAAGCTTCTTTTAGAAGTTTTAACACTCCCTCCTACTCGTTATATACTCGCGGTGAACCTTTGCATTAGCAGTAAATACTATATTTCCGAATAAGACTGCAGCCTTTGCAGAATTTGTGCAAAAAAACGCCAACTTTTACTCAATTGGTAGTAGTTTTTGCACTATATGGCTACCCGCTAACCTATTTCATGCTAAACGAGAATTCCAAATTTCTCTAATTAATGAATTCATGCTTTAGACGGTGAACAACCATAAAACATTTCTGGCACACTTGTTCACCTCTAATGTAGTGCAAGAATGTTTTACGGTCTGGCCTTATACTGTATGCCAAGTAGGCATTTTGATCTGATAATGTCATCGAACTGTACCTGTTTCTAATTTCACGAAGTTTAGCCATGTTCAATTTGGTGATGCAACCCAATGAGCAGCATCTAGTAGTTCTTAGAATTCTCCTCATTTTGTTCTCGTCCATAAGGTTTTTCCTTCTCACAGATGAACATGCTCTCAATCCATAATCCACCCTGGATTTCTGGGTAGTTTGGCTGGAGAACATGTAATCTCGTTGGTCGTTGTTGCCTTCATCTTCGGACGAGAGTTCTACTCTTGGAGTGGCCTCCTCTACCCTCACTGGTGTGTTTCTAGAGGAAAAGAGGCCTCGTGAAGCTGTTCCCGGAAAAGGCGGAGGCACGGTGTTAAATGTAGGAGATGGGCCATAACCTGTTGTGGTAGCAGATGTTGTGGCAGCATCTTGTTGAGGAGTTCTTGCAAACATATCTCTTACTGCACTTTGAAACTCTGCAAACCCATATGTCACAATATTTGTGTGTCGAGGTGTTGAAGCTGCAACATCATCCTCATTTGTGTTGAAGTCATATTGAGAGAAGTTGTGGTGAATCTCGTATTCTTCAGACCGTGCAGCAGACCTTGCACTTCTATTTGGTGATGGAGATACGACAAAGGGTGGGGGGAGCCTGTTCCGAGTAACCTTTGCATGTGGAGCCTGTGCACTTTTGGGGGAAGGAACAAAGGGTAGTGGAAGCATGTTATGTACAGGTGGTGATGGAATGAATGGAGGGGCAGTCTGTTTTGTACAGGACTTGGTGACGGCTGGAAGGGTTGTGGCAACCTGTTTGTTTCGGACTCGAGTGTCGAAGACGAAAGCAACGAGGAGGTTGCTTTGAGAACGAGATGGAGAAGAGGTGGTATCATGACAAACAACGCCCGGACTAGGGCTCCCTCCCGGCCGATGAACTAGATACTACAAAAGGTGGTGGTAGCTTGTTCGAAGACGCTGTTAACCATCTTACGGCCGCAAAAACATTTGTTAGGCGTAAGTAAAACACGTAAGTGGTGTGCATTTTGTATTGGGAATACAAATCGAAGTTGTCAAAGGGGAAGGAAAAGCGTAAGACAAAAAGAAACCGCAAATGTATTCAAATATATCTGTGATTGGCCAAGACAACGTCGTGTATTCGACATTTCACATAGAACTTGGACAAACGTGTCAGCGTATCTTTAAAAGGAAAAAAATGCACCCTCACTTTTCTATTCGACTTGCAGCTCCGCCGCCCGGACCCAAATACCTCCACAAATTTCCGCTCAAGTCAGATTCCGATTTGCATAGGCACACTGGACAGGTTAGTGCGACTTGTCATTTGTACGTGCTTTTAATCATTTAAGTTAGACGTCGTCCCGAAGTGTATTCCCACATTTTTTTGCTTTCATTGGTAAGCCAAAGTGTATTCCGGAATACACTTTTGACTACTAACGAAAGCCGAAGTGTATTCGGGAATACACTTTGGCAATCCCGTCAAATCAAAGTGTATTCCTAATACACTTTGGCTTAACGATAAAAAGCCAAAGTGTATTCCTGAATACACTTTGGCTTAACAGTGAAAGCCAAGGTGTATTCCTGAATACATTTTGGCTAAACCGTCTAAGGAAAAGTGTATTCGGGAATACATTTTGCTTTACTTTGTGCGGCAAAAGTGTATTCGAGAATACACAATTGCTTACTTTTAGCGCTTTAGAAGTCAAGGATTGCAATGTTTTTCCTTGTTTTAAGTGTCGAAACGCTTGTTTTTTCCCCGTTTTTGTTACTTTAGCCGATTATCCTGCTCTAGTTTACGTTTGCTAACGACACCATTGCTACAAACCAAAACCCCTTGAAGCAAACCTGCTAAGAAGATCGTGAAGCTTGTCACAAAGAAGCACCCAGCCGCCGAAGAATCTGGGTGGCCCATCTGAACCAACTGTCTACGAATGTTTCCAAACTCAGTGGTTCTTTACTAGAGGCCATGGGGGCAAGTACTCCACACTCACATTCTTGCACGTCTGTAAGAGTCCAGGACAGAAACGTTACGACGACGTTGAATTCCAGTGCATGGGCCATATAAAGAGTGTTGAAAGTGTTGTTGAAGGCGATCACGGACAGCCGCGGTAGGTCAATCATTTAATACATCACGGGGGATGTTTGTTCTTGATGAGGCTATGTTGAGGTTGACTAGGTACAACCAACTCCACTTTACAAGTATGTGGCACACTATATAAAACAAACAAACATCGTTGTCCATTGTACACGCCGCCAGTAAGTTCTTCGTTTAGTGAAGACTTTGGCAATCAATGACACGAGGGAAGAACAAGTTGAAGGCACTAGCAGCCCATCCGATAATGAAGGGAGCAAAGAGGATTTTGTGGAGCAATGACCCGCGAAGGCAAGTGCCACAAACACCGCTTCTTTGCTAAAGAGCCAGCTAAGAAGAGAACTCAGGCATTAGTGGTTTCCGAAGAGCGGAAAGAAGAACCAAAACAAAAGAAGGCAAGAGGAAAAAACAAGCCCCTGGTGTGGCTATTAAAGAAAAGAAGGTCGACAAGACCTCGGAAAAATGGCAAAGAATAAATGTGGGAAAAGCTTGTGCAAGGTGTGATATACTTGCAAGTAACATCAATGAAGCCGCCACCAAAGAACGCAAAACGGTGAGAGACCTCTTCAAGTTCGGAAGATTTATGCGCATCATTTAAGGAACTTGAAGGGCCGTGGATTAGGAGCAATCCGTATGCTCATGTAGCTCCTATAGTTGTGCTAGTTGATTGCAACAGTGCATTGACCCCGCCCAGTATGACAAGGAAAATGCGGATACCTACACACATTATGTGTTAGGGGGGAACCAGCCTTCAAAGCAAGGAGGCAACTGTACAAGGAGAAGTTCAACACGAGGTATCTGACGGTTCTTTGTGCAGTATATTGTGGCCTTACCGACGAAGAAGCTAAGATCGTTGTCAACACCCACAATGCGGACACCGAGTACAAATTGAAGATGAGCTTCGTGGACAAAATAAGGTTTATGCACGTAGAATTTCTTATATTTAAAGAAAAATATGGCGGCGACCTAAAGAAGCCAAAAGATACTCCTTGGAGCTCAAAGAGGCGTGTGCCATAGAGTGTTGTCTAAAATACTGACGAGGACAACAAAAGGACCTCTCTTATTGCCCATGACAACTGGTTCCAGCTTGCTTTTAGAGAAGGAAGGGTATGTCCGCATTTTAGTTCAATTAGCTAGTTCCAGCATTCTATTCCAGAATACATTGTACTAACGCCACTTGTTACCATGTTTAGATATGGGAGGGATGAAATTGGGATGACAAACACGCAGGCACTCTTTGCCATCGACATGCTTTTACATGAGATACGCCAGGATGACAGGCCATTTGGCAGAATGATAACGCTCACCGGCGGTGATTTTCGATAGCAATTGCCTGTGGTCAAACATGCAACAAGGATGGAAGTCATCTCGAAGTGTATCAAGAGCAACCCATTGTGGACTAACTTCAAGACCTACAAACTGACGCAAAACATGCGGGTCGGAAAAGGACAGCAAATTTTCTCAAATTGGCTACTATGTCTCGGTAGCGGGGAACAGATGAACAATGAGCCAGAACTCGATCGTGACTTGGTGGAGATACCCGAAGATTGCATTGTCGAAGACGACCTGATTGACAGCATCTTCGACAAGGAAATTACGGAGGCAAATGTGCACCTGTCGTATGACAAGGCCATCCTAACACCAAAGAATGAAGACACGCTAAGGATCAACGATAAGATCCTCTTAAGGTTGAATGGACAACTCCATACATATACGAGCATAGATGCCATCATTGCAGAAGGCGAAGATGCTACAAGGGATTTTCCAATCGAGTTCATCAACCACTTGACACCTTCTGGCATGCCACCGCATAAGCTACACATCAAGGACGGCGCAATCATCATCCTACTCAGAAACATGAACCCAAAGGCCGGTCTCTGCAACGGCACCCGCCTTCGCGTCATCAAAGCACACCCAAGGATCATAGATGCAAAGATAATCACAGGCAACTATAAAGGAACACGAGTCCTCATACCAAGGATAACCCTAGAACCATCAGACAACGACCTCCTCCCCTTCAAGCGAATACAGTTCCCCGTGCGACTCGCATTCTCGATGACCATAAACAACTCACAAGGCCAGTCCATGACCTCCGTTGGCATCTACCTACCAACGCCAGTCTTCGCACACGGTCAACTCTATGTCGCATTCTCAAGATGCACCACACAACACGGAGTAAAGGTATACATTCAAGACACCTCAAGGCAAGGAGCACTACTAAAAAATAATAGGGAGTTCACTCCAAATGTAGTCTACAAAGAGATTCTACGGGATGAAATAGCCCCTAAACTTCTATAGATTTAATACCCATCAACTCTGGGCACCATTACTATGTTTGGATAATAAAACATAGATAGATTTTCAACATAATTTTGTGAACGCATACTGCACACTTTTCTTACAAACTTTCGACACACAAAACGATCACAAAAGATGAACAATCACATGTAAAGCCCACCATCGGTGGACAATTTACTAGTAATATTATAGATTCGACGTAATTAAACCCCGCTGCCCATCAATTACCAAGTGTAATGCCTATTTGCACCCGCTGCATGGTAATTGGTGGGCACATATTATTTTAACATCCATGACGCCCTACAACAGGCCACCCCAACTATGCATTACGCTTCATAATTGATGGGCAACGAGGTGCAACTATGTCCTACACTTGATAATTGATGGGCAGCGGGTGCAACGACGCCCTATAGCAGGCCATAGGATGGGTCTATAGATCGTGCGGCGACGGGCGATCTCGAATTCGAGACATTCATGTTCTAGTCAAGGGGGCGTCACCTTGTGGAACCTATCAAAACCACGTGCATCAATGGGAGGGGGCGATTTTTTACCCTTTTCCGTATGTATACTAGGGGTCATAGGGGTTTTGGAATGTTCTTCTAGTTATAAAACCATACCGAAAGGGGTCAAATTTTCCTATCAGAAACACGTATACTAGGGGTTTTTCGGCTACCCTACGCACGCAGGTGGCATATCCCTTATAAAGAAGGTGGATCCCCCAGGGTTCTAGTTCTAGTGTGTTACTATTCAGCCACGAGTTGCTATCGAGTGATTTTGCGCTTCAACATGGTGCGTCAGGGTGGTTCCCCTGCCAAAACATAAAAAGAAAATGCATAACCCCTTATCTTTTTTTTGAGTATTTTGTATTTTGGCATTTTAACATACATCAAGGTAAATGGGTCCGACAGATCTGTGATCGTTCTTATCCAAAATTACAAGTGCCTTCCAAAAACCTCTAGAATCAGGTCAAGGCTTGATGTTAAGCTTGACATCGTAGAATCGAATGGGGGAAGCCATCTTGCTACCCCATGACCTGTGTCAAAGCCATTCTTGCTGCCCCCGTGACCTGCAAAATTTGGAAGCACCTGCAGAATCTAGGAGCGCCACAACATCCTCTCCATATGATTTTCAGCTGTTATAGTCCTGAATATAAGGGCGTAATCTGCTTAAATTGCATGCAGTTATTAGTGGCATCCTGAACATTAGATGGGAAGGTACCTCCTTGACTCATGATGCACTGCAGCCAACATAAATAAGACAGAAAGTCTTATATAACTTGTTAATGGTCTATTTCGATATTTCTTGAAGAATTTGCTTTTCATTTGACATCAAGCAACATTGAAATGCTGAACATTTTGAAACTACCATTTGCATCATTGCTTTCTACAAAAATACTTTGGTTTGAATATGAATAAGAATCAATGATCCCAGTTGTTAATTTCCTTCAAGCTGACGTCTATGCATCCTTGTTGTCTTTGCTGTTATACAGACAGATGAAATGGTGACATCTCTAGTTGGTTGCAAATATGAACACCAAAAAACTTTAGCGATGAATGAAATACCTGCACATATGGCACTGTTACTCATGCCAACTGGATCACAGCTATAATTCATGTAAAGCTGATTTGTTGTCCTTGGGGTCTTCAGATTTAGGGGAATATTGTCAGTAATGTGTCCACTGCAAGACAAAATTTCAGCCTAAGTGCGCAGAAACCCTTGAAATCAAGTAGAACAAAAATACCTAAGGTAGCTCGCATTCCTGCAATCAAAGCATTTAGTGCCGACATGACTTCGCGAAATTTCTGGATTTCTATTTCGGGGGGCATTTGGATGATAAGCTACAAGTTTTTTGTTTGACGATGTGCTTTCTTCTCCTATTTTTCTTACCTGACTCTGAAAAAATGAATTGGTCCTGCCATTCTTTCTCCATAAATTTCATCAAGGCCATGAATGCTAGCCTTTTTAAAAAGCCAAGTTTTATATACAGAATCCTCTATTATATCTTATTCAGTCTTTTCCCCAGAAGTTCCCAATTGTCCGAGATTCATTTTCTAGTAAATATAGAGAACTTACGTTTCATCCTGGAAAAGAGGTCTGACAGCATAAGCATTTGGTGCCTTGTATCCAGTCAATATTTGGTGGTGAGGAACCTGCAAACAGGCCATAAATTTTCACATGGCTTTAAAGCTAAACGAAGAGCACAAAGGAAAGAAACTTACAGCAAACAGGTCTCCAGATCCTGTCATACGAATAAGCCTGACAAGTGTACGTGTTTGGCCCTCATATTTGTTTTTTCTACCAGGAAAAACATGTTTTGGTGGTTCATGCCAGTGGCATTTAAGGTTTGCTGACTGTGGACCAGGGCCTCTAATAGGGTCTGCACTACATACTAACATTAGAATGAAAAAGGAGCAAGTACAATAAATCTCTAAGGTATGGCACATCATAAGTATTATAAAGGAATGCAATGTGACTTTGAACAATGGCAAAACGTCCAGTTGCTGCCACTTCTCATTTCAAAACATGAATCAGGACATATTGATGAGCTAATTCAACAAGGGGGGGATGAGATTTGGTATTTTAGGTGATAGCTGTGTTGTTTGGTAGCAAGCAAGATAACTTTTATCAAAAAGCTTTTACTTAAGAATATACATGCATTTCTATGAGATGCTTTACTGTGTAGCTGGTAGCATCAGGAAAATATTTGAACAAACTTGCAAGGATATCATGCTTGGGATTGCAGAAGGCACTAAATATTACAACATGCTGAAGCAAATATGCAGCTCCATAAACCCTTTGGTCTCCATAGACAATAAACCCCCCAGAATGCCCTAGATTAAATGTGAATTATTTCGTATTGGCTCTTTGTCCCATGCTGCTTTGTTGCAGCGTCATGCAGATAGACTCACCAGAACATTTAAATCAACTAGGGGCATAATCTTTTAAGCTAACTAAGATGAAGCAATGTAAACAGACGTAAGACGTCGTCTTGGAAAGAAAGTGAAACAAAATTTAAGTGGCGATAACTCATACCCTCACAGAAAACATATTAGAATTTACCGTAATGACGAGGATGTTCTTCTGCCTCCTTCATACGATGATAGTCGTTCTCAAACTGGCAATGTTCTTCGTGGAAATGATGGTGATGCTCCTTATGATCATCATATGATTTTTGGTCTTGGGGGCCTGCAGGTGTTGGAAAAAGGCAAATTAGGACGAGCGTGTTAAGAGATAAAAAACATAACTCATTTTGGATATATCCACCTGCCATTTTGGATCAATTCAATTTGCAGAAGACTTGTTGGAGCAAATAAACTCGCCACTATTTGTTCGAGGCCACTCTTCGCATCTGCATCCAGGTGCCAAAAGGCCCCGATGTTTTTCCCTCCAACGTGGAGGGAATTTCTTATGGCAAATTGTATGTCTTTTCCTCTAACCTGGATGGAATTTTTTTAATGGCAAAATGTATTTTTGGGTAACTATTATAAACCCCCTACATTAGGGGCTTATTACACGACACATATGTCTTATGCAAGTGTATCATTTTATAACATGATTGTGTCACGTAACATAAATACTAGAAGTATTATTATATATCATGGTTGTGTCGCGTGTCATTGTCGTGTGCCATATATTACTACAAGTATTGCTATATATCATGATTGTGTCACTTATTAGTATCATGTGTCATATACTACTAGAAGTGTTGCTATAAATCATGGTTGTGTCATGTGTCATTGTCATGTGTCATATACTACTAGAAGTGTTGCTATACATCATGGTTGTGTCATGTGTCATGTACTACTGGAAGTGTTGTTATGCATCATGGTTGTATCCTGTGTCATTGTCATGTGTCATATACTTCTTGTTTACTATATATTATAATTGTGTCATGTATTATATAATAATAGAAGTGCTATTATGGTTGTGTCACGTGTCAGAAGTGTTGTCCTCTCCTCTTTTGTTTTAACTACTAGTAGATAGGCTAAGTTTCCTTATTTGCTCTACGTGAATGATCCAATGAGGAATTCTAGGTCATTGATTTACGAGCCTGAAAGCTATTAACATCGATAAACATCTATTAAAACTCAATTTCCAAAAAACAAATCTATTTCTCTAATTCTATTTAGAATATTGCAGGCCACATTGCAAGAATAAGAAACAAGTATCTTATGGCCCATTCCCTTTTCATCTACTACAGGAGGTAATTTCAAATAATGCTTCTATAAGACAACTATGTTTTATTAGGCTTAGATATTAGAAGTTGTCATGTCTATGCTAATATAGTTAGTGCAATACCCGATCCAATCATAAAACTCCATAAGTATTTTTTGTTTCTCATTGTATCTTATCTTATGGCACATCCATTTTTCATGTGCTACAAGAGACAAGAGGCTTTTTTTAATAAAGCATCTATGCTTAGATGTTGCCATGATACGAACTTTAGCTCCAATGCTCATACAAAAGAGTATTGAACTTTTGAAGCTAATTGCAAGTCTAACTCGTCCATTTTGAGATCCCCACAACTTGCACTTTTCTTGAACCTTTCAAGCTAGTCCTAGTATGCTAGTCCATTCATAGAATTTTTGCAACTTGCCCTCCCCCCCTCCCTTCTTCTTAGCGCAACACCCCTATCTTGAGTGTCACCTTATCTGAAAGCCTAGGCTATTACATGTCCTAAAATTGAACGTGGACGTTCACTTGGTCTTTAGATCTTGATCTAGGGAAATGGACGGTTGAGAAAAATAGTGAACCGTACCTATTGGGAACGTCGCCCCAACTCCAAAATGCTTTTCCATACTGTGCAACTTGTCAAATTCACCTAGCCATATTTGTCTCTGTGTTTTCCATGCTATGGCTTTAACCACGGATTTCCATTGCCACTGATACATGCGTATTCATAGTACCGGGGTAGGTTAATGGGCTTTTCAAATAATTTTTGTATAGATCTTCCTTGTGTTTAAATGTTAGTCTTTACTCTCTGCAACAGCTATTAATCATGAGTGACACATATATTAACTTACTACATTAAATCCATAGGCTTGGCTTGGAACATGTTTGAGTTCGAGCATTTTGCATATCATTTGAAATTTGTCATCTTTTGTTGGAGATACAATGTTATAGCTCTTGTAACAATATATATGATGATAGATCAGCTTATAGTACCTCATTTATTGTGGCAATCTATGCTCCTTTTGGATCTCATTATTATGAGTATTTCTGTATTTTTATGTTTCCTTTTGGAAATTTATGGCCTTCTAACCGTCACTGTAGTCTTTGGATAGAGACTTCAGGGTTTCTCACAAATATGTTATGATGCGCTTAATATTATGTTTTCCTGCCAGTCCCTTTTCTTTTCAAATCCGACATGGCTTTTACACATCGGAATAGTCTAAGAGCAATGTTATTTCTCACCCTAGTTGCAATGTCGAATTTTCCTCACTATCTCACTATTCGTTTAAGGCTTTCCCCACTATCCTCCCTCATCCCATTATTCTTCCTCCATTATATTGCAAATGCATGTCTTCCAAGAGATTCACAGCTATTTTACACAGTCCCAATGTTTGAGTTTAAGCACGATTAACAGAGACATGCAAAATGCAGCAAGATTAGTAGTACCTCATGCACTTATAGAGATACCTCTACAAGCTTTTAAAGGCATCAAGTTACACCATTTTTTAAGGCGTGATTCTTGAGTTTAGTTGGCTATGAACTATTTAAAGCAAGAGAGAAGAAACCTCCGTTGGATGGTCCTATTCTGGATGTGTTTTATTTTCCATTTTATTTGTCTAAGATGAAGAATACTTAACACCTACTATTTTTCGTATTCCAATCTGTAATTCTTTGCAAGCAGAAATTTTCTGGTAGTGTTAACTGTAGTAGTGTTCAAAGGCTGAGATCAGGCCATTGCAATGAGAGTGTCGTGTTGAAGCTTCTACAGTGTGTTCTTTGTATTGGCAAGAAAATTCCCTAGCTTTCATATGCTGGCATATTGCTCCCATTTTCTTCCTCTAACCAGCTATAGTTTTATTTAGCAAATACTGTCTTTTGCGATTGAGCCACTGAACTTAACCAGATATCAATTCCATTGGGTCATATTTGAGAAGGAATGAACTTGTCCCTTGTCTTTAAGTTTGGTAGAAAATAAACCAAGTGTTGCCACCTCTCTCGTAGCCTTTTGTTAGCCTCCTCACTATTCACGTTTTTATCCTGGTCACTCTCACCAAAGATTGAAAAAGGTGATGCATCTACAAGATTGAGTTGATAAGTTTGCCTGATAAAAGTATTTCCGAGTCTCTACCTAGCTTTCCCTTTCAATTTTACTAGTTTTTTGTGGTTATAATTTGGCCTTGTAACAAATTTTTTAATCTGGCCTTGTAACAAATTTCTTAAAACTTTGCAGCAGAGGAAGTGAATTTAGAACTTGTAAACGTTTGATGGAAATCTCTCTAATTATATGTACTGTAATCCATAATAGTTTTCGATTCCACAGGAGGAATGGCCACGAAATACTGACTGCTGACCTAAAATGCAATTTTTTGTCCTCCTGGAGAGTTTTTTAAGTGGCAACCTTCGCTTCTGCCTTCTCATCAAGCCCATTCTGCTTTAGCTAGTGATGGCCACAAATTGGTATTGAAGGCATATGTTGTGAGGAATTTCAGTCTCATTGAAGAAGGAAGAAGTTGTAACTTTGGAATGCTAAGGATAATGCTTTGTTAATAGAATGCTAAGGATATTGCTCTATTAACAAAAGCCAACCAGCTTTTTTAATCCGTCCTCATAACCCTATTTTGAGTTCTTCATGAATAGGCCTTTTTGCCTACATTTTGGCAAAGATGCGTACCTTACAAATCATTGGAGCGCCTTCTGTCGAGTGGCCAGTTTGCAACAAATGAACACTTAGAATCTGTGGTTTCTAGGCAACTGTTGAACATTGTATTATTATACTCAACTTCAAAATCATCATGAACTATGGCAACCTAGTGGCCGCATATTAGGCTTGATAGTGACACGCATAGGTTCAAATCCTCGTGCTTTCATTTATTTTGAACATTTAACTCGCCTCGTTGTCACCAATATATGCCCTACTATATTTGTTTTCTTATTAGATTTGTTTACACCAAATCTCCCTTCAATCCAATCAAACCTCATAAATCCTCATGCCCTTTTCTTACACTATTCATGTGAATTTAAGCTTTCTTGGTATATCTTTTAAAACAATGCGCTATAAAGCTAACACTTTGCATTGTTTTTCCCCTTTCATGCCCTCATTACTTTTTGTTATCATATTATTTAATTCAATTCCATTCCTTAAAATTGCCCAAGCTTTCTGCTGCACCTTTTTATTAGTCCCTTTTTTTTTGGGTTCAAGGATACATGTTGCATTTGCTCAAGATAAAAAACACACAAGCATATCTTGTTGAACAAGACCAACTAAGGCCAATATTGCAAGATAACCAAACAAGGCCAATATTGCAAGATAACAGAAAGTGATATCCACTACAACCTACAGATGGTGTCAATTGACATGCAAACTACAACCTACAGATGGCATCAATTGATACACAAACTATCTTCAGATTAGCATTGAGCAGCAGACGATGATGTCAACTGACATGAAAATTTTAGCATTAAAACAACTCTCGTGTTTTAAACCTACCACAATATGGTACAGATGTGTGCCTGTGTTATGATCCGAGATGGTAGTAATCACGACAGAGCATTGTTTGCAACAATTGTATTCAATCACATTTTCCTAAGGTGATTGTTAAGAATGCTACAATACTAGAGCTTTCAAGTCAAGTGCAATACTAGAGCTTTCAAGTAGAATATGTTCTAATATGGTGGCATATCAAAATATGGGATGTCCTTGCATCCCATTTGTAACCAAAGTGCCATCAGACCATCATGTGAAGAAGATGATTCTCTTAGACCATGTGGAGAAGATGATTCTATTACACCACATAGGAGGTACGTAGTTTCTTGATTTTCTTAATCTGTTACGAAAGGTAAAAGACCTCTAGTTCCCTTGTGAAATACAAGAGTTCTACGACCTATAATTGAGTACAATCAGCAAATATGAAAGGCTGAAGTCTGAAATCATTATATTTGGCCTTTGAAAGTGCACATTACGAAAGCTCTGATTCCATAAACATAAAATTTACTATGTAGAAGTGACAAAAGTTAGATTAAACAGCTGCAGTAACGCACCTAAAGAAAGAGATTGGAAAATTGACCCCACGCCCCAGAAGACAATATTTTTTCCTCAGTCTAGGAAGTCAATAAATTTCCCTTCAAAAAGTGGCTTGTTTAAAATAGAACTTTCAAGTTCTAGATCGACCTATACAAGCATTAAAGTCTCCAACAAGAATCTTGTATGATTTCATGCAATGATTTGACACCCCAAACATGAAATGATTTGACACCCCAAACATGAAATGATTTGACACCCCAAAATTTAAATATCGAACTGTAATGCCCAGGTTATGAGAGATCAAACAGAATACTTGACGAATTCTAGAAAGGAAGGATGTTCTTATTTGCCACAGTTGGCTGTAATGCCCAGGTTATGAGAGATCAAACAGAATACTTGAAGAAGAATTCTAGAAATGAAGGAGGTTTTTATTTGCCACAATTGGCAGTTAGAGACACAGAGAGCATGCAATCGTATTTCTGGATAATCCTTGAACTGGAAACGCAGCCACTAAACCAATAGCACAGCCTACTATCATTCATGATCTTAACTTATTGAAACAAGCCTGACTTCCAAGCAGCACACAACTTGCCTTCCTGAAGATGACCGTTAATTGACTGACTCCTTTTTTTATTTGTCTATCATAGAACTCTCAACTAATTCATAAGAATTGTTTCTTATCTGCCCAGAATTCATCAAACATATGATCTAAGGTGCATTTTTCTCGTGGCACTCAGAACACTCCCAAGAATTCAGCCCAACTCACAAAAGGCTCTATTGGTATTTATTAAAAAGTCCTCGACTTCATCTATTTGCAATGATCTGGTAGTGGTCTAAAGAGATAATCTTGTACCATAGAATCAAAACAATGATAACCTTCATCAATTAAACCCCTACAAAAATGAATTCTTATTTCTTACTCTTAAGTTTCCATAAACTTTTAGCAATAGCAGATCGCTCCATGCTCAAGTTCTGCAAAAAAGCAATATGCATCATCATAAGTCCCAACAAGACAAGCTAATTTTAAATGTAAATAATCTTTAGACATCTTCCTCACAAAGCATTGATGTTCTCATTGCATTGTTGGACTGTATGGTTGAGAGGCCGTTTCTCTCGACCATTTCTGTACTATTGAGTAGCAGCTTATCCTCTCTGCCCACTAGAAACCAGCATCTCAGTCTCATCTACATAAATCTGTACCATTGCTCGTAGTAAACAGTGTGTGCAGGCGTATCACCATATCTGGGACTGTATGTAGTTGTACTATGCACTTGTGCGGGGCCCTCAACTTTTGTTGTTTTCATCATATATCATGGTTATTTAAAAGCAGGAATTTTTAGAAGCTGCTAGTAAATGTGGTTTCTTTTCTTACTAAAATTTCAATTTAAGTCATGTATTGGTTTCAACCAAGTAAGAACAACCAATAGGGTAAACTATGTAAGAAAACACAAGAGGTTCGAACCAGCAATTGAACTAAAATTCTCTGGAAATTTTTTGAGTAGCTTCTGCTTGATAGGTTCGTACACACCCGATTAGTTAGTCAAGTTCAATCGCCTCCAGGCATAGGATGTAAGGCCCCTCTGAACCCCTGATAGAATAGCACTCCCCTGTGCCATCTATGATCCTTTACTTTCTACGAAGTTCTGAAGGGCACAAATAACTTCACTTAAGGTCCTCCTTCTCTCTGCCTCCTTCCCTTGCGTTCATGCTTAAACATTCAAGCAAAATATGATGCATTCGCAAACTTGCTTGTCATAAGCACCAAAAATTCATGTGGATGTGGATGTTCTTAGCAGTCCTAACAATTGTTTGCTTTGTTTCATAAGTTGTCTAAAATATTATGATTCTTCATACAGTCATGCCTTGATACATAGTAAAATAGAGTTTATTATGGAAATTTATAACCTGTAAATAAACAAGAAAGCACTTACAGTAGAACTCCAGCAAGGTTTCCATTTAAACCAGAATAACGACCCTTAAGGGATAATCCTTCCACCCAATTGAGCTGCCTGCAAAAACCTACATATGCGTAACACGATATCGTCTAATACGAAATCCTCAAACAAGTATCTTAAAAATAGAAGTTACAATAAGAAAGAACTAGATAGTTAGGCATTACCCACCAAACAAAATACGAAGAAAGTTAGCGGACAAGACTCCAGCAGGTTATGGCAGGCTGAGGGTCCACTACAGGACTTTCTTGAAGTTGGAAGC
The DNA here is from genome assembly GCA_021234155.1 of Isoetes taiwanensis. Classification (NCBI taxonomy): domain Eukaryota; kingdom Viridiplantae; phylum Streptophyta; class Lycopodiopsida; order Isoetales; family Isoetaceae; genus Isoetes; species Isoetes taiwanensis. The sequence goes on along the minus strand of JAJEKV010000008.1, from coordinate 15,723,490 downwards.
GACGAGACTTTCTTGAAAGGACACGAGCAACTAATTTTCAACATAATTCAGCTAAATCACGCTAAGCCTAAACCAAGAAAATAATTTCAAACAAACAAATTAATAACGCCAAATGGATAGTTAACTGTTCCAAAGAGAGTTGTCAATTCTATTGCATCCGTACTCCTTGGGAAGCTTAGTCAACAGTTTAGAGGATCCCTATGCAGAGGTATCCTATTATACTGAGCATATGCACAGCCCTAAACATGACAAATATATTCTGATGCAATTGCCTGGAATTGAGAAGCTGCCAAACTATAATACTCCATCTAGCCACTAGTTTAGAGGATGCCTATGTCTAGCCACTAGTTTAGAGGATGCCTATGCAGAGGTACCCTATTATACTGAGTATAATCACAGACCTTATAATCCAAGAGAAAATAGGAGGCTTAAAAAGCAATACGCAAAGACAAAACCTCAAAAAAGAACCAAAAATTGACCTTGTGCCAGCACGTATACGTTCTTTACCAGTTTGCAACATTATGTGCTGATAATAATTGATTAAAATAAACCTAGGAAGGAAATGACAGAGATGAGTGGCCACATTAGAGATACAGAATGCTGCATTTTCATATGGAATTTTTGGTTCTCCAACACATCAGCAGCAAGGTAGTAGATCAAAACGTGGATTGACTACAATTATTGCCCTACATCATACCAAAGGGGGACGTTTTGGTCTTTCAAATTCCAATAATTAATGTAAAAGAGTCATAGACATATGCTGATGTATTGAGTTCAAATCGCCCCTTCTTATTTGACGCATTGAAGGCAGCCGGCAACTTAAGAGACATACAGACTGGCATACCTTTGTGTTGACGAATTAAAAGCCATAGACTGTATAATTGCCATATAAAGGCTAGCACCAGAGAAATTATCACTCAGGCCCTGTTCATCAGATAAAACTTTTAATCATGTCATGCAGAGGTTTTTACTAAAGAATGCATTGCACATGCCTTAGCTAGAACTGACCCCACCACATCTAAATATCAACTTGCACTGATTACAGAGCTAACAAAACCCAGATTTATTTTTGTGGAGCATGATAAGGCGTCGATCCATACCTTTGTGGACCATCTTCTGCTCTAACTTAGGCGACGGTCCAGAACGCCATCGAATTTTGAAGGACCGCCAAATACATAACCACTCAGATTTTTTGACACGTGGATAGGGTAACCTTCGAGATAAGGGGCCACTTGCGGTCAGGATATTGCGCTAAAAAAGAAAAAAGAGATGGCAGACTAGTACCTAACATTTGTTGAGTACTTTGCATCCCATCTTGACTAGGTAATTTCGGGTTTATTCTCTGCTGCAAAATCACCATGTAACTATTCCTTCTGGTGGATCTCCATAGTAGCTATCCCCTTTCATAGAATCACGTCACTTCTATAGGGCTCTTTGACACGATAACATTAAAAAGCCTCGTCGTAGCATCGCCCGTGAGAGACTTCGCATTATCACAAATGGTCAAATGAAAGAAAAGAAATTATTACAAATAGAACGGATTGTCACAAACAGTCAAAAGAAAGAGCCAATAGTCAGATGGCTTTACGCACTCGAGGAGTAGTTAGAAGCCTTCATGCTTTATCGTCGATGATTGTGATGCTGAAATTAATTCAATTAAAAGGGTAACACTCAAACTCTAATACAACTCAATAGTTGTGTCAATTTTGACCATGTATCTTCTCATACATGTCATGTTTACCCAAGTGTATATGTGCAATTGTGTATCTGGCATGTGAGAAGGGACTGGTTAAAGTAGCTATGCAAGAATGTGATGGGCAAACAAACGAGAAACCAGATGTTCAAGAAATTGGGACATTATGTATGGAACAAAGAGTCAGTGAACTTATTAGCTGCTCTGATATATCTGAAGTACCCTAATAGAACTGCTTATGACATACCTGAAGCTCATGTATTTCCCACCTAGTGATCAAATAATGTGTATAATACAAGGGCAAGCCATGTAGGCTCCCAAAGGAAGCAATTGAGGTAGAAGAATTATAAAAATCTTCTAGAGTAACTGAAAAGGAATATTTGGCCTTGTAGGTGCAAAGTTAGCTTCATATTTATATGATAGCACCAAACTATAATGATGCTCACATGTAACTAATACAAGAGCAAGCTCTCCCTCAATCAATATTTGAGCATCACCAAATAAGCATTTCAATACTTAAATTGGTTATGAAGTTGGCATAACAATACCAAGAACCAAGTGCTTAAAGAATTCAAGCAGCCAATAAAACAACCATACAGCTTGTTGTTTTTTATGCTTTCAATCCAATTCTCACTAGTTTTGAACTGATCCAAACAAACCCGCTATCCAAGAGGCTTTCTTATCATGCAAGCATTCTACTAAAAGAACCTAGATCACAAAAGAATTTGATGCTAAATTACAAGAAGCTTCTCTTACTAGGCTTTCATTCTGGTTCGCTCCACCTTATAGGCTACATTTCGCCTTTTCACTATGTATATTCATTAAAGGATTGCACCTGCATCTCACTAGGCTAGTGAACCCCAAAGAATCTTTGCCAAAAAGGGGAAAGCGACTATTGAAAATGCTTGCTCTATCTCTTCATCCAGTGAAACATTTTGCTTCAATAGAAGCGAAGAACAGAAAAGCCATGTTAGTGGCATAAGGAAAAAACTAGCAAGACCCACCTCAAAACTTCTCCACGAAATAGCAACATGAGTAGGTAACCCAAGTGGGTTCACCTGGGCCATTGGTCTAGTGGTAACGTACTAGTTCTAGAACATGTATATCTCGAGTCTCTGAGACTGCCCAGATTTGCATTATGTATAGACCAATCCATGGGTCGCTGTTGGATCCCTTGGACGTTAAAATAATATCTATTCAAAAATATATGGAAAGAGGTGCCATCTTAAACCAATAGATTTTCAAAATGGGTATTTTTTTAGATTTTCTGGACCATATACCAAGGGGTTTTTTGCTACCCAATGACTACATGTATTAGCTTTAAAGAAGGGGAGACCGATGTGCAAACTCTTGGCCTGAATCATCAACTCTACTTTGTGAATAGGGCAAACAGGATAGTTAACATCTTGTATCTCTAGTAGAGTCATTATAGAACCCACAATTCTGATCATGAACCATAATCAATGAATCCTAACTATAAGTTAGATGTATGTGATTAGGATTAGATGTTACTCTTGTTATTTATCATGTTTGCACCTCTTGTATATTGAAAAGGGGAGTAGAGATCAGTAGCCATTATTTAGATGATGCTCCTAGTTTAGACCCCTCAGCTCCTACTATATGTGGCCTATGCATAGAGCCCACCAGGCTACGGAGGCTATGGAGTGACTGAGCACTGCACAACATGGTTAGTGATAAAGTGGAGTTGAGGTCCCTGCTGAACGCGGCTACTGGGGACCTATAGCAGGCTAGAATTATAGTCGATCACTTCATATGGGTCGGGTATGAGCCCGACAGTTCCTGGGCCAATGGTGTCACCCTGACTCTCAAGAGTTACAAGTGTTGGTCTGGCTCTTGTTTTGGGGAGTTCAGTTCAGCCAAGTAAGGCATGTGTCGTCACGATCCTCTACCCACTCATGGAACTACTTCGAAGAAAGAGAGATGTAACCCTTCCTACCTCATCGAACCAGGGAGATGCAACCCTTCCTACCTCATCGAACTGGGGAGATGCAACCCACAGTAGTCTCGTTGGGTGATACCATGGAATTACGTTTATAAGACTGCATCTCTGGCAAGTTACAATCACATCAAAGCCTGAGTTAGCCCATCTGTAAAGTATGCACAGGATGGATAGATGGATTGGTCAATCCTAGCCATTGTCTATTACTAGCCCAAATCATTGCCATAACTCGGTCTTGTATATTTTGAGACCCCAGCCGTCAATCGGTTTCTCCACGAGTCTGAGCCTAGGTAGGAGCCCTGTTGATGTATTATTGTATTGATGTAACAGATGTGATGGATGGATGGTTTGCACTACCGTTCATGGTAGTCTGTTGCTATTATTGCTAGTGCTGATGTAGATGTATTTGCTTCCGCTGTTATATGAGCCCATAAGGGATGGGCGAGAACGACACTTCTGTGTCCTCTTCTCATGTCTTGGCCATTCAAGAAGCGGGATAGACGGAGGGTCTATACGACACACGATGTTGGATGGGGGATTTCCCAGAAGATATACAATAAAGCATCGTATGTTACGCGGGGAGCACCACAAGAACTGTACTTTGGGCATTTATTGCACTAGTAGATGGTCCAACTACTCCTTGCTGCACACAACATATGCTACCAAATTGTTAGATGGACAAAAAATCCATACCTTTTCTTGAACCAATGCAGTGACACTACCGATGTTTCTTAAATCCCTCATGCGGGCACACTCTCGTCGACATGACTCTTAACCCTTGTTATAGTGGAGTCCACATGCAATGAGGTGCCATTCAACGCTCGTGGACTGAGTATGGCACCCTGTGATGGGAAAAATCCTAGGCAAACCAATTTTGCCAGTACAAAGAAAATTTGGAACCTATAACAAGCCGGTACATTCCAAAATCAATAGGAAATTTAGCTAGTATAGTTGAATTTTGATAGAAAAATTGCCAGTGCATGCAAAAATTTGTGTTTGTATCGTATCTTATGATTATTATCATTATGCAATATATGCAACCTATACATCCTTTAGTTTTTATAACAAATTAAAAAAAAAATTGGCAAATATTATTAGTTGCTATTTTGGTCATTCATTGTTGGACAACCTTTTATAATTTAGTGCAAGCCTGGGCCGCAACTGGCAACCTAAATGCATGCCGAATTGTCGATCAGGGAAAGGGTCCTCAGCTCCCTTAATTTCGCTCCCTTTCTTGATTACCCTCCACTGAATGCTCCCTTAATTTCGTACAAAGAAGAGTGGGAAAATGGAATATCAGAAACACCAATTACAAAGCAAGAAGATCGTCTTATATGTTGCTTTTTTGTAAGAAAATACAATAAAAACTAGTTATGGATGCCCGACGTTGCTGGGTGTGAATACAATTTGAATATAGACAATCATGAAGAAGTAGATAGAAACACATTGCCTTGTCAAATTTGAATGGGGAGCATAGAAGAAGGAAGATGATATTGCAATTTTGATATAAGCAACCATGAAGGAGTAGATGTAAGCACATTGCCTTGCTAGGATTGAAAGGGATCGTAGAAGAATAGAGATGATATATTCCTTGCCTCAAAATATATGTTGGTTGATTTCTTTCTTATTGAAGCAAAAATACTTTAGCAATCTTGAATTGAGGACAATCATCCGAGAGATGGATATCCAAATCTAATTACTATTAGTACATTGTAAGTCCACCTAAGAACATAGGCATGTGCTTCACGAAGTGGGACTTGCCAAAACCTCTAAACTATTAACATGCAAGGTCTCTCATCGAAAAAGGATGGCCCTTTTCAAGACACCTATTGATATAAAGAAAGAGAATTATCTTTTATTTATACAAGAAATTTATCGCGGCGGCCAAGGCCGCCGCGAACATTTCTCTTCATCCATCCTTGCCACCACAAACATTTCTCTTCATCCATCTTACATACATGTACATGATTGGACCTGCATTTCCTCACCTTGTGTTCTAAAAGAAAATAATGTGATTAAAAAGTGACAATGTAAAGTTAATTGTTTCTTCAAAACCGTGAAATTGGACCCATTAGTAACGAAATTCTATCAATACAATGCTGTGAAACACACTCAGATTAGAGATATCTCTTTCCTGAACGAGTATACTAAAACTACAAATGGCTCGTAAATAGCATTCGATCTGATGGATTTCTAACAACTTTATGCATATGCTATTATATTAATCTAGTTCTTAGGGCGTTAAACTAGCAAGGCTAGTATTGCAAAAACTTCAATGTGTTAAATGTCAGGTCGCCATTGACTAATGGTCTAAAGCCTTTCTTAGTTTTTTCAATAGTTCCTTAATGTCTTATCGAGCACTACATTTTGTTGTTCAAGGCAGAAGACATTTCCCTTTCCTTTAAATTCCTCTCACCCCATTGCCCAGTTTTGATAGTAAAACGTAAAGGAATTGTGAGTTGACATCACATGCTAAATAATGCATTCTCAAGTATGGATCCATATACATTAGTGTATGCCAAAATCTTATGCAACATCTCGTCCTAGCAATATTTTTAAAATGTTTATTTGTTTTTGCTAGCCTTTCTATAGAATCATCAAAATGCAAGCCTTTCTAATTTGATTATTTCGTTTAGACGTTGTTGTTCATTTCTTGCACCATAAAGAGTTAGGGGTTACAATGCTAGTGCCACACATTCGGAGTTGTGCATATAGAATAGTAAAAATGCAAGGCTTTCTACATGCACTATTTAGTTCACTTGCAAAAATTAACAACAAAGAGCAAAGAGCGAGGCAAACAATGGTATGATATCACTGTGAGACATGCACAGTTTTAATGTAAGCTTAGGCTAAGGAAAGTATGGTTATTTAATCTAAGGGTTGAGATTGGAAAAAAGTTTGATCTAAGAGCTAGGAGCGAAAGCCCCTTTTGAATGGAAAAAGCACGAAGATATGTATTAGAGGACACAGATTAAGGCGGCCACGGTTGGAGGAGGGGACATATCATAGCAGGGAAGCGGATCAGAAAAGACATTACGGATCAGAGCGGATTCAGGGAGCATCTAGAGCAGAGCAGAAAATTCAGATTAGAGCATCCGGCCAGTAGAAGAGTAGAAGAGCAGATTCGATTATAGCAGAGACGGATTAAGGCATTCATGATCAAACCCCAGGCCATCATTATCTCTCTGTCAAGCAATCTACTGCGATTATGTTCAAACCTGGTGAAGCATTGTCTGAACGCGTTACTGATATTCTGAGCTAAACTAGAACTCCATGATCACGACTCGAGGTAAGGTTCTGGCAGATCAACTGCCAGTCACTTCTCGTTCCCATTCCATCCTTCAGATCGTTCCACCCTCGATCCTCCCAATAGTCACATCACCAATTATCTGTCCCATTCCCCCAAAATTCTTTCTGTCTCCCTCGCAGCCCCCCATAATTTCGAGCCATGACCGTACCCAAGGCACCCTTCACTCCTAAGGTTTTCCCGGCTGTTACAAGAGCTACTGATCCAATCTCGAAGGACTTCATACAATTTGAAACGCACAAATGACGTGCTAGCTATACTCGCCACCCAACCACGAGCTCAGCACAGATACTGAATGCCTGATGAGCTCTCCCCCGAGCCTCTTTATAGCTAGCAACCCTCCATGCATGCATGCAACCCCTCTAGGGATGCATGCAACCTCTTAGGGATGCATGCAAATGCATGCAATCCCTCTCTGGACGTCCACGTCCAGTGTCTATTGCACAATTTGGGAGCTTCGACATGGCGACCTTCATTGCATGGATGTTGCAGAATCAAGGGATCCCGGAATGGGATAATATTACTCGAGAAGAGGAACCGCTGATGAAGATTTCACCAAAGGTATTAAACTGAACTTCCAGTCTGCCCGAAATAAACTTCATACTTTGGAGAAAAATGCAGTTGTAGGATGGGTGGAAAAGGAAGGTTTCAATCTGAATGAAATCGCCAAGCAAATATACTCACTGAACAAAAATGTGCAGATTGCTTCCATGCATTGGCTGCAGTTTCCCTTCTTCATGGTTGAATTGACATCCCAGGAAGCTGCTCTTGATCTGCTGAGGAAAAGCCGAATCATTCATAAAGGGTACCAGATTAAATTCCAAAAATGGGACTACCACTTTGATCCGTCTTCCCCTAAGTCCCTTCCGGTCACGGTCTTCCTGCAGCCCCATGGCCTCAACCCTGTCTACTGGAGTGAAGAGTGCTTCAAGGCAATTTTCAACTCCATTGGCCATTTCATCTCTGTAATGTTCCGACCAGATAGACCCCCAATTGTCTATGTCCAACTAGATCTGCTTAAGCCCATTCCCCGAGAAGTGACTTATGTTGATCTGTTTGGAACTAACCGTGTCTTGCAGCTGGAGTGGCCTTCCACCGGACTGTGGCATCTGTGGAAAGAAGTTCCACGGTGGTGGAAGATGCATCCCGAGAAGCATCTGTGAGGACCTCCAACATACCCAAAAGGTAGAACAGTATAATTTTGACAGCAGAATGCGACAAACAGAGGATTTCGGTTATAAGTATGGCCCCAAAAAGGAGAAAACGGCCTATGGGTCTGACAGAACAGAGAAACAAACAGAGCATAAGGAAAACTATAAAAAACTACAAAGGAAAAGACAAGACAGGGAACGAATCAGACAAGCCAATTGGGACCTCTCTCAAAGGATCTTACAGGCCTTTGAAGACAAAAAGAGGGGGAAAAAATCAGCACCACGAGTTATCAGATTCCATAATACGGAGGTGTCCTTTGCAGAAAAAGAACAGGTTATCAAATTCAACAAGGACAGCCCTCCAAGCAGGATCTACATACAGAGAACACAGGAATTAGATACCTTGGTAACAAAGCTTCGCCCTCAAGACAAGGAAACACAAAAACAGATATCCATTGTAACAGGACAGACAGGATCTCAGACTCAAAGTTTGGATAAAGTTTCAGGCAAGGGAGACACAGAAATAGATACAATGCAAACAAGAACTTTTGTCAATTGGGAAGACTATGACACTGGTAATAGATTTAGCCCTCTGAATCTAGAGGAGGCTCAAGAAGACACATACACACAAGACAGCTCGAAAGCAATACAAACAGGGAAATCCTTTTCCCCCAACAAGCAAGGGATTCCAAATAAATCCAAAAAGGAGCTGGAAGGAATGTCACAATCTGAGTTTGGCCACTCTTCTGGAATTACATCTCAGTCTGCAACCACCATGTCCACTGCACCAACTCAAACCAATTCCCCAAACACCTTAGTCTCTAACCCAAAACTCCTCCTGCAGCAGAATCAAGAGCAAGCTGAGGATAATATCCTTTCTCCAGGCTTTTATTCAATGTAAAGATGATGGTAGATATGCTGCTTGTGTTGAACGTTTTGTTGCAGAGGCTTTGGAGGAATATTTGCATACACCGGGATCAGGGCACATTCGAGGAGACTCAATGGATGACAAAGAAGCTTCCATCCAGGTAAGTAACCAACCCTATGATGATTTGAATAATTCAGAACCTGGGTCCTGTGTTTCCAATGAAGTAGGGGAAATCTGCACTCCTATTTTGTCAAAATTCTGGGCAACTCTAGAAGATGAGATAGGAATGTCAGACCATGAAGGATTGGATAATATCCCAAATGATCTTGATAAGATTGGAGATTATTTATATGGGAACACGAGTTCCACTCCCAATAAGAAGTCTAAAAAACAGAGAAAGATTTACCAGAAAGATCCCAATTTTACTGGCCCTGCCTCTAATACAAGGAAGACCAAATCCTGCTGAAGACCTTCCCTGTAGCTCTCTTCTCCTAATTCTACAGATGAAGATTATTTCATGGAATGTAAGGGGAATTAAGGGCCCCATAAAGAGAAGGAGATTCATTGCTTTAGCCAGAGCCTATAAAGCTGACCTCCTAATGATTCAAGAACACCACCTGCCCAACTTTGAAGCCTCCAATTTGGGAGACTGGATAAATAAAGGAGGTGGCTCATCTTACATTACTGCAGAAGGAACAAAAGGTGGTTTAGCAATCTTCTGGACCACTCTTAAAGTTGTCTCTTCATACTGTAGTCCCTCAAATAGATGGCACAGTATAGCTGTAGATATGCAGGGGCAAACCTTGGGGATAATCAATGTGTATGCCCCCACTGAACCCAATGAGAGAGCCCCAATTTGGAAAGAGATTAACAGTTGGATGACTGATCAGGTTGCTATCAATGATTGGATTCTGGGGGGTGACCTCAATAACACCCCTTAGTGGGACCTGAAACTTGGAAACAATATAAATATTTCCAGGAGTGAAAGGATAGAATGGGATAACCTGCTGCAAGATACAAGATTATTGTACATTCCCTCTGCCAATGCTAAATACACCTGGTCCAATAAAAGACAAGGGGCTGAGAGAACTTACTGCACTTTAGACAGATTCTATGTTACCAATCCTAATATTCTTTGTCTTGATAATTGCATAGTCACTGGAGATGAAGGAAATATCCTCTCAGATCATTTCCCTCAAATTATGGAAACCCCAGACTCTCTGACCACCCCCAAACCTGCAAATTTTCCTTTCAAACTCAACTGCTCTTTGCTTGGTAATCCCAGTTTTGTCCCGGATTTCAGAAGCTTTTATCTCACTCAACCTGCAGGAGGGAGTCATCAATCTATGAAAGAATTTAGCAGGAAATTAAAAACCTGTAAGAATTGGATTAAAGAGTGGGGAAAGACTAGGCAAGCAAAATGCAGAGAAGAAAAGAACAAGCTCCTAAAGGAAATGAAGGAGATCAGACAGGAATTAGAACTCAATCCTTTGTGTGCCACCTTACATAAACAGGAGATACTGTTAGAGAATAACATCAAGGCCATAGAGGAGAAAGAAGCAAAAGGCATGGCTGTAAGAGCCAAAATCTGCCAATACAATAAAATGGACCAAGGCAGTTCCAAGTATTTCTTTAGAGTTGCCAAAAATAAACTTATCAATAATTCTATTACTGTGCTGGAACAGGAAAATGGGGAGAAAGTTGAGGATGATCAAAGCATTAAGGCAGAGTTTTTGGAGCAGTACAGCAACATGTTCAGAGGATCTAATTACAATACTCAAGAGGAGGAGGCTATTAATAACTTTTTCAATAAGATCCCCGCTACTAAGCCCATGGAGGAAGACTCTGATGGTTATCCTGATGAAAAGGAGGTGCTGCAAGCTCTGAAGAACATGGAGAAAGGCAAGAGCCCAGGGCCTGATGGCTTTCCCCCTGAGTTTTTCTTAACCTTCTGGATAGTGATGAAGGAGGACTTTATGGAATTCATTAAAGGAGCATGGGATGCAGCCTCTCTTTACCCTGCATTTAATTCCAGCCTTATCACTTTGATTCCAAAGACAAAAAATCCCAGCAGAATAAATAATTGGAGACCAATATCCTTGACCAATACTACCTACAAAATTCTAGCCATCCTCATGCACTTACACAGATCAGTCAGCAACTGCCAATCAGGCTTCCTGTCTGGTAGGTTTATTCGAGACAATTATATTGCTGCCAGTGAAGCAATCCATTGGAACAGACTCTTCAAACAAAATTGCATGCTTCTCAAGTTAGACTTCAAAAGAGCTTATGACTCTATAACATGGCCTTTTTTAAAGAGAGCAATGCTTCATATAGGTATCCATCAGACTCTCATAGACAAAATCATGGCTCTTAACAATCTTGCATCTTCCAGCCTGATCATAAATGGGTCCCCTAGCAATTTTTCCCTATAAGAAAGGGTGTCAGACAAGGATGTCCCTTGGCCCCTTACATTTTCCTCTGTGTGGCAGAAATGCTTACGAGAAGTGTTCAAGGTCTTCAACAGCAAGAGCAGATTCAGGGGCTACAAATGCCAGGATCAGACAAACAGCTTACCATCATGCAGTATGCAGACGATACTTTTATTCTCTTAAAAACCAAGCAGAATAGTTTCAATGCCTTGCTGGACAGCATTCAAAACTTTGCTAGTGTTTCAGGAGTCCATCTCAACCTAAATAAATGCAGCATTTTATGGGAGGATCCCACAGATGACATAGATATTGGAGGAATAAAAATCAATCCCCCCAATCAAGCCATCACTTTACTTGGTCTCCCTCTAGCCATTAACCTTCCTAATAAAGAGGTGTGGAGATCTATAGTGAGCAGAATTAGGAAGAAACTTATCTCCCTTACTCCCAATCTGTCATTTGCTGGCAGAGTTCTTACAGCTAATGTGGTGTTAGCCAGCACCCATGTATACTTCTCCTCGGCTCTCATTGCTAATAAAGAAACTTATAATGACATTGAAAAATGTCTGAGGGAGTACATATGGAAAGGTATGCATTTTGTTAGATGGGAAGAAATCACTCACAGCAAAAAGGAGGGTGGTCTGGGGTTGAAAATCCTCCAAAAACATAGCCAGGCTTTGGGTGCTAAATATGTCTGGAAAGCAATAAATGGCTGGAACTCCCCTTCCATGGAGTTTATTAGGTACTGGTTGCAGGTTAGTAGACCTTTTGGTATGAAGAAATATGCTCACCACCTCCCGGACTCTATTTACTACCAATTTAAGTGTGCCCCCAACACCTCCCCTCTGATGAGGAAAATCTTCGAGGCATGGAACCTAGTAGCAGAGGGTTTTGAGCATAAAGATATTGGTTTTGATAGTGCCAATTTTTCCCTTTTCTGATCACCCATATTTGCTAAAGAAAATGATGTCTGTTGGGCTCTCAAGCATCCCCAAATATGGAAAAAATGGAAAGAGGCAGGGGTAACTCAGTTACAACACCTTTGGGAGGGAGATAAGTGGTGCAGCTGGGAACATATAAAGCAGATAATCAAGAGCAAGAAAATAGATAAGGTAATCTTTGACACAATTATGGCTGTTGCTAGTACCCAGAGTGAATGCCAAATCCCAAAGAATCCTGATTGGCATATTATGAACGCAGATCAGTACAAAGTTGCCCTAGGTTACAGAGTTCTTGCCCCAACTAAATTCTTGACCCAGGCTGCCAAATGGAATGTCCCTAATAAACACCTCATGAAGATCCTGAGAAATAATTGGAGGTCCTATTCTCAGCCTAAAATGCAAATGTTTATCTGGAGATGTATTCATAATGCTCTTCCTTCTAACTATAACATGTTCAAGAGATGTAAAGACCTTCAGGACAGCCCCATATGTAAACTTTGTGGAAACAACTCCGAAACCACCAGTCACATGTTTGACTGTCCCAAAATCAGAGAATTTTGGAGATGGCTTGATGCCTACCTCAGGGCAAAAGGGCACAACCTAGGCAATTGGGCCAATATCATGGACCTTCTAAAGGGATCAAACAATTTCTTGAACACTATTCGACAAACTGCTCTTTGGGTCATTTGGAAACACAGGAACAGGGTTAATTATTCAAATCAAAGGGTGGATATAGCCTGGATGAAAGTAGCTTTCCAGATTGAGATTTCCAGAATTGCCATGGCTCAAAAAAATAGCAAACAAGACAAGTCTGATTGTGCTTGGTTATCAATAGGGAAATTTGTTGGTTTATACAATATCTTTGTTTGTCATGATATGCTTATTGCTGATGATCATTTTATGGTGTTCAGAGCTGCTGATTGCCCTTACAACGAGGATGAACTGTAAGCCAAATCTTCCTGATTTATCCAATTATGCTGCTGCTACAGAAATCTTCAATAATCAGCAACATTGGTCTCTATCCCCTTCTATTGATGAAGATATGAAAAAGCTCAAACCATTCCTGCTTAATGGCTACCAAGCACACATTCTTGATAGATTTCTCTTTTGCTATGAAAGGCTGCTAACTGAGGACCAGTTCACCCATTTCAGAGATATGTTTTACCACCACAAAGCCCTGCAGGATGCCCATGGGGAGGCTATCATCCTCTTTTCTGAAACAGCCCCTCTCTGGTTCTTTGCTTTCCCTCCCGAATGGAATGATATTGGTTGGCAGATGGACCCAGTGGCTTCAGATTTGGTGATCATTGACGAAGAGGAGTCGGACTCAGATTTAGATTTTCTGGTTCGAGATCCTTCACCCTGACCGGGCTACCTTGCTCGGATTGCTGTAAAGAGGACTCATGTCCCAATTTTGTTTGCATTGTACATATGTGCTAAATGCACAATTTTTGTGAACCTTAATGGTTCAAATCCTTTTTCTGATGTAACTCTTTCATGATGAATATAAATCTTCCTTTTCTCCACAAAAAAAAAAAAAAAATGATCACGACTCCATTCAAAGCACGACGTGGGGAAGGACTTGTAAAAACAACAATTATTCAGTATTTGAATGCACAGTAAATATTCAAGGATTCAGAAGATGATAACGATACAGAAGATGATAATGAAATGTCCTTTAGTTTTACAAATAAAAGGATCTTATTATACAGCGAGGTAGGTAATATGCAAAAACTAGAGGAACCGCCATGAAAGGACTAAATATTCCACAAATTCGGGTGCAGGAAGAATGAAACTGAGGGGAAGAGCTAAAATCTTCAAAGGCAACGAGAAAAAAAGCTGGATCGATCTTAGTAATCTCCAGATGGGAGCTGAGCATGGGTGGGAGTGGTGTGGAAAATTTCGGTGTAGATAACTCCAACAAGCAGGCCTCCGATCAAGTCCCCAACCCAGTAAACCCAGTGATTTGTCCAGGTGAATGTGGCGAGCAGGGCAAAGCTCTCGGCCGGATTGAATGCACCCCGCAAAAAAAAATGAATGCCGAATCTGTGAACCCAATCGCTTATCGAGACAATTGCATCTTTGTTGTGCAATCGCGTTGCATACACTACAAAAACTAAGCGCAAATGTTCCCCACAATGTCATATATCGAGCTCCAAGCGTAGCTCCAAGAAGCTCCAGAAAATGCGGCCCAAATTTACTAGAGATCCGCTGAACGAGGCGTGCTTAGGGTGCTTTCCCATGAGATTGGTGACACGGAAATCCAGGTCCAGTCAAAACCTCGGCGTTAAGAAATGCTTGGTGATTACTTCCGATTCAGGTCAAAACACGAGTCTTTGAGTTTGAGGCCAGGGAACTTGCACCCTTTATCGGACCTCAAGAAAACCTCGCAGGCTCGGAGATCCATGGGAAAGCACCCTTACTCCATCCGGACGATGGGAACGTCCTCCATCGGTGCTCATAGCTCTTGGCGGTTGCCGGGGCTTACTTACAATCGAAGAAATTGAAAACAAAAAAAAAAAAAATCCCGTCTTGGTGCTCTTCATCATATATAATCCACCCATCCACCATTACCCGGCAATTCAATTCTTATTCTCTTTGGCGGGGTAATAATTTTCACATGCCGAGATGAACTTCAAGAAACTTTAAACTTCCTTGAAGCCATTCCATCGAACCAAGCTGGCGGCGGCCGAAATATATAGGAGCATCGGGCAGCTCCTTAAATTGCTCGGAATCTCTCATCAATGCCAAATATTCCAAGATTGGCCCCAGTTATGACCTCGGGGAGTGTACTACACCCTAGCACAGCAGCCCGTCCCCGGGTCGTTTAACCTTTCCATAGATCCGGGCAATCCTTCCGGCCAATTTGGTTTTAACTCCTTTTTTTTCATTTTTTCTCAAAGACACGTATCTCTCCTAGGTTTTTTTTGCATCAAACAAAATAGAAAGAAGCAAAAAAGGAACATGCTTTATATATGAGTGATAAAGTTCTTAGAAGAACTGGTCCAAGTAGTCACATTAATAATGAACGTTATAGTAAAGGACGTGGCTTTGCATTTGATGTTGTAACCCTTGAAGCGTCAAGGGTATCTCATTGAAGTTTTGGCACTACATGAATGATTTCCTTACTTCTCTATAGGTACACAAAGAAATTTGTTGAACGTGGTCTTGTGTATGTCTTGCATATGTTTAGTTTCTATGCTAGTTTATGTTGGTCTATGCCAAATTAATCACGTCGATACGATGAAATTAAAATTAAATCAAATACTAGAGATACTGGACAACATACAATTGGAGGTTTCCAATTTGTAGTTAAGAACCTGTATGGATGATATTACATCAGCTTCAAAGGGAGAATTTAGAAAGCTATACATCTTGGTCAGTTAGTTCCTTTGAATATGAACCGCACGTCTTAAGTAAAACACATAGCAAGAAAACACAAAATCATGATCAACATTGAAGACCATTGGCTTTCAATCCACTAATTCATAAATAGTTTTGATTGCTATGTGCTACCTTCAAAGACTATAGAAGACGAAGAAATATGCATGTTTGTTGTAGAGATTTCAATCCAACAGGCTTGTATTTTTCAATTTCTGAGATACAATCTTAGCCAGAAAATAAATAGAATTAGAGAGAAAGCTTTCAATTAAGTTTTTGCTTCAAAACCTGCAAAAAATTTTTTTTTTACGTAGCTTCTTTAAGAGGTCCAATTTTGCAAAAGAATATACATTCTCTACCAACTTCACTAGTTAGAGACATACAAAAATGGAGTCAAATCAGTTCTTCCTTCGCCTAAAGAAAATATCTGCAAAAAACATAAAAGCATGGAAGAGCAATCCTCATGATGCAATATTTGCCAGGTTCATGTTGTAAACCTCGTGTTCTGACATGCAACCCTCCTAGTAGGGCCTATTGTTTTTGTGTTACACCTGTAATGAAGATGTCCAAATACTCGAAATGTTTGCATTCATGTTGAAATTTATGGTGGCACAACCATCAATAGTTTGATTTTTTTTTTTTTTTTATGAACGTGGACCTTTATTACTCAAAATAATATAAATAGTACATGGGGGACTCAAAACCCAGTGGAGAAGATGTCCACTAGAGCAACACTGCCCATCACATATATAACACAGAAAAGCAGAGAATACATATCACCACGAACACAACTGTTTGCTATGAGTAAGCATGAATCCGAAGATATCGCTCCCAAATGACACTCTTGACGTCATCCTTTAAGGAAGAACACTTATACGCCTTTACAATGCGACTACAGCATCACTAAGCACTTGTGTATCTGAAAAGACTTGTCCCTTGAAGATAAGAAGATTTCGTCTCTTCCAGATGGACCAGATGATCCAAGCAGATGCTAAGTGGAAAGCCCTCTTTGCCAACTTGTCCCAAGAACTAGGATAGACTGACAATAGGACCTGCTGACTATTCAAGTCACAATGGAAAAGGCTCAAAAGCCACTGCCAAGCAAGTCGAACATGATAAAACAAGAAAAAGCGGCGCTCAATTGTCTTATTCCTCTGCATGTAAAGAGGGAAGATCACAGAGACTTCTGGACGAAATCTATGAACAATAGTGTTTACCCGCATGCATCTATGAATGATCTGCCACCACAAGATAGATAACTTAGGATGGAGCAATTTATCCCATACCCATCGCCAGACTGCTCTCCGATGAGGCTCAGGGATAACTAAAGGCCACTTTGGCGATGGAGGCAACACATGAGGATGAAGCAGGACCACATACATTGAGTGCACCAAGTGCTCCTCCTTAACACTGCCATGAACCACCTAGAGCTGGGGAGCCACATCTTATGTGGAGGAAGAGTAGCAGCTACTTTTTTCCAAATGCCACGGTCCCAACGAAGGAGGAGGAACTTCAATCTAAACTCATTCCATGTCAACAATCTTGTCTCATTATATCATGTAGATACTGTGAGCACACCCGCTGCTCGCCGTCGATGCTGCGTCAATGGATGGACAGAAGAGACCAGGGGATAATCCGCCTGGCCGTCACCCAAGGGGATCCACCAGCAACTGGCTGTAGAATCTGTGTGGGCCATCAGATGGAACTGAAACAAAGTGCGCACAGTCTCCCAAGCAGCTAGCAATCCCTTGAGGAAAGGAGAGGCATTAGGATATGGAGAAAGTGGATAGAATAATGCCCATGGGAGGAGTGGCTTAATGGATGGAGAGCCAAAGAAAATGCACATCTGTAAAGACTGGTGAATGAGATGCAGCTCTGGGGAATTATCAGCATTATTTAGAATCCGCCATATGAACTTAGAAATCAGCACCTTGCTCTAGAGAAGAAAGTGAATCATCCCCAGCCCCCCACAAAGTTTAGGCATAACGCACTTAGCCCAACTAATTTTAACATCAGCTGCTTCTTCAGTGCCACCCCAGATAAAGTTCCTGATAGTACGAACAATGAGCTGCATCTTTGTCTGCGGTGCCAGCATGATGGATGCCATATAGACATGTGTACTACTCGGAACTGACTTTGCCACAGTTACACGGCCAGCCATGGATAACTTAGCTGTGGACCACCAGAACAAATGCCTTTCCAAACCCTTAATAATAACATCCCACACATCTCCAGATGAGAGATGTATACCAACTAGAATGCCCAGAAGCCTAGTTGCCTTCCCATGAGGAAGATCCTTCCATGGAAATGCAACCACAGAAGACGGAACTGGAGAGTTTAGGGCCCACAAGGCTGTACACTTTTGCCATCCCACAAATTTACCAGAAGCCAAAGAGAAACTGTCCAACAAGGAAATGACATTCTGCAAATTCTGCTCATCAGCCATTAAGAACAAGAAAGTGTCATCTGCTTACTGATTACAAATCTCCTGTGAACCACTATTCATGGGAAGACCATGCAAGATGCCTTCCTGCACTGCAATAGAGAATACCTGAGAAAGAACCTCTGTCACAATTGTAAAAAGCAGCGGTGCGAAAGGACAGCCCTGGCAAATGCCACGTCCCACCTGAAAAAATGCCGATGGTTCCCCTTGAAAAAGAACTGAAGAATGAGCAGAATAATGAAGTTTCATAATGTTTGTTGCGAACTGGGCACCAAAACCAAGACGTAGGAGGCACTGCTCTAGGAAACTCCAGTCAACACTGTCATATGCTTTTGCAAAGTCCAGCTTCAAGTATACAATGGGATAACCATGCATTCTAGCCCAATAGAGACCCTCATATGTTGCTGCCACATTATTCAAGATACACCGGTGAGGCAAGAAACCTGACTGTGTGGAAGAGATGGACTCAGTAAGCACACCATAAAGCTTCTACGCAAAAGCTTTAGCAAAGATCTTGTACACTGAGGATAGTAAGGTAAGGAGCGCCAATCTGAAATGGAAGAGGGATCCTTACATTTTGGTATAAGGGAGATACAACCAGAGTTGAGGACTTTGTCTAGGTGCCTTTGTCTTTTAAAATCCTGGAAAGCATCATACACATCTGCACCGGGCCAATCCGAGTACTCCTAGAAAAATTTCACCAAAATGCCATCAAGACCCAAACACTTGCCTCTCTTGAGAGAAAATGTGGTTTCAGCTTAATCATTTTGGCTGATCTCAGCCTCTAAAGCGGCCCTTTGCTTATTGGTGAACATAGGATGAACCTTAGCAAGCAAAGCCTCTTGAAAATCTGACTGGAACGGAAGACGCCGAGCAGTGAAGAAAGCAGAAAAGTGACTGTGCAAAAAGCCTCTAAGCTCAATTGGATCTGAAACAACAAATCCATCCTGAATTTGCAGAGACTGAAGAGAGGCAGCTAGCCTTCATGTTTTGGCAGCTCTGAAGAAAAAACCTATGCACCGGTCTCCCTCCTTGAACCATTGCAATTCAGCTTCGTTTTTACCGGTTCTGATTGATGATTTTGTGCCTGATGTAATTTTGATGTAATTCGATGCAACTAACTCTAAACTCATTGCAAATATTCCAAGAGATACATCATGTAATTCGATGAACTGGAGCCTAAATCTAGCCAGTCGGAAGCTCGGATCTGGTGGCTGGTTGAGCCGTTGAAGATTGCTTGAAGAGCAAGAAAGGGGAAGGCCGTGTAAGAAGAAAGTGTAAGAAGAAAGGGACGTCATTATTTTTTTCATTTATGTTTTTTTTAAAGACACGTGTCGTTCTCACGCTTTTTCCTGGGGTAGAAATATTACCTTCAAACAAAAAATGAATCTGCTTTATATATGTATTTATATATGTATTGATAATATCATAACTAGGAGCGTCAATTTTGTCATACTGCTATGATTCTTGGCCTAGTGCCACGGTGATGAACAATCTCAAGAATTAGCATACCAAAATCGGCACAGGTGATGTGGGCGTAACAAAACATACCACCAGAAATTCCAGTTACTAAGTTATGATATTGTCTTCCGTATAAGAGAAAGGCCCCGTGGGATTTTTTCTGGGAGGGAAAGCGGGCCAATGCATGGAGTACGGAGGCCTGCTTGACGTAGATTTTTACGTATAAGGGAATAACCTCCTAGTTGCAATTCTGGGCTGGAAAGTGTGCCGACGTGCGGACATCCCATAATTGCAATTAGGAGGTCTTTCATTCAACGTGAAGGCTGTTCATGTGCCATTCTGCCATGTCATCAATAAAAGATTCTTGTTTCAGATATTCTCCTCCCTTTCGCAACTGCGGCTATGGCGCTCCGGCTATGTCCCACTAAATCTTCTTGTTTGTTGTCCGGCCATGTCCCAGAGTTGTTTGTAAGCAGCTTGGTGAGCCAGTGCCTTGCGTTTTTGGTAGATCCTTGCATTTTTTGATAGCTTCTTGGAGTTTTGGAAGAGGGAGGTTGAAAGATTTCAAGATTCAACACTTTTTTGTAGATCAATTGTTTTGAATATCTTGCAACGACTCTTACTGGTTTGAAGGTGGTGTTGATCTTGCAGTGTTAGTTTTGGAGCTCGAAAAGGCCAAAGATTCGAGGTATTTGTGGTTTTTTCAGGTTTCTTTTTGGCTGTAAACTCTTTTGGCTGTTAATCCGTAGTTTTCCCTTTCATTTTGCATCCTTTGCTCTCATATTTTTTGGAGCAAAGGCGCCTAGTTGCAGCTGTTGAATCTCCCTGTAGTTTCTATGGGTTCATTGTGCAGACTTCAATTTGAGCTCTGGTTTGGAGACTCACGGAATGATTCAATAGATATGACGTCTTTGGAAAGATTTACCCTGACTTTTGCATTTTGTCTGGAAGTTTTTATGAGCACTCAAATTTCTTATGCAGTCAGATTATTTTCTGGAGCCATTAAAGACTAGATTATCTTCAAAAGATTTTTTATTTCAAGAATTTGAAAGTTTTATGGTGTTCTTGGCATGCTTTTCTTGTTCTCTGCCTTGCATGGGTTTGTTCTGCAGTTCTAGCAAGATTTGCTTCATTCTTAGCTCCAAACGTTCTTAAAACAGAGGAAGCTGATTGTTGATGACAATAATCCAGCCACAAATGGAAGTTTTTTTTGACATGTTAGCCGGATTTCTTCTTATGCTGTTGTAAATTGTTTTAAATGTAAACCTTTTTTTATGTGAAGTTGGATACAAAAACTTTTACTCTGCAGTCTAATATTTTAAATCGACTTTACATTGTTGAATTGTTACTCAACATTCTGGAAACTTTTTACTGTGCACTGTAAAAATGAATGGACAATTGAATGACAACTTTAGGCAACTTTCCGGAAAAGAAAGTGTGCCACGTGTAAGCTCCTTATTCGATATGGGAGCAGAATGACATGTAAACAGCCTTTACGTAGGATTAGGAAATATGCAGGCATCGAAAAATTAGGAGTTAGTCTCCTAAATTTCCAGTCACAATCCTTATTTTCCTGTTCGAATTGTTATTTGCCGGCAAACAAATCGAGGGGTTTCCTTCAAAATCCGGCAAATAATCTTGAGTAAATTCGGTGGAGCATGACATTTAACATTTACCGGCAAATTATCTGAGTTTATATTCAAAATTCGGTGGAGCATGACATTTACCAGCAAATTATCTGGTTAAAGCTACCGAGGATTTCGAAGCCTTGAAACATGTAGAAGTCAAGGTGCGAGGTATGAATGTGACCTTCTCAATGTATATATTTGTTTACTTTATTATAGTTTATTATAGATAGACGTCTTAACGCACCTAGTAAATATTTGGCCAGCGACGTCTTAACAACTACCACCATTATTTTGTCGATCATTTTGCTGCTACTAACCGAAAACATTGCGCTCCTGCTGACGGTAGAGATTTTGGAGGTTGTGCGGTCTGTTCATGGAATAGTAGGCCTATTTGCATGTTATATGCAAAGGATCCTCAAAAGAGGGTTAATGCTACAGCCTAGTAAAGATTTTGTCGGTGGTTGAGGTATTTTGATCGCAGATTACCCCATGTATTTCCTTGGGCGAGCAAGAAGGCAGTGGCACATTGCCGATGGGCATGAATGGGGGCCAAAACATCTCTGGATCCCAGAGATCTGGGGCAGCTTATAGGCTGCATGATCATGCTATGGCAGTTCAGACGGACCCAGAACATATGAATTCAACGTGGCATGCAAGCAACCCCAATACTAATGGGATGGATGAGATAAGTAGGATACCATTCAGGCCTGCCAGGGCTAAGAAAGCTGCTAGGGGTCCAAGAAATCGGCAGTGCTCAGCTCGATTATTTGTAGCAATTATTCTTTCTGCTGTAATCTTGATGATCCTGGGAAGTGATTATATTTTTGCCATCAGTAAGGTGTTTTTGTCTTATGGTATGCCATATCTGATCCATTAAGTTGCAGCAGTTGCACTAGAAAATTTTTTAATAGAAGTAGAGAAGCATAGATCATTTCTTTTGAAGTTAAATGCTACTTGATTTGACATTGTACGTTGCCTCTTCATGACCCTATAGGTCCAAAAAGGAGGGTGGTCAATTTATTTTATTTCATTTCATATGTTGGAAAGAAATAGAGGCATCCTTTTTGACCCTTACAATGTATTTTTTTTGTTCTTGATCAGGGGAGCCTCATGAATCTACCAAATCTGAAGATGATCTTCACTACCCTGTATGTATGAACTGTTATAATGACAATGTATTCACTGCAAAACACAAAGAAGAATATCGTATCTTTGTTCAAATCAAGTTTCTTGATGTACTAAGCTGCCAATTTTCCTGCAGGATCAATTTGGTTATCGCGTAAGGATGAACTCTAAACGTGAAGCTTCATCTCAATCAGGTAATTTTCCACTCTATTTGCAGGCACAGGCAAATCTGCAATGTTATAAGCAATGATGTACGATGTTGCATTCCATGGGTGGATCTGGAAAGCTTTTTGGAGTAACCATCAGGAATTACGTTTTTTCTTTATCTAGGTGTAAAGAACATATTAGACAATGTGCTCGCTACTGGAGATGTAAATGCCTTTAGAGGACTTCATTTTGGTGAAGCATTGCTTGGTAATCGGGATTCAAGGGACTGGGATTATGATGATAGGAACAGGGAGATGACCACAATAGATACTGGAGATGATTTACTTCAGCACTTAAAAAATCCAGATAAAGAAGAGACAACTAAGCTAGTCAAGAAAGAAAACGTCCTTATAGATCTTGGTCTCTTCAATGAAAGAGGACGTAAAGAGCTTCGTATGTATGAGAAGAAATTTGAGGCCGATCTTGTAAATGAGGTGGATAGTAGTAGTAGTAACTACAAAGAAGACAATGATGTTCTTGTTGAGGATGTTGATCGGGAGGAGAACCTTGAAAAGGATTTGGACAAAGATTTTGGAGATTTTGAAAATGTTGACAGAAAGACCTCAACTTTCTTATCAAGCCTGGTTGATGTGGATACACTTTACTTTAAAGCTAATACTCACCAAAATGGTAACACGGGGGAAAATGAAAGAGATAAATTGGTCACTGGCACATAAATTAACAAACAGCTGGGTAAGGGTCATCACATCTTTGCATTAACATTATGCAAGGTCGGTTGTGTTTGTGGTTTCCATATATAATAAGAAATGGACTCAGGGATCATTAAGTTGTTGTTTTCCCAAAACAGGATTCTCTAAAAGTATGAAAAACAATCTGCTTTGTAAACCTAATAAAATGGTCATAGTCTGGCTGTTTTCTCTTTCTGATTTTCTTGCAATTTTTATTTTTTGACTGGTTTCTTACCCATTAAATCTAGCCATTGATAGCAGAGTGCTACTGCATTTTGCAGGAGTCCATATCTGCCATAAACATTAGATTTGTTGACTAGACATTTTCGTAGCTGTTTATCGAATTCAACTTAGTTATTGGGCACCATACTTCTTTTCATGCATTCAATGAACTTTGCATTTAATAAGCCTTGTTTGATGAATGTTTTTAACTGTGACTTACAGCCCTTCCGTGCAACATAAACTTTGTACATTCTAAGAAGGGTCTCAGGGAGCCCGAATGGACATCGAAGTTTGCAGAACTTCACCTTAATCTTGTTTATTGACAGGAACGTCCAGATGGAATGGTTGATTGGGTTTCTGGTTATGAATATTGCGAGAAAAGGGAAAAGAGCTTCCATGAAGGAAAGCAGACAATACACTGCGCTTTTGTGTAGGGTCCTGAGGGATCCGCAGGCACAGGTTTTGAACTAAGTGCAACTGACATGATTTCGAAATGCATGTCGTATTGCTGTTTCTTCTTGCAATTTTGGGAAGTTGGACCAAGGTCCTTCAAAAGAGAACAGGCATCTTACAGTTTTTACCCTGTGCTGTGGGTGCATGATAAATACCATCTCATATTCTGTTCTCAAGGTTCTTTTTGGTGATGGGCATGTTTTCTTTGACTGTAACAGAGATGGTAGTAAACGGGTATTCTTTAAAAAAAAAGCAAAGTCTTTAAGCAATTTACGGGGATGAGAGGAAGGCCCATCTCTTCCTCTTCGCTTCCTCAAATTAACAGAGATTTCAGAATATTTTGATTTTTAGCTTCAAATATTTCTCCTATCTAGGAGCAGACCTTCTGTGCCTTAGTAAACTGTTGCTTGCAGAATTAATTGCTAAACCATTGCAACTTGAAATACATTATAAAGAAGTGACGTACATGCGTTGGATACATCAACTTTAAGAAAAAGAAAGCTGGAGAATAAAAGATATGCTGGTTTCCAGAGATATCAAAAAATTATTCAGATTTCACTGGATTGGCTCCCTTCTTTTCAAATAGTTATTTGGACTTAGCGAAGCAGCCTCCATGCTGCAACTTGGAGCAGCCTCAAAGACATGGATGAGTGCAACTGCAGAGCAAAAGAAAATTCCACGAAGACCATTTGCATAATATTTTAGTGATGATATCACACTAGGATCTGGCTAATTGGATCTTGGCCTTCCAACTAATTTGTGGTTTCAATGGGGCTATTCAGGATTTTTCCCATTATCTTGAGATTGAGGCAGATTGCACAGAAAACAGATTGACCATAAGACTGCCTCGTATGTGATTTTTGGATGAGGAACACTTCAGCTCGTCTAGTATATGTATGTGTGAGTGTAGTGGTCAGGCTGATCTGGCAATGTAGTCGAGGGATCATAGTTGAGCTAGAGGCCTTTGGATAGCTACACATGAATTTATTGAATTCATAAGCGCTTGAGTTTGGAACATGTATTTTCACAACAATAGGAAGATTCAGAAGATTTTGTTCTTTGCCATCTTGAGTAATTTGATTATCTACTATACCAACCTACATCTAGTTTGTCAAGATTTAGACATGATCCCAAAGTTGCCAAGAGGGTCAACCCTGCAGGCCGTCACAATAGCTATTATGAATGCAAAGATAAAAGGATGCTTTAGATGTAGAACTGTAAGAGAAAGAATAACTTGGTACAGGCGCGCCACCAAAGTAAAGCTAGAAGAATCATGTTCATGATTATAAATGAGACCAAGCAAGAGCCATGTACTGAAGAAAAGATTGCAGATTTTACGTTTGGTATATGCAAGACAAACAAGTTTAGAATCTAAATAGGCAACTTTGAACTGCAAAGCGGAAGATAAATGAGATATCAAGATAGTGATGCCAGGAAAATAAGACCTATTGCTACATTATCATTTGGTAGATTGTGCAAGCTATCCACTTCTGCATTGCAAGGAGAAGGGAAGTCCAAAGATACGGAGAGAAGGTACACTAATTACATTAAAGTATTTAAAAGGTCAAAAAATCTGCTCTGCACCTTCCTTAAGCTTCACCTTCTTTCAAACGAAGTTAGATAGAAGCAGTCACATGGCAGCTGGAGCAACTGATTCCACACCAGTTACAGAGTATTATTGGAGAAAGAATGCCCTAGCCTTGATTGGAAAAAACAAAACACTTCCTTAAGCAAGAGCAAGAAATCATTGAAAATTTGTTAACACCCTTGGACAGTATGGGATTGGCAGTGCCTAAAAGGGCCCAATTTAGTCTGTTCGAAAATAATTTCTTTCTTGGATATTCTGGCTACAACAAAGCTTATGCATTTACTTGATAGAGTTAAAAAGAAACTCATCAATACGTCAAAGATGTAAAGATGGAGAGAAGGTACACTAAATTACATTAAAGTCTTTAAAGGATCAAAAAATCTGCTCTGCACCTTCCTTCCGCATATTCTGTAATAAGCAAGCTTCACCTTCTTTCAAACGAAGTCAGATAGAAGCAGCACATGGCAGCTGGAGCAACTGATTCCACACCAATTACAGAGTATTATTGGAGAAAGAATGCCCTAGCCTTGATTGGAAAGAGACAAAACACTTCCTTAAAATTTTCCAGCACCCTTGGACAGTATGGGATTGGCAGTCCCAAAAAGGGCCCACTTTAGTCTGTTTTGAAAGTAATTTCTTTCTTGGATATTCTGGCTACAACAAAGCTCACGCATTTACTTGATAGAGTTAAAAAGAAACTCATCAATACGTCAAAGATGTAAAGAAGCGAAGGAATGCTCGGTTGCTGGAGCAAATACATCTGAGATGGGCCTTTTTCGAGATGTCATGATTGACCTTCAAAATTTAAATTTTAACACCGAAAACAGGCCTTGGAAGCTTAAACGGAGAGAAAGCTTCGATTTCCAACTATGAAAAAGAATATTCAAAGATAATGATAAGAAGAAAACATGTTCTTTTACCAAAAAAGTTGAGGAAGATGTAGAGTGCTACTTCTATCACGTTTCAAAAAGAGAGCTGGGGATGCAAAGATGAATCGAAGGACAAATTCGATCGGTGATTAAAAATACCACTGAAGATGAGTTCACCACAGACCTATAAATTATAGGTCAAAAACAAATGCTAAAATTTTAGGTTTTTGCATCTGCCAGCTGGGTTTTAGATCTGAAATTCTCAATGGAGATGCACAAAAACAACCACAAGACTTCACTCAGGAGAAGGAATGAATGTCCTGTTTGCATGCAGACTCCAACGTTAGATAAAACAGAATACATCAATGGCTTCACAGAAAAATGCATACATCAAGCCGTGTTCATCTCATAAATTATGTACTGTTCTGCTGAATGTGGATTGACCATTCATATTGGAAGGGCACTAAACCCGATGGAGTATCAGCGAACTCAGATTGCCATTACTTTTGAGGTGGAGGACTTCAGTGCTAACGTTTCTGCGTGGTGATAGATTATTATATCTTTTAGAGATAAGGTTTGCAAATTATCTCTTAATATGATTGTGGTAATGGTTTGGCGAAAAATAGGGGTGAGGGTTTTATTTCTTGCTATGATTTCGTTAGTGGTTTGGCGAAAAATATTAGGGTTTTGGTAGGAAAGAAAATTGGACGTTGTGTGGCAGTGTCGTGGCGGCTGCCGTCCGAGCATGGTGGCAAGTTGAGAAGTCCGAGCTGAGGACCTGAGGAGCATGGCCGAGGTTAGAAGCATGGCCGGACCTGAGGAGCTTGTGAGAAGCTTCTGGCGCCTGAGTGAAGCTTCTGGCCGATTCTTGCTGATTAAATCCTGAAGCCGATTCTTGCTGATTAAATCCTAAGGCCTTAGTGAAGCCTCTGGCCGATTCTTGCTTCTGGTCGATTCTTGCTGATTCTTGTTGTGGCCGATTCTTGCTGGAGTTTCCTGAAGTTTCCTGCTGGAGTTTTCTGGAGTTTGGATAGATACTCGGTTTCTAGCTGTGGCTCAGGGTAGATGGGGCTCGGGTGGAGTTAGGCAGGATAGACCAGGATCTTCTTCGGCCAAATTTCGACCAAATTTGGGAACCTATGTTGCCCTTCTTGCTGAAATTGCAGTGCTGCCAGCTCTTCACTCTAAATTCTTCTCATCTGTTCTTCTCTTTTGTGAATGCAATGGTGTTCGTGCATTTTTTGTCTGTACAGATTGAAGTATACCTTGTATGTATGTACGTATAATGGCTGTATGGGATGCGCATATTTATATGTGGGTCTGATGTGGAAATTCCGCAGCCCTTTGTTTGGCATATTTAAGGAATCATGCTTGGATCCAATGAACAAAAAAAAAACAAAAAAATGGTTCACTCATAAATTACTTTAGAAATATAGAGGATTGCAAGCTTGTTCCATACATATCTGATGCCAATATATATCACTAATTCAGATGGCCTAAATTTATTTGGATGAATGTTGATTAAAAAAGGGAAAACTACCAAAATACCTTACCAAAATGCCCTTATGAGTTTCATGTATATGACCATGACCGACGACGTCAACAAAAGACCGAAGAGGTGGTCGTCGATAGTAAGGACCGAAGCGGAGTACTGGAAGCTGTTAGAAAGTTACAAGAGGATGATAGTTGGGACCGGGCAAGCGGATCAAGCGAGAAGCGACCAAAGAAACAATAAAGGCCATTGGGTTGTCCATGGTGCAACAAGTTCATGTAACTTTGAAATATGTTTTAACCCTAGGCGCACAGTAGGGCGGCGGCCGCCCGTTGCTTGCAGGCTTCTTACTTGTATTCGATGGTGGAAGAGCAGCTCAGATCGCTGCTATTGCTGGGTCATCGGTTCTTTAGATGCATCAAGATCTATGCTTCGATTGCGCCATGGATTTAGGTTAC
Source organism: Isoetes taiwanensis (assembly GCA_021234155.1). Classification (NCBI taxonomy): domain Eukaryota; kingdom Viridiplantae; phylum Streptophyta; class Lycopodiopsida; order Isoetales; family Isoetaceae; genus Isoetes; species Isoetes taiwanensis. The sequence continues at coordinate 15,695,125 of JAJEKV010000008.1, read as the reverse complement.
AGCGAGTTCATTCCGCCAAGGTAAATGCACCACCACCGGGTGAAGCTATCCTTTGTATGGAATTTTGATCGGTCGGTAGAGATATTATGCTTTTTCTAAGTGATTCGGGTTGAGCACCAGCTAGTCTAACATATAGTTTTCTTAAAAGCTGTTGTTGAGACCTTAAGGCGGTTTTTTAATATTTTTTGGTTTTGGGCGGTGTCTATACTTGCTTTGCACTCCTTTGCATCGTCTTTGGTTAACTTTTATTGGAATAATGACAATGCTCCAAAGCTTTAGAGCCTTAAGGGCAGATTATATTTTTCAGTTTTGGGCGATTAATAGACTTGCCGCACTCCTTTGCATGCGTCTTTGGTTAGCTTTTGTTGGATTAATGACAATGCTCCAAAGCTTCTGTGTTGTTTGCTTGCTGAGATAAGCTTGTAAGGGTATAGGATCTCCCCATCTCCATCCCAGCTGGAGAGGACGACATGGTGATCCGTACTGGGCAGATTGGTAAAGCAAGAACTACAGGACGGGAGTCCTGTGTCTCTTGTAGCTGCAACACATGTACTGTTTAAATGGTTATGTCTTCAAATCTTACGGGGTGTGCTTCAGGAGGCAGATATTATTGAAACAGATATTTTGTCCACTACAACTCCTATTTGTCATGACGGGGCAGCCATGGATCTCTGGGGCTGCAGCATTTGGCTAGAGGCTTCTCTTTTTGCCTTGAAGCTCTACACGGAAAGAGGAGCCTAGTCTATAGTACCTTTATTGTAGAGAAGAGGTTGAGGCAGTTATACTAGTGGAGTAGCGGGTTGCTCTAGCATTGGAGGGAGCTCTTGGAGAAAGGCCTATAGTATCTTGCTAGTGGGAAGACAGTTGGCAATCTTGCCTAGTACAGTGCTACTTCTGCTTAAAATCTTGCGGGTTGGGCTTCTTGGTAGTGGAGTACATTTCTGGAAGAGCAAGTCAGCCTTTATAGTACTGCTAGTAGGAGAAGAATGCAGATCTTCAGGCGTTCTCATACAATCCAGAGTGACTTGTAACATATCTTATTCTTCTAGGTATTCCTTCGGCTGCGCTCTTCAAGATCTTGAGGACTAATTTTTGTACTCTACAAGTGCTATTACCTTCCCATAGTACCTACAAGAGCTGGGAAGAAGGCTATGCCCTCTAGTACTGGAAGAACTAAAAGGTAGAGGAGCATATCATTTTGCAGGGATGAAGAAGAGGTTGAGAACCTTCAGCATAGTACGTGGACTTGATCCTAGGGTAGTTTGATGGCTGCATGTATTTTCTATGACAATTCTTTTTATCCGGTGACCAAGAGCATTGTATACTTCCTATCTAGCCTATTGTGGAGCCCACAAGAAGGTCGTGTGCCATTTTTATATTAATCAAAAAATTCTTACCCTCAGAAAAATAAAAAATAAAAAAAAAATAATATATATGTTTTAAAGAATAACAAGTTAGCTTAGAAAGTATTTAAATAAACGTGCTTTGAACATGTGGCCAAGAGGCACTAGATTACGGTTAGGATTAAATGTTAGAAAACACAAAAAATTAGATGTTGGAGATTACTTCAACTTTGGATTGCCATGTTGGACGGCATAGATTAATTGTTTTGAGTTATAAAAAGAGAGAGAAACGTTGTATTAAGATAGAGAAAATTTGGAATAGAAATTTGTTACGTTTCTCCCTTGCTTTGCATTTCCTTGATGTGTGGCATGTGTAAGATGTTAATAATATGTACTTAAAATGCTTATTTGTGAATCCTAAACATCAACATTAAAAATTAAATAAGGAAGGAGAAGGCAACGAACCGACCTGTTTAGGGCGGAACTGCCTGCGCGGCATCCGACCTGCAATCCGGCAGTGTCCCTGGCGACTGCCATTCTGTCCTACCCAGTGACTAGCCGACTGCCATTCCGACCTCTTTCAAATGACCTCCGGATCCAAAGAACCGTAAAATCTGCTCGCTTCTTCTTTTTCTCAAATGCGCTATATCTTTAGGAAGAGAATGGAAATGGAGTTTTCCTTGGTTATGCTTGTGGTTATGTATTTGGGAAATAAGCAAAGACGAATTCTTAGTTATGAGGAAACAAAAATGACTTCATATTTGTGGATCTGTTCAATAGATTTCTTGTCCGGTGGTTATGTTGCAAACACGAAATGCATTATCGGTCATGAAAGTAATCTGTGATCTGCGATATGGATATGGATGAGCGGGGAAACGTGAAGGAAACTATTAATTGGGCGGACTTCTGGATGTGCCCATTAACTGTAAGATAAACTTGCTGTTGTCAGTATTTCTTTATTTTGCAAAGTCGCTTTACTCCGGGGAGAGAGACCGAGGGTTAACATTAACAAAGTAATACGGACAACATCATCAGTCTGATTATTGAGGGAACTTATTCCTTCAAATTGATAGACATGGGTTAGTGCTTGAGTTTCGGAGGATTTTCCAGCTCTAAATTTTGGATATGGAATATGATTTTTTGAAGAAGTAGCCATATTACCAAACAAAGGTTTGATATCGGGGTAATATCTCGGCATCTTGCGACCTCAATTTTTGTTTCTCTCTACGTTCACGCCTTTCTGTTCTTTCCAACTCTTGTTTTAATCTCCTTTCAAGCCTTTTCTCTTTTTCCTCGGCAAGGCTCTTATACATCAAGCACTTGCGTAAACATAATGCATCACCACAGGATTTTAGGCAAGAAAGATTGTTGGAACTGCGTTATGTTCAGAAATTCAGTGATTCATAACAACAATTCCGCATTTCCCATTTGCTGGATTGAACAGCCATTTCCTTGACAACAACAAAAATTCTTTTATCCCAAAGAGAACGAAGCATTAACCAAACAGACTGGTCCCGGCAACGGAACCAATGTTAACCCTCCAGTCTCTCACCCTGGAGTAACAGCTTTGCAAAATAAAGAAATACAGCCAGGCAAGTTTATCTTACCGTTAATGGGCTGCCCAGGAAGTCGTCAATTAATAGTTTCCTTCCGTTTCCACGCTCATCCATATCCATATGCGCATCCGCGGAACATACACCACAATGATTACTTTCACGACCAGATAAGAAGTTTTGATAATGCATTTCCAGGTTTGCAACATAACCACCGGACAAGAAATCTGTTGAAGAGATCCACAAGTATGAAGTCATTTTTGTTTCCTCATAACGGAAAGAATTAGGTCTTTGCTTATTTCCCAAATACATAACCACAAGCATAACCCTTAGGAAAACTCCATTTCCATTCTCTTTGCTAAAGATATAAAAGCGGTTTTGAAACAACAAAGGTGATTTAAATTGGTTCTTTGGATCACGGAGGTCATTGAAAAGGTCGGAATGGCGGTCGACTAGTCAGCTGGGTAGGGAATGAGAATGGCGGTCGGCGGGGACATTGCCAGTTAGGGTCGGATCTTTGCTTGAGTTCCGCCCTAAGCAGTTGGTTCGTTGCCTTCTCCTTCCTTATTTAATTTTTAATGTTGATGTTTAGGATTCACAAACAATCATTTTAAGTACATGTTATTAACATCTTACACATGCCACACATCAAGGAAATGCAAAGCAAGGGAGAAACGTAACAAATTTCTATTCCAAATTTTCTCTATCTTAATACAACGTTTCTCTCTCTTTTTATAACTCAAAACAATTAATCTATGCAAATCCAACATGGCAATCCTAAGTTGGGTAATCTCCAACATCTAATTTTTGTGTTTTCTAACATTTAATCTAACCGTAATCTAGTGCCACTTGGCCACATGTTCAAAGCACATTTATTTAAATACTTTCTAAGCTAACTTGTGATTCTTTAAAATATATTTCAAAGTTACATGAACTTGTTGCACCATGGACAACCCCATGGCCTTTATTGTTTCTTTGGTAAGCTTCTCGGCGATCCGCTTGCTTGGGTCCCAACTATCATCCTCTTGTAACTTTCTAACGACTTCCGATTACTCATTTGGTCCTTACTATCGGCGACCACCTCTTAGGGTTTGTTGATCGCGGTCATGGTCATATACATTATCCCCTTTTTAGTGAAGATCTTGGGATCTTCACCACCTTAAATGTATATGACCATGACCCCACGACGCCAACAAAAGACCAAGAGGTGGTCGCCGATAGTAAGGATCAAGCTTGAGTAATCGGAAGTCGTAGAAAGTTACAAGAGGACGATAGTTGGGACCGCAAAAGCGGATCGCTTTTGAAGCCAACCAAAGAAACAATAAAGGCCATGGGGTTGTCCATGGTGCAACAAGTTCATGTAACTTTGAAATATGTTTTAAAGAATAACAAGTTAGCTTAGAAAGTATTTAAATAAATGTGCTTTGAACATGTGGCCAAGAGGCACTAGATTACGGTTAGGATGTTGGAGATTACTCCAACTTAGGATTGCCATGTTGGACGGCATAGATTAATTGTTTTGCATTATAAGAAGGGAGAGAAACGTTGTATTAGGCTAGAGAAAATTTGGAATAGAAGAAATTTGTTGCGTCTCTCTCTTGCTTTGCAATTTCTTTATGTATGGCATGTATCTCCTTATGTTAATAACATGTACTTAAAAATAATTGTTTGTGAATCCTAAACATCAACATTAAAAATTAAATAAGGAAGGAGAAGGCAACGAACCGGAATTGCTTAGGGCGGAACTTTGCCGGAATCCGACTCGAATTTGAGTTGTCCCCGCCGATCGCCATTCTGGAGATACCCAGTGATTAGCCGACCGCCATTCCGATCTCTTCACGGTTCTCCGCATCCGGCCAACCGTAAAATCACGCTTTGTTGTTTTTCAAATTTACTTATATCTTTAGGAAAGAGAATGGAAATGGAGTTTTCCTGGTTATATAAACCCGGTTATTCACAGCTTGTGGATTAAAGCTGTATTTGGGAAATGTATTTGGAATGAATTACTTCATACTTGTGGATCCGCTATAACGTGATTTCTTGTCCTGGTGGTTATGTTGCAAACCCGAAATGCATTATCAAAACTTATCTAGTCATGAAAGTAATCATTGTGGTGTATGTTCTGTGATGCGTATATGGATATGGATGAGCAAGGAAACGGAAGGAAAAACTATTAATTGGATAGACTTCCCGGCAGCCCATTAATCCGTAAGATAAACTTATCCCGGTCAGATTTCTTTATTTTGCAAAGTCATTACTCGGTGGTGAGAGACTGAGGGTTAACATTGGTTCCGCTGTCGACCAAACCCGCTTTGGTTAATGCTTTTGTTCTCTTTGGGATAAAAAGAATTTTTATTGTTGTCAAGGAAATGGTTGTTCAATCCAGGAAATGTTGTTGTTATGAATCATCAATTTCTCGAACATAACGCAGCTCCAACAATCTTTCTTGCCTAAAATCCTGATGGGCTGAATGTTCCATTATGTTAACGCAAGTGCTTGATGTATAAGAGCCTTGCCGAGGAAAAAAGAGAAAAGGCTTGAAAGGAGATTAAAACAAGAGTTGGAAAACGAAGAACGTAAAGGCGGAATGTAGAGAGAAACAAAAATTGAGGCTGCAAGACAGTCTGAGATATTACCTGATATCAAACCTTTGTTTGGTAATATGGCTACTTCTTCAAAAAATCATATTCCATATCCAAAATTTGGAGCTGGAAAATCCCCCGAAACTCAAGCAATAACCCATGTCTATCAATTTGAAGGAATAAGTTCCCTCAATAATCAGACTGATGATGTTGTCCGTATTACTTTGTTCCCTGCTACGTTGGAAGGAAAATCTGCAGACTGGATGTATAAAAACATGAGTAGTATTAGTAGTTGGGATGAGCTTAAGACGAGGTTTCTTAAGGCATACCAGACTACGCCTACTTATCATGAGCTCAAGGATGAGCTCAAGAATATTAAGATTAAACACGAGGAGGATCCTCGGAAGTTTGCTCTACGGGTAAGCCAGCTAGCCAGTGAACTGGACCCAAAGCCACATGAACTTGACATAGTTTCTTGGTATGTAGATGGATTTTCAGCTAGAGTTAAGCAACAATTAACTCTAGAGGCTCCAAAAACATTGGATCAAACCATGGAAAGAGCTGTAGTAATACATGGAGTGTTGGGTTCTGAGAAAATTAGCAAGCTTGAGAAAACGAAAACCGATGATAAGGAAGTGCAAGACATTCAAAGTAAACTGAATGCTATGGAAGAGAATTTGAAAAAGATTGCTCAAAGAGAAACTAAACGTAGTTACATTTGGTGTACACGTTGTAGTAGGTCAGGCCATTACGCTAATGAGTGCAGAACTAAGTTGGACACTAAGTTTTGTCACATATGTAAAATGAGCAATCATGATACTGATGCGTGTCGATTCAATGGAAAAAACAAAGAAAAGGAAACAGCCCAAACCTTTGCTGTTACTCCTCAAGGGAAAGATAAAAAGATTCTGCGAGATAATTCCTGTTGGAACTGTGGTGAGAAGGGACACTTCTCGCGGGAATGTACGCACCCAAGGAAAGACCATAAAAATGGCAAGGCATCCACTAGTGAAGAAATTAAAGCCCGTGATGCCAGGATGGTAGGATTGGACTATTCTGTGGATGTTCAGGCTGTGACTCGGCAAAAAGCCAAAGAGCAAGGGATTGAAATCCCTAGTACTCAAAATAATCTACCTCAAACAAAGAAAAAACAATATCCCAACATAGATGAGGAACGATAAATTTTTGCAAATGTTAGGGAGCAGCTGGAAGATGAATGCTCTAAGGAAGAAAACAATGACTTGAGTGGAAATCAAGCACATGACCTGCAGACCTTTAAGGATAAGGTGTCTCAGTTGGTAATTCCCACGCCATTGAATCTCGTTCTGAGTATGTGGCCGGAGTGGAAGGAATTTGGAAATGTGGCAATAGATGAGAATTGTAAATGGGGAAAGTTTAAGAAGGAAATTGGGAACATAACATCCGCATTGGGATTTTCCTCAACTGGGACTACCAAGTGGATACAGTAAAAACAGAAGTACAATTGCTACTTGGACAACCAACTGAAAAGCTCAATCCAGTAGTTCTTGTGAAAATGCATGGAATGGAAGTTCCAAAAGTTCCAGTTGATGGAGGCGCAGGAGTAAACATCATGACTAATGTTTTTAGGAAAAAACTTAAATTGCATGACTTACAAAAAGCGCCATTCGATGTGAAAATGGCAGATCATCGAAAAGTGAAACCTGTAGGTATGCTTAAAAACATCAGTTTCTCTATTGGGAATTTGGAGTTTGAACATGATTTCATCGTCTTAGAGACAGATCCTAAAGCAATGGATTATCAACTATTGCTCGGTAGACCCTGGCTTAGGGCCTCCAAGGCAGTACATGATTGGTCAAGCAATACTCTGACTCTATCAAAACAAGGGAAAAAAGCTACGATCAATTTACGGACTGGAAGTACAACCATTATGCAAGAAGAAACATTGTTCTCCGATGAAGAAGATGAGGACATTGAGGAAGGTGTCATGGACGAAATTGTCGACGAAGATGATTTCTATGGCATTAATATCGACGGTGAATCGGATGAATTATGCTTTATGGTGGAAGAAACAAAAGAGTACCCTAAACATTTCGTGGAGGCAGTGGAAAAAGAAATTACTTTGGAACCAACAAAAGCTCACAAGTTGGAAGATGGAAAACTTGTTCCATCTATAGGACTCCCCCGTGAGCTAATGAGCTAAACTTAAGAACGAAGAAGAGCCCAAATTAATCAAAATTGGAGCTCCACCTTCCACCTGTTCTTTTACAACAAGCCACTGACCTACTACAAGAGTTTATTGATATATTTGCTTGGAATTACAAGGACTTGCGAGGAATCCACCCTGACGTGGTGCAAATGAAAATACCTCTTATTCCTAACGCGACTCCTATATAACAGCGGGCATATAGGTTAAACCCTAACTATGCAGAAAGTGTTAGGGAAGAAACTAAGAAGTTTCTACAAGTTGGATTCATCTATGAAGTGGAAATAAGTGAATGGGTGTCTCCCTATTGTGATTGTGAAAAAAAAAAATGGCAAGCTTAGAGTTTGTGTCGATTTAAAAATTAAATGTCAGAATAGAAAAAGATCATTTTCCTTTACCCTTTAATTGATCGGGTGCTAGAAAATGTAGGCGCCATGAATGCTATTCCTTCATGGATGGTTTCTCGGGGCTACAACCAGTGCAAATACATCCAAATGATCGGCACAAAACTACGTTCATAACACAATTTGGAACGTTTGCCTATAAGGTCATGCCTTTTGAGGTTGAGCAATGCTCCCTCCTGTTTTTTTCAGGAGTTATGCTTCAAGTATTCAAGGAATATATTGGGGACTTCATGGAAATCTTTTTAGATGATTTCTCGGTGTTCGATGAATGGAACAACATGTGGAAAAACTAGAAAATCTTTCTGTTTGTCTTGAGCAATATGGAGTATCATTAAATCTCGAAAAGTGTAATGTTCTTGGTTACACATGGTATCTTGCTTGGTCATATTGTTTGTAAGAAAGGAATATTGACTGATCCCGAGAAAGTCGATGTAATAATAAGTATGCCACCACCAAAGAATGTCACTCAACTAAGAAGTTTCTTAGGGAAAGTTAACTATTATCGCAAATTTGTTAACCAAACCGCTGAGATAGCAGCCCCTTTGAACAAACTTACTTGGAAACAAGGAATTCAAATGGAATGGGGATTGTGATACAAAGATTTGAGAAACTTAAATAGCAGTTTCTAGTCTCATCACCAATTGGTAACTCCAATGTGGAACAAGGAATTTCATGTGCACACCGACGCCTCAAAAGTAGCGGCAGGGCGCGATGCTCGCGACAACAACAACAAGGATCTCTGAGATCAACCTATACTATGCCAACCAGCGGTTGAACTCTCTTGGCAAAGTATACAACAAGCTGACGAGAAGCTTTGGCCATGGTTTATCTGTCCAAAAGTTCAGGCATTATCTTTTGGGAAATTATTTTCTATTTTATGTTGATCATCAAGCTCTTTTATATTTGATCAATAAACCATGCATGACTGAAAGAATTACCAGATGGTTATTAATTCTTCAACAGTTCAACTTTAAGATAGTGTTGAGGCCTGGATGTGCCAGATCATTTGTCTAGACTTACCAATGGAGAAGGTCCTACGGGAATTAATGACGACATTCCTGATGCAAATGCGTATAAGGTCATTGCTATACCTCCATGGTATGTAGGAATTACTGAGTATTTAACATCTGGTAAATTACCAAAGGACTTGGATGCGGCGGGAGAAAGAGACTTTATTAAGAAGGCAGCTCCCTACACTTTAATAGCTGGACAACTGTATAGAAAAGGAAAAGACTTAATATTGAGGAGATGTGTGTTGCCTCATGAGATCAATACTATCTTGGAAGAGGCCCATGAAGTAGTTGGTGGTGAATACTTTTCGTCTGATTTAACTTCCAAGAAGATCTTACAAGCAAGGTATTGGTGGCCCACTCTATTTAAGAATGTTTATACCTATGTTAAAAGCTGTGATGTTTGTCAAAGAGTTGGCAAGCCTGGCCAACGAGACTTTATGCCTCAAACTCCTATACTTCCTTTAGGCCCCTTTGAAAAGTGGGGTATGGACTTTGTAGGACCTATAACACCACCTGCTTCTCGAACTCAGGCTAGATACATTTTGGTGATTACTGATTACCATACCAAGTGGGTGGAGGCCAGAGCACTCCGGGATAATGAAGCCTTGAGTGTGGCTAAAGTTATGTACCAACAAATCATCACTAGGTTTGGGTGTCCTTTGGAGTTGGTAAGCGATCGAGGTGGCCATTTTATAAACAGGGTGGTCGAACATTTGACGAGAGATTTTCTTATACGACATAGAAAATCAACTCCTTATTATCCTCGTGCAAATGGACAGGCTGAATCCTCCAATAAGATTCTTGTGAATATACTTAAAAAGATTTGTGATTCTAATAGAAAGGATTGGGATGACAAATTACCAGCAGTACTGTGGGCCTATCGAACAACATATAAAGTAGCTATCGGTCACACCGTCAGGTTTTAACGCATTTAACGTGGAGTTGAGGTTGTGTTGCCTTTTGAGTTCATAGTACCTACTTTGAGGATAGCTATACAACACCGACTGGGAAATATAGAATCCTTACAAGAAAGATTATTTAAACTGGAAGCTTTAGATGAAAAGCGACAACACGCAATTTGGAGACAACAAGTGGTTAAAAGAAGAAGGAAAGCTTGGTTTGACTAACGTCAAAGAAAGAAAACATTTCATGAGGGAATCAAAGTTTTGCTTTATGATTCAAGATATCTTAAACATCCAGGGAAGCTTAAGATAAGGTGGCTTGGGCCATTTGTGATCCAAGAAGTGTTTCCGAATGGGTCGGTACAACTAAAAGATATGAGTGACAATTTGTTACCCACTTTAGTAAATGGATCACGTTTGAAAATATACCATGAAAGACCTGTAATTGGTATAAACATGGGTTGGAGAATACCAAAGTCTAAGGATAATTACTCGTATAAGCATTACTGGACAATTTCCTTATGGAAGCTGGATGGATATGCAAACAAATTAAACATTAGAAAAATACAACATATACGCAAGCAAGATGGTACTCTTCAGTTAATATATACACCTTCTCCAAGTGGGAACAATTTAGATTTATGGAGAAAAGCAAGTTGGTGTATACCTAATGACAAATTCATGCAGATCATGTATCGAATTGGTTTCTGGCCCCCGAATAGAATGGTTTTATGCTTCACGCAAGGAAACGTTAATTCTCAAAAACATAGAAAATTTTACGAAAAATTGATGAGTGAGCAAAATAAAGCTCGATACTATGTGCAAGAACGTACATGGAAGAGACAAAACACCAAAGTTGTTCAAATTAGGAAAAAATGCATTCAACCAACAATACCCTTGAGTCAAAGAGCTAAAGGTTACTTGAAACAAATGAAATTGTTATCTTTTGTTCTTTTACCCCAACCAAAAGTTAATGATGCTTTGGTTGAGGAGTTTTTGAAAAATTATAACATAGAGACACACAATGGTTTTACTCATGCAACTGGTTCATTCCAAATCACTTTGGAAATGATAACGAAAGCTCTCAGAATACCAGATGCAGAGGTTGGACTAGTTCCTCTATTTATACCTGAACATATATTTGATCTTCATGTAGTTGAAAATACTTACCATATACAACATGCCAAGGAACCATACAATGAAATATTTATGGCACTAAACAACAAGTTGACGTCTTTAACAGTTTATCCTTATAGCAGAAAATGGTTCTCTTATGTGTATAAGGGCATGACAGGTTGTGACGTTCCATGGGCACAAGCAGTTTATTCTCAATTAGTATATTGCTTGAGTAATAACTGTCAAAATAGGTTATCAAGTGTAACATGTAAATGGAAATTGAAGCACATACTCAGATATGTACTTGAACAGGTGACGCCCAAGGATGATACCCTTATTCTTGAAGAGTTGCCGCCTTTAGAAGAAAAACCTGTTGAAGAGGTGCTACTCATACAACCGGTAGTTAATGACAAGGAAGATTTCGTTTCTGAAAAGATGACAGCATACTTGGAAGCCCAACGAAAAATTGCCGCGGAATATTTGTTCGACAAAGATCATGAAGCAGCTTATATCGAACAACAAAATCAGAGGCTCACAGAAAATTTGAAAGCCATGGAGGGGATTATTTCTCAAAAAGACGATGCTTACCTTGCCTTGCAAATTACGCACAAAATTTTAGAAGAAGATCATGAAAAAGCGACAAAAGTTCTTCACAATTTTATTTTGCAGAAGGCTAGGTTCAAGGAAAAAACTAAACAACTAGTCACATCATTGCAGCAAGCAGAGCAAGAGAAGACTATTATGCAAGAGGAGTTGACTCAAAGTAAGAAGACTATAAGATTGGAAGACATGAGTTTTCTTGGATTACCAGTCTTTAGACGTGCAACATCCTCGGAATGGAGACTGAAGTTACTCACGGATCCAAAAGTAAGTGCATGCTTTCATGAGGCTTCAGCATCTGTACGTAATAATCCAGAGTTTGATCCTTCTTTCCAAAGAAGAATGTTAAAAAATGCAGTTAACCAAGGTAGAAATTGGGCTATCATTCCTGGTGAAGTCTGGTATAAAGCAGAGGATACTATCAAAAACCTCAAAAAGTTTATTAACAGAGCAGTTGAGAGTCCGGATTCTCTCATTTATGAACAAGCAAAGTATTGCAAGTTGTTAGAAATAATTATAGCCCCTTATCCAGGAGCTAAAGAGCACCTGATAAATATAAACCCAAATAAGTCTTGCCAGGAAACCATGATGGACGTGGCTCTCTTTATCAAGGTCAATCATTTACCCTCGGTTTACATTCAATTATTTGAACAAATGTGTACAAAGGGGTTTTTGATCAATGCAAGTAAGAGCTTCTCTATTGAAGAACAAGCTTTAAGAGGAGCTAGAAGAAGGGACACCTATTATTTCCATAAGAGATATCGGAATACTCATTTATGTTACAACCATCAGGTTCAGCAAGAAGACCCTAAGAAAACCCTCAAAAAGGGGGATAAGGTGAGTGAAGATCCCAAGATCTTCACTAAAAAGGGGGATAATGTATATGACCATGACCGGAGACGTCAACAAAAGACCGAAGAGGTGGTCGTCGATAGTAAGGACCGGGCCGAATCGGAAGTCGTAGAAAGTTACAAGAGGATGATAGTTGGGACCGGGCAAGCGGATCAAGCGAGAAGCGACCAAAGAAACAATAAAGGCCATGGGGTTGTCCATGGTGCAACAAGTTCATGTAACTTTGAAATATGTTTTAAAGAATAACAAGTTAGCTTAGAAAGTATTTGAATAAATGTGCTTTGAACATGTGGCCAAGAGACACTAGATTACGGTTAGGATTAAATGTTAGAAAACACAAAAAATTAGATGTTGGAGATTACTCCAACTTAGTATTGCCATGTTGGACGGCGCATAGATTAATTGTTTTAAGTTATAAAAAGAGAGAGAAACGTTGTACTAAGATAGAGAAAATTTGAAATAGAAATTTGTTACATTTCTCCCTTGCTTTGCATTTCCTTGATGTGTGGCATGTGTAAGATGTTAATAACATGTACTTAAAATGCTTGTTTGTGAATCCTAAACATCAACATTAAAAATTAAATAAGGAAGGAGAAGGCAACGACCAGACTTTGTTTAGGGCAAACGCCTGCGCTGGCATCCGGCCTGCAATCCTGGCAGTGTCCCCTAGAAGTCGCCATTCTGTCCTACCCAGTGACTAGCCGACTGCAATTCCGACCTCTCCAGCGACCTCCAGATCCAGCAACGAGGTAAAATCTGTTGCTTCTTGTTGTTTCTCAAATCTGCTTATATCTTTAGGAAAGAGAATGGAAATGGAGTTTTCCGGTGGTTATGCTTGTGGTTATGTATTTGGGAAATAAGCAGCACGAATTCTTCTGGTTATGAGGAAACAAAAATGACTTCATACTTGTGGATCTGTTCAACAGATTTCTTGTCCGGTGGTTATGTTGCAAACCTGGAAATGCATTATCAAAACTTCTTATCTGGTCATGAAAGTAATCATTGTAGTGTATGTTCTGTGATGCAGACATGGATATGGATGAGCAGGGAAACGTGAAGGAAACTATTAATTGGACAGACTTCCTGGGCAGCCCATTAACGGTAAGATAAACTTGCCTGGCTGTATTTCTTTATTTTGCAAAGCTGTTACTCCAGGGTGAGAGACTGGAGGGTTAACATTTCAAAACTACAAAAATGCCCCTGGCTCAAATAAATACACTTTATAAAATAAACATACAAACAAATTACCAATTTGCCCCTACACACCAAACTTAATTATCAAAATACCCCTACACACCAAACTTAATTACCAAAATGCAATTTTGATCAATCTACACCAAACTAGTCACCAAAATGCCCTACACGCGAAACTTAATTACCAAAAGTCCCCCTACATTACCTATCCTACTCAATCTATACGAAATGCCTCAAGAATAGAAGTTTAAATTCAACAAAGAGATTACAGAAGTCACAATCATCACTGAATTGGAGCCCTACAACTACATGTATTGTGTCTCTTCCATTACACCTTCCATAAAGATGTCCCTCTTCTTTACATCTTCTTCTCCTGTGCACATGCATTTAGGTTTCGGGTCCAAGAGGTCTGTGTATGACTGGTGGTGACATGCCTCCAATAGCTTTATCATGTCACCACAGGAAACACTGGCTCCTTGTAAGTGTCACAACAAGATTGTGTAGGGGTATTTTGGTGAATACGTTTGATGTATAGGGTAAATTTGGTGTAGATTGATCAGAATTAGCATGTAATGGCATTTTGGTATTTAAGATTAGTGTATAGGGGTATTTTGATAATTAAGTTTGGTGTGTAGAGGCAAATTGGTAATTTATTTGAGTCAGGGGCATTTTGGTAATTTTGAAACTCATAAGGGCATTTTGGTAATTACATAAACTCATAGGGGCATTTTGGTAGTTTTCCCATTAAAAAAAGGGTCCCAAGAACTCAAGTTATATTTTATATTGATTACGCAGTACATAATCTTACACAATCTCATTACTCTACACATATCAGTTATTCCTAATTTGATTAAAAAAAGGGTCCCAAGGACTCTACACAATCTCATTACTCTACACATAAACCCCACAAACACAAAAAAAAAAAAAAAAAAAAAACTAGTCAAAAGCACGTTTGATTACTTTTTACAGAAATTATATGTTTTTTGATTGCCTCTGTAATTTGTAATTAGCATGAACTCTTTTGATGGTGCATAAATTTTGTATTTATAATTTAATCATGATTCAGAAGTGGAGTTAAGCACATAGAATGTATTCCATGTATGAAAGGCTTCTGGATAATCCTTCAAGTCTTGTCCTGCATGACTTGATTATTTACTAATTTGTTAGATTATTGTTTGCCCCTGTGGAGTGTAGAAGGAAAGCTTAAAAAAAAAAAGGGTTGCTGGAGCAAAGCTCAGAAAAGCGACTTTTCCATTTTTCAAACCCCCTAAAGTGAGTACCATAGGCGAATATGACAAGCCAGCAAATCACATTTGCCAATATTAATTTTGCACATATCATTTTCGTGAAATATGCTTTTAAAATGAGAGCAAAATCTTTGGATGGTGTACCACAGGAGACTTATCTGGCGATATGTGTTTGCTCTGATTTTTATGGAACGGCAATTCTCTTACAATACGAGGACTTGTAATTGAACTTGTGTATTCGTGAACGTGTTATTAGATCTGAGTTTATATTGACATCGTTTGATTTCCAACAACAAATAGATTTCCAACACTATAAGTTTACAAAAACAAAAGGATAATCACAGAAAACACATCATATTCATAAATACATGCTTCAAAGGAGGCCATTGCTTCTACTACTTATGCCACTCTGTAGGGACACAAACAAACTAGCACCGAGATTATCAGCCGTGCAAATATCCTTTAGCTAGGTTAGAATCAAATCGAACCCAAGTTTACCGAGGAACCATCAAATATTTTGCGAATTTCTGAACAGGGTTGTGTTGGATACAAGCGACCTATGTGCTCCAACATACTCCGAAAAAGATCTCACTGCTCCTTTGCTAACTTATTTGGCAAACGTCTACACAAATAAGTTGAATGTTCTTCCACATTTATTTATTCACATTGCACACTGCCATATAGAAAGAATACTTTTGCTTCTTTCTGAAAACATTGTAGGAAAGACACTTCCTCAATCAAACACTTGCTTGTTGCAGCAATTTTCTGCCCAAGCATTTGCTTGTTATTTGATATGATGCAGTGTGGGCACGAAGGTCATGACTCGCCGACAAAACCCTTTGTAGGGGCCTTTAGTTAGCTACTTCCATTGATTATTCTCCACATCAAACATATCACATTGTCTCTGACAGATCTGCAAGTGATGTGCACCAGGTTCTTTCAAGGATAGATACACAAAGGGAACTAAAACTGTCACAACAAAACCAGAGGTGCCTAAGTTTGAAATAGATGATGCAGATGACAATGAAGAAGAAAAGCAGGACTTGAGAACAGCAGAAATTGAAACTCCAAAAATGCAAGCTGAAGAACAAGAGTTAGCTGGTCATCATATAGAAAAGAAGATAAGGAAGACTCAGGCAGAAAAGTTACTAGAGGAAGCAAAGCTAGAGGAAGGAAAATTGTATGGCAGAAATGAATTAGGGAGAAGTAGAAGAGGTGTCACCTTTGAGCCAAAACAAATCATGGCTATTCTAGAAGATGAAGTCATCCCACAAAACCTTGAGGAAGTTCTACAAAGTCAAGACAAAGATAAATGGATAGCTGCCATGAATGATGAACTCAAATCTTTTGAAGAAACTAAAACTTATGAACTTGTTAAGGCTGATGGTAAACAGAACATAATTGGAAGCAAGTGGTTGTATAAAGTCAAATTAAATCCTGATGGAAGGCAAGATTGGTTGCTCAAGGATACACACAGAAAAAGGGAAGAGATTATGATGAAACCTATTCCCCTATAGTCAAGCTTACAAGCATTAGAGTTTTGCTAGCTATGGCCAATGCTTTAAACCTAGAGCTGCATCACATGGATGTGAAAACAGCATTCTTAAATGCCACACTTGAGGAGGAGGCTTACATGAAGCAAGCTCCAGAATATTCACATGGTAAGGATATGGTCTAGAAACTCAACAGGGCAGTTTATGGGCTGAAACAGTCACCAAGAGAATGGTACCTATGCATAAATTGCTTCTTACAAGAACAGGGTTTTGAAAAATTACAAAATGATGGGAATCTCTATAGATTTGAGCAAGATGGAGAATATTGCATGATTGCCCTATATGTGGATGATTGTATTATGGTTGCAAATTCCTTGAAAATTCTCAACACATGCAAAAGCATTTTAAAGTCTAGGTTTCAAATGTGAGACCTAGGTGAACTAAGGAAATTTCTTGGGATTGAGGTTATCAGAGACAGGAAGCAGAAATGGATAAAGCTGCATCAAAGTGCACATATAGAAAATATGCTCAAAAGATTCAAGCTAACTAATGCAAAGCCATCAAAGATTCCAATGACAGCAGGGCATAGACTGACCGAACCATACAGAGCATTGGTTGGGTGCCTACTATTTCTGGCAAATGGTACCCGACCTGACATTGCCTATGCTGTCAACATCTTGAGCAGAAGAAATCATGATGCCACTAAAGAGCATTGGGAAGCAGCAAAACGAGTTCTCAAATATCTAAAGGGAACACAAACTCATGGTATATGTTTTGACTCAGAAAACCTAACTATGATGTGTTATAGTGATGCAGATTGGGGAGGAGATCTGCATACAAGAAAATCAACTTCTGGCTATGCTATATATTTAGGAGGAGGTGTCATAACCTGGAGGTGCAAAAAGCAAGCAGCAGTGGCAATGAGTTCAGCTGAAGCAGAATATGCTGCATCCTCCTTAGTTGCCAAAGAATTAGTATGGTTAAGAAGATTGTTGAATGAGTTAGGATGTGTGCAAGAAGATCCTACAGAGATCTGGACTGACAGTCAGAGTTATATTGCAATTGTTAAAAATCCAGTATATCATGATAGAACCAAGCACATTGAACTAAATATGCACTTCATACGAGATTTAGCAGAGAAAAAACTCATACAGATGAGATATGTGGATACAAATGATCAAGTAGCAGATGTGTTCACTAAAGCACTGCCAGAGATTAAATTTGCAAGATTCAGAAAACAACTAAATGTAGCAGACTTATAAGCTGAAGAAGGAGTGAAGGGTTTTCAGCATATAAGTCATGTAAATGGGAGAACTCTAGCTAGCCAGATAACAAGCAAATGTGTTGAGCTACAGGACTGAAGATCTACTTATAAATTGTTGAGAAACTGGCAGCTAGTAGCAGTGATGTCAATTAAGGCAACCTATGAGAAGCAGTGGCAGTAGGTTGTGTAAGTTCTCAGGGTTCACAATGATCTAACTAGGTGTAGGAATCCTTACTACAATGAGATCAAGAAGTGTTGATAATTGTTGAAGTTTAATTCATTGTCGAGACATTGAACAATCATGACTCACATTGAGTTAAAAGAAAATACATTTCAGAGGTTTTCGCACCAATGGTCTCAAAGTCTAATATTCTACATTAGGCCTGTGGGATATTTCGGGCAAGCTCGTTTTCAACACTAGGCCTGTGGGATATCTAAAGAAGAAGTTTTCGAGCTGGATTAGAAAGTCAATCCATAGCCATAACCGTCGGAATGATGAGAGCTATTATATATAGAAGACATGGAGGCCTAAACGTGACGGACGGATGGAATAGAACAGAAAGGATCGGGTCGAAGCTTGCAGTCAACCCTGCTACAGTACTTGGGTCAATACCCGATGAACAGTGCTCAAATCATTATATTTTCAATGGTTGAATGACAAGTTAAATGGTAAAGGGGCAAGGTCATATCTAGGAGCTAGTTTTATGAGCAAATTTTGGCATTGTTCATAAGTTTGAAGTTGAGTTGATCTATGTAAAATTAGTGACCACAATTTGGCTTTTACTAGATGGTCTTTCATCGGCAGGAACCGCAGAATCATCCCCATGAGCACATTCATAGGTATCTTTTAAACTGCAATCTATCATGAAATTATTGCCATTAGGCTATCTTTTTATCATGTCGATAGGACTACATGTCATTATCATCTGGCTTAGCAAAATAGTCTGCATCAAACATTTACAATTGAAAATTGAACCAAAAGTTGTAGATTAGTCTCATGACAGGATTTACACATCAAAATTTTGATTATGAGCATATTGAGAAGTTTCAAAAAGTCTATCTTCCTCAATAATCTCACAATCTCTTGCCTACGTATCATATTTGTTAGAATGTAAGGAAGTATTTAGAACAAATGCAAATTGAAAGAAAAATTAATATTGCTGAATTGATTTTTTTCTTCCTGCCCTTTGCTCGCTTTTTCTCCTCCTTCTGTTGTTCCCTTGTAGCACCTCTTTCCTTCTTCTCTTGCTCCTTTTCTCTTTATTTTTCTTCCTTCAATTTCATCTTCTCTTGTTGATCAGTTTTTTTCTGCTTAGTGGTCTCTTCCCTTGCTTTTTTTTCCCGCTTTCTTCTCTACCTCTTCCTACTCTAATCTAGCAATGATGTCAGCCTTAAGTCACTAGGAATGTGCCTTAAATTCTATTGGCATAAATGTTCTCCCTCTTTGTCTACTTTGACCTTGCTGCTGCCCACCACCTGTGACATCATTTCTATCTTCACTTTCCTGCAGAACACCTACAACTTGATGTGCAACATCAATAAGTTCATTTAAAGCTCTATCATTTTTGAAAATTCAAGGTCCCTGCCACCTACTTTAAATAGAATAGAATAGAATAGAATAGTTTTTTTAACGTCCACGAAGACCAATAGGTCATGGGACCCATACAATGGGCTAGTACAATCATTACTACTAGGATTAAAAAACCCCTGCCTCGAAAGGTTTTCAAGGGAAAAACCTTTGCAGTAATGATGATACTAGACAAGCTTAGATAATGACTACCGAGGGCTCGCAATTGCAGACGCTTATCTAGAACCTCAAGTATGTATAATGCCAAGTCATGCAATGAATGGTGCACGGAGAGAAGTTGTGGAAGCGTGGAATGGAATGCTAAGGTCGAAAAATGATTCCGGACTATCTCAAAAGGTGGCAACCTTCGTAAGAGTATGGCTTTCATCTTCAATAACCCGTGAATCGGCAACAGCACATAGTCTCGCTTCTCGCTGGCAATTGCGGCCGCTCCCATCTACCGCCTCAATCCGTAGCTTTGTGGGACCCCCGGTGCGGGTGATGCAATAGCTACAAGCTTGTTCCCCGACAATGAAGCAAGCAAATAAGCTTGGGCCCCGTGCCAAAGTGGGATTTATGTGTGCATGATAATGACCAGGTTTTCACTTGGGCCAAAGTAATCTCGTCCCATATCTTTTGAGAAAAAGCGACCATTAATATATTGTTGCAAAAGCTCGGGATCGAATCGGCAAGCATCGGGGCGATTCGCTGCACCTGACCCAACGCGTGCAAACCATGTAGTGCAATGCTCTTTCCAACATCGTTTCAAACGCCGAGGAGATTCAGCCATGGCAAGTGCAAGAACAGGATACCTAACATCGCCCATGTGGTGCACCTTGCGGATATAGTGGAGATGGCGCCATGGCGTAATGTTGAAGAGGCCAAAAACCGCTCTCTTGTAAAAGAATAGCATAGGGCACCGTTCTTTTAACTCCAAGGCTGTAAGTGAGAAAGGACTTTTGCACCCGCTCCAAGCTCTCCCAAGCACTAGCACTAATGGCAGGCCCCCACACTTCAGAACCATACAGTAAAGAGTACTATGGTCGGATTGAGAGGCCATATCCCTATTTTCTTCAATCCAGTAACAATGTTAGAAGGGGTTAAAGAACATTCCAATCCATCACACGCAAGTGATGTGAGATCCTCCTTCACATGCTCCACACCTTTCCCCTGAAGGGTATATATATTTTTTTTTGCACATTTCCAAATGCCTCTTTGAAAGGCATGAAACAAGCTACATAAAGAGGCTGCAATCTATGACTAATATATGGGGATAACTTAAGAATTTAAATGTCAAGTGAGGATGCGTGCGTGATTGTTTCAACTTGAAAATGACTTCCATGTCCATCTAATATTAGCAGATGAGGATTTTTAGGTGAAACACCACCAGGTATATTAGATTTAAAATGGTCAATCTAGCTTTTGAATAATTCATTAGTTATCCAGGCTCTTTTTTACATAGCCATATCAAGGGTTCCCTAACCCTTACCTTTTTGAAAATATACAATGAAGGAAGCTTATTACCTATGGCTGATATACAACAAAGGACAGTCAGCCATTCTCTATTCTTCATGGTTCTTTCAAAAATTTCCTTGGATCCTTTCCTTGAAATCACCCTAACTCCTGATTCTTTTCTTGTCTGCACTCCAGACTCATCACAATTCCATATATGACTAGCATCAAACCCAAAGGTGTTGTATGCCTCTTCTAGATAAGAGTAAAATGCATCCAAATTTGGGGTGTTAAAATTTGAGGTGTTGATAATGCTATTTCTCCACAATCTGTGCTCTCCTCAAAGATCACAGTATCTACCTTTAAACAATTTCCACCATTTCATGCCCAAAACTCCATCAATAAATGGAGTAGACATGCCGGTACAAATTTCTGCGACTATCTCTCTCAGCATTCGAACTGTAACCCCTGTTCCTTTAGCGACCATTTCCAAGAATCACAAGATCTTCTTCCTCCTTTGCGGACAATGCCTTTAGCTTTCTTCCATTAGTCACATGGAAAAGATCAAACAACCAATTCCTAAAGGTTGTGTGAGGAATTCCATGTTTTCTAGCAACCTCACTAATGCTTGAATAGCCTTCCTTGGCTTCTTCAATGACAACCTTCATCTTCTCATTAGTCCATGATCCTCTCTTCCAATTTATAGCCTTAGCTTTCTGCATGACAACAGGGACAGCTTGGACTCAGTTTCACTATGCAGATCGGGGATTGAGGAATGTCATATATATATGGATTCTCATCCTCGGCAGGAGACTAAGTAGAAGATTTAGAAATCTCGGAATTTCTAGGATGAGTTTTGAGATGCTTGAACAACATTATGACTTGAGCAAAAGGGAAAAAACAAGCCTGCAGCAGATTCATCTTATATACTCAATTCCTGGGTGCTAATCGATTTCTAGAGAGGATTAATCTAAGAGTCAAGGCTTGGATCTCCTGCCAAAACACCAATTTAAAGTAGAAATGATCTGGAGTGCATAACATCAATTGCTTGCCACAACATTGATCCTGAAGCGTAGTGATCTGGAGCACATATTTGGAGGAGGGAAAACTTTTTGAGGAGGGGAAAGTTGTTGGATTTATGGAAGAAAAATATTTATAATCTTACAATCGACGTATGCAAGTAGTAGATGATCTTTGGAAGAAGAAAATGCATCTCAATGATTGCAAGACCTGCATGCACGTAGCAAAACATGGGTATAACGGTGGAGATAACATGGCCAAAGAGTGAACACAACGGTAAACTGTTGAACTCTTCCGGGAATGAAGCATGGACCAAAAATAACATATTTTTGCACCTTAATCAGCCAAATAATGAACCAAACAAAACTTCATAATGCACAGCTGATGGGTTCAAAGCGAGCCATATATAAATAGATTATGATCCAAGCTGGGAGGAAGGATTGGATGAAGAGTGCAGGAACCTCAAATCTTTTGCCAATGACGGGCCTTCATTGGACCAAATGGGGTGCCATGCTATAGTATTTTTGGTTGCTAGGCTGGACCATAAATGGGACAAACTTGGTTGGCATATTGTCCTTAATTTTGGACGAAATATGGTAGGTCATTCCAATGGTGGAGACTCTACTCTACTCTAGTGTGATAAACCCCTCAGCCACAATTTCCTTGTCTCACGAATCACTATATGTACTAGGCACACTCTCCCCATCCCTAATCATGTAATGTTAGAGAATGGCAAAATGACTTGCAACCATCATTCGTCACCCTTACATATTCAGGATGCATTCTGGAGAGAAATCCTTGTCAAAGCCATTAGCCAGAGGTGGGAAGGACTCCTCAAAATGCAATTTTTGAGACGTCAATGCAAGCTAGGATCAATTCTGTAAGGTATAAGTGTGCAGGATCAGTGCAAGAACTCAGGGTAAATCCAAGAACAAGTGCAACAAAAATTTGGCCGACATTTCTTAAAGAAAGCATGCCACGTGGCTTGTTCTTTATTGGCTTACATTTACGGTCAAAATGGGGGACCGTGTTAATCCTCTACATAACTTAATTATTCCTGTTGACGAAGGATATTCCCTTAAATATTCTCGTATGGGGTCAAACCTGCATGGCCTTGTCCATGAGAGATTCCAAATAAAGGGTATGCATGGCCTATGCTGTACCATTACTCCATGCTTGAGAGTGACCATAATGGCAATGGTTTTAACCTTATGAAAGAATTTTGCATTTCAATTAGGGTTGCCGCGATTCTTCCTAAAGTTTGATCTTTTCCGGCAATGGGGTGCCAAGGACTAATTCTGCAACCTTTATCTCCTTGTAGCTTGATGAGGCAATTGTTATGATGCACACAAGCTTGTTGCTTATTATCTTTTTCCTTTGCAGAATATGATCGATGGGGGAGGCATCGCCAAAAGACCATCTGCTTGTCTCCCGTTGCAAACGGCTTCCTTCATTACAAATGTAGAAAACACAACGGATGAAGTGAAGGCAGACTACCACAGGTACTACAGTATGTTTCAATATTATATTTAGTCGCAGTAATCTATTAGCTCAAGCTTAGTAGCAGTGGTATAGTGAATGATAATTTATCTATTGCCAAAACTCTTAGGAAAGCTCTGCTATATAAATGTTATAAAGAAAGGAAATTGGCATTCTGATGAAGGAAAAGCATTGTACATCCTGGGGTTCATCACAAATGTCGTTGATTCCCATATTTTATACGTGTTACTGGCTAGATAGCCATCCCATGTATTCCTAAATATTAAATAGCCATCATGCCGCGTATAGGGCTTTGTGTTGTGTAGCAGAGACGTTACTGACGGTCTCATAGTTGCAAAATTGGCCAGTACTATGGCTGTCGATGGAAGACCTCGTATTGATACTTTTCAGCGTAAAGTGAACTTTATAATCAGCTTTAGGCACCCATTGTTGGGCTGCACATTAATATAATAAGGATGGAATGACTCTTGGCCTTCATTGTTGAAGGGAGTCAATAACTCATATTGTCTTTTGGACACTACCCAAAATAAAAAAGCATCAACTGTTCTCTGAGATACTTAAAGTGAAAAGACATTAAACTCGCCATCATACTTATATGTGGAGGTTGGCCTCCTCTGGTCTTTGTTCGTTCCTTGGGTAAGAAAGAAAGAAAGAAAGAAAGATTTATTAACGTTTGTGGAAGACCCAAGGGGTCTATGAGACCATAACACATACAATATTCAAGACCTTCAGGATGAAAACCCTCCGTTTATCTAAAGTATACAAACAAAAATATTAATCTAACAAAACTTATAGTAAAAATCTGCTAAGGTAGGGTTTGATGGGAGTAGCCCATTTGTTCCTGTGACTACTGCAAAGTAATTTATAATGCCCTTTTTGGCTTGCTTTGATGCTTGATGCTTGGCCCCTTCTGGAAAGACCTTTTATGTTTTGTAACTGCTGATCATTTTATCTTCTTAGACAGTGCCAAAGTCACATCTTTAGGGTCAAGATGCTTTTTTCTTGCGATCCCTCCACCATCATGTTATCATCATTTGACTCAGATGAAAAGAAATTGGGTATTTTTGTTTGCTTCTCCTTTCTAGGGATAGTCCATATACAAAGAGAGACACATTTCTGATCATAATATTCCACCAGCTGCCGTAGAGATGTTTAATCTCTAAAAAGGCAATGGTATCTACCTCTATAATAATGTAGTAGGTTGGGCAGGCGAAAAATAAAATGTTCTTCTGATTCAACCATGTTCAGATCACAGGCATTTCCGATCTTCATGACTCAGAAGGATTTAACTTCGAATTGCTAATTAATCGGTCCTATTTACAAAGAAAACAATGTTTTTCAATCTGTTTAAGATGTGTCTCGAAAGGCTATTCTCTGGCAGCTGTTTGAAAGCTGAAGCTGCAGCCTTCCTAATCCTTTACATGACTAACCTACTTTTAAATGCTTCTTATAAGGGTGTTATGAACCATTGACCATAATTGAATGGCTTGATGACAGGTGTGAGTGTTACAATTTCTCTAAATATCTGGTCCCATATAGAAAAGCATGGAAATGGCAGAAGTCAGTTGTTGCAGACCATGTCCAAGCTGTTGAAAGAGGAGACAAATTTTTGGATTGTGTAGCAATTTTACGACATATGCCCGTATACACAATGGGTGCTGGAAGCTCTGAGAAGTTCTTGCTTTTTGACCAAAAGAATCCTCCATTTGAGTTATTTCATACAGAACGTGGTGGGGAGGTGACCTATCATGGGCCTGGGCAGGTAAGGTTCTGCTTTATTTTGATTCCATGGCATAGTTGAAAGAAATTTGTGGTTCATTTTATAATAATTGCAGCTGGTGATCTATCCAATACTGAACCTAAGGAATCACAAAATGGATCTTCACTGGTATCTACGCTCATTAGAAGACGTGGTAATACGTGCATTGTTGTCAGCATGTGGTCTTGAAGCTTCTCGAATTCCAGGTCTTACTGGAGTATGGGTTGGTAAGTGTTTTTTAGAATTTAAGATTCTGAAGAGCTATCTTTTATGGGTGGTTTTCTTGAACAGATGAGAAAAAAGTTGCTGCTATTGGTGTTCGTGTCTCTCGATGGATAACCTATCATGGGTTGGCACTAAATGTGACCACCGATCTCATGCCATTTGATAATATTATTCCTTGTGGCATTGCAGATTACCCCGTAGCAACAATATCAGAGATATTAAAACAAAGAGGCTTAAAACCCAGCAGCATTTTGTTGGACACACTTCAGGAAAGTCTATTAGAAGCATTCTCAGAAGTGTTCAATGTAGAGCTTGTGCAGCCTCAGTTGCAGCCAGGAAGTAGCATACTTGAATAGAAAACATCATTTGGCACACAAAGATTCCTCAAAAAATACTGCAGTTCTTGAACGAGTTACAGCTCTACAAACCATGTAACTTCAAAATGCAACAAACAAGTTCTACATAGGAGAGGGATTCGCAACAGCCAATTCCTCCCAATCAGTTGGGCTTGGACCAAACATTTCTCTCGGATGGTATCATTTGATCCATAACTTGAATACTTTATGTGACCTAACTCAGCTGCTAAGTTCATAGTCTTCAGCCACACCAAACCTTTCTTCTCTAAGTAATCCACGTGAATCCGGATCACATAATCATGTTTGAATGACAAATTCCCAGCAAGCAACCTTCGCCAAAAAATTATTCATAATTGTCTTCATTTCCTTCTCGGCATTGACGACAGCTTCAAAATTTGATAAGCTGCACAGCATCATCTCCTAGGCTAAATGTATTTAGTCCACGCGTCTTAAGATTGTGGACCATTGCAAAGCTTTCCCTTATCTATTTCCAAAAACAATGTTTAATTTTGGGACTTTTCAAGGGGGCGCCTTCAACAAATTTCTGCACTTTAGGCATTGTGATAAATTGAATGAAAATAACAAAGGAAGATCACATAGTATCAGGATATGCCTGGGGAATGTCAACGTGGGTTGGACTCTAATTAAGTACATTCTCAAATGTGGGATGTAGTTTTCTTACTTGTGCATGAACATCAGGAAAATGGTTTTTCATACATACCAGATTTCAAGTAGTCCATTGTGCTAGGAATAAAAAAGGATTGAAGGGTTGGAGATATAAAGAATGTGGAGAATAGCTCTACTGTCTAGCCTGCCACGTTTTTTTTTCCCAAACAACCCTTTGGGGTGGGTTTTTTTTTTAACCCGGACACGCTTGCTGCGCCTCCTTTTTAGGTTCCATAGGCCAATTGATCTTCGTGGACGATAAAAATTCTATTTTATTCTATTCTATTCTACTTGATCCACAAAGTTCTCAAAAGTAATAAAATAATATATTATGCTAATTATCCCTTCTAGAGGCTTTAAAATGATGCAGACCCAAGGTTTGGAAGTCGCCTCCATGTTCACCACCTTTGACAATATAGTATGTGGCATTCTATACTGACAAGTTGAAGGGAAGGAATATCTCTTGCATAAGAATTAGATACTAGAAACGTGTGCCCGGCGATGCCGGGCATTAGTCATGGGCTTGTGGAATGCATTTATGGGCATTACTCATGGTTGTGTCGAATGCAGTGTATTTGACAGACAAAATATATCATCTATATATAGAATGGAGTGCTAATATGTGAATTGGTCCTCGCACGAAGATAATGAACAATACATAAATATATTCTACAATTTTTTCCGATCCAAATCATTGGTAACAATAATAGATCGTTTCATTATCGAATGTATATCTAAAACAATCAAATGTAGTCTTTATTAAAACCTCCATTAGTTGATGCAATACAATCAATGAAAGACTAAATAAGAATGGTCATTTCTAAGGAATGTTGAGAGCCAATTGTTATTTTTTAAAGAAGAAGTGGGCATCCACACCAACCATTACTTGTTAGAGAGGAAAATGTCATATAAGCATTGATACGTGGAAGGAAAGATAAAGAATATTAAGTGTAGGATTTTTCCAAATGCTACCTCGTGTTCATAGCATTGTTAACTTGGATCCTCCAACAATTGAAACTATTTGTCGACATCATAACTTGTTGATATGCAATGCAATGTGATGACTCAAAATCATTATAAATTATAGTGGTACTTGCACTTAAGATTACTATTGCCCAAATATGTGTACACCGTGATGTTATAGACATAAATATTTATTGTAGAAACTCAATCAAAATATATCAAAGGATAAAAACTCAAAATAACCTTGGAAAATAGCATATGTTTTTCATTATGATTCTTTTAAAGAAGAATTATTCTAATGTCTTTAGCTCTCTACATAGAATTCTCTCGAACTTGATTCCTATAATGTAACTGCTAGCAAGGTTTTATATCATATGCTTAGAAGCACCAATGTCTTGTTGTGTAAACTATTGTAAGATCATTTAATTATTTTATTATGATCATTGGATGAAGGGACCAAATAAGGAAGCGACATGTAGAAGCAAAGAAGTCTCTGTAATACGAACAGATTGCTTCAACCGACGAACTTGTTGAATTGAATGCCAGGATGCCAATATTGAATTGAATGCCGGGATTTCTAACAAAACTCTATTTGGTCGACTTGTGAACAATGATCCCGGGGGGTGCAGCTAATGTAAGGTCTATATGGCATGTGCATGCACAGGGTTAAAGAAAAAGGCCCTTATACGGTTAAAAATCCACAAAAAAACCCCCTTATACGGAATTTTTTAGAAACTCTAGATATACCCCCTACCATATACGTACGCTGAGTTCTATAAATTCCTTCAAACCCCCTACCATATTTGTACAATGAATTTTCTAAATTCAACCAAACCCCTTACCATATTTTTATAATCAGTTTCATAAATTTAGACAGATCTCATCTATAAGCCGCTACAAGCCCGTCCACAAGTGCCCTCAATCGGGCCTCAATCAAATTGTGTAGGGGTTGTGTATATAGTTGACTACTTGATTGAATGGGTTGAGTATTAAGTAGATTTAAGGTTTAACTCGGGCTTAACTTGGGGACGAAGGACAATCATAACCCTCGAGGTGAAACATATCACGTGAACCATTGGCTTATCACGTGAACCATTGGCTTCTTCTAAGGGTTGCACTTGGAACGTTTTTTCAAGATAGAATTTTCACATTTGAATATCAATGGTTTAATTGAACTATTAGTTTGAAGGTCAGAATTCTTGGTCCATTGGGGGAGCAATCTTGAGAGTGCTTAGCATAGTATGATTTTACAAGTATTCAGCTTTGTTAGATACTAGCTATAAAAAATAAACACTTGATACTACTTGAACTAGTTATAAAAAACAAGGCCACTAACTTATATTGAGACCACTAACTTATTGGATATAACTTATGTTCAAACCTTTATCTTTATATTGAGACCCTAACTTATCCATATTAACTTAATATCTACCACTAACTTATTGGATTTCTATGAATACTTTCATAAGTTATTGGATAACTTTATTGGATTATAAGTTTATATTGGATAATAACTTATGTTCAAACTAACTTTATGTCCAATATTGAGACCCTAACGTATCTTTAATTTATGTTCAATGTTTAACTTATTGGATATAACTTATGTTCAAATGTTTATCTTTATATTGAGACCCCTTTGTGAACAGTGTTTTTTGCTGCTTAACCATTAACTTAATCTCCAACAATCTTTTTTGAGAGTTGCCTTATCAAATTGTTGGCCAAGTACCCTGCAGGCAGTCATTGCAATATAGTGTCCACGCCCCAAGAAAAATGAGAAAGTACTTAAATCATCATGGTTTCAATTATACCGCCATTTGTCACATGCATTAACCGCTTAACCATTAACTTCTCAACCATTAACCGCTAACCATTAACTTAACCATTTGTCACCGCGTGATTAACCGCTTAACCATTAACTTACAAAAGGACCATTAGTGCTTAACCATTAACTTCTCAACAATCTTTTGAGAGTTGCCCTATCAAATTGTTGGCCAAGTACTGCCAGTCGTGTAATAGTGTCCACGCCCTAAGAAATGAGAAAGTACTTAAATCATCATGGTTTCAATTATACCGGCTATTTGTCACATGCGTATACTAATACCTCACGAACTTTGTCACATGCCCAAATGTAAACTTATACAATTTGCAAACAAACATACAAGTATTTTTCTCACGTAATTTGTCACATGTAGACACTATAATACCCAATAACTTTGTCACATGCCCACCAAGCAAACTTATATAATTTGCAAACAAACATACAAGTATTTTCTCACGTAATTTGTCACATGCGAATCTTTGTAATACCTGAACTTTGTCACATGCCCGGTAGCGAAGTTATACAATTTGCAAACAAACATGCAAGTATTTTCTTAAACCGGAGCCGCATGCACCATGCTAGGCAAGCTAAAAAATCAGCATAAACTGTGAAGCTTATAACCCGCAACTTGAGGAGCAACAACACGCAAAATGACCAGCAAATGAAACGCCAAATAAAATTTGATATCATTATAGTAGAAGAATATATCATTATGAAAACAAAACTACCTTTCTTGGTCTTAATTTGTATCATCTTTGGGACGCTTCCCTTTGGCCTCTGTAAAATGTTCAAAGCAGGTTAGCTTCTTCACCATAAGCAAGTTGTGGCAAAGATATTACTTAGAGAATTCACAAACTCATCAAACTTTGTCTTGTCACTTTTCGGACAATGCATATTTGTTATTAGAAGAACTGAATTTTAAATTGGCAAGGGAAATCACACTTTCTAACCTATGATTTGGTTCTCCAAATAAGTCATATGTGTACCAATCGACGAGAATCTCCAGCCACACTGATCACAAACTTTATACCAAGCCATGTTCACCTCGACAAGATAAGGCGGCCTGTATTAAGCCAAGTCACTGTGCTCACGTGTCTCTTTCCATGACCTACTAATTTTCTTCCTCATGCTAAGCACCGACCAATATACCAAGCGGACTTCAAGGTCTTACGGTTTTCTTCTCAAGCCTTGCACTTCTTCTATTTCTCTCTTGTCCTACTTCAATTTCAAAGTAGGCAATTTGCATCCGCCTATACCTAAAGCTGCGTTAAATGCATCAATCTCAATGACCCTTCACTTTTAAAAACCTAGATTTAACCTTGGTCAATCTGTCCTTTGACAGCCATGGATTGCCATTGAGTTGACTTACTAATGTGCTCTTGCAAATAGCATTCCCATCCATCATCACATGATGTTGCACCTTATGCTTTAATCCTTTCCGCGAGTCTACCATCTCGTCAAATACATGTCTCAATTGGGATTGATCACCTGCAACCTCGTCATCCTCGATGCTTGAGGCGGTGGCAGCTCAAACTCATCACACTCGTCGATGGTTGGACTTGCATCCGCCACTTCATGTGCAACCCGGAAGAATTTCTCTTGCAGCCCAAGGTTCTTCCCACCATTCAAGCCCCACCTTTGGCTCCATTCCACAATCCTTTGCAAAGAGATTGTGCATTTCTAAATCCTACCTTTAATCCTATGATGAGTTCATCCGTAGCCACACCTATAATCGCCCGGATCAAGCTTCTTCAATAGGAACCGCACCCGACAAAACAAACTTTCTAACTTAGCCCAGATATTTTCCATCTTTTTACGTGTGCTTTGGGAAAAAGCAAATCAGCTTGTGCTTGATATTCACTACTGCTTCAATGCCCCTGCACTATGGAGAAGGTCTGCTCATTATAACTACGCTGCTCCCAACCATACCTCCTACTTTAGAAAAGAAATTTTTCACAACAATCACTTTGCCTGTTAAGTCAAGAGGAACCGCTAGTTTGGGAAAAGAATCTCTAACCAATAACACCACGAAATGGCATGATATCTCCACATCTAAAAAAGTTTGTTGGCTGATGAAATTCTCCTTCACAGAATAAACAGGGTGGTTAACCAACCACAATCTCCACAATCTGGTTTTTAAAAGAAAGAACACATTATAAATGACTTCTAAAAGAGCACGTTAACAACTAGAAACTTACCTAAAGAAGAAGGCAATCTGCGTCCGTAGCGGCTTCCACTCGGTACTGCAGATCCTTGTGTTGGGGATAAGAAAACATCTATGTATAACGAACTACCCCGAGATAAATTTCGTTTCCAAGGTTATTTTCTCTTTTCTTTGCTTTTCTTCTCTCAAAAATCGGAGACATTTCTGAACACTACGACTTGCAAGTCGTTGTGCAGCTCCCCAATTTTGACGATCCACCCGCTTCATATCACCGAGCTCTAATCCGTGTTCCTTCCCAAATGTCTCAAAAACCACCCAAATATCGTTTAAGGTGACCAACCATTTTCCCAAGTAAAGTCGCCTTGAAGCATTATCTAGGGCGTTAACTAATTTCTTACCATTATGTATGTAATCTTGATCATGCAAACCGATAATACTTCGGCTCACTTCTCGTTTCCCTTTAAAACCCAACCTGCCCATGGAATATGGAAATGAGGAATCGGGACTACAATAATCTTCAATCATGCATTTTTAGGTCTCCCTACCATCACCATCACTAGCATGGCCAATTAAAGGGCCAAGAACTCCCTCGACATGTTTACGCCATAAAAAGTTGTATACTGGCGCCATTGGTGCACAGAATAAAGATTTGCATCGAACTTGTTGCAAGTTAGTTGAATTGCCAGCACAAGTCGAGGTAGCTTAGGATGTAGAGGGTTCACTATTATCACACGAGCATAATGTGCAATTGCACATTCATCATAGGCTCTACTTATATTTGAGAAGCCTTCAACGCCTTCTCCAACCTCTACCACAAAAAATTCATCACAAGAATGGTCCTGTTTCAGCCCACAGAAACCATTCAATACATCATCCCGAGCATTCCACCTAACTGATCTCTTAACAACGGTTTCATCTTCAGCAGCCAAGCATGGTACCTTGCACGGTGGACAAAAACCTAGATGTTCCATCTTTTTTTTATATGTTTTGGCCAGCATCTCAAAATTCTCTTCGCGTATCCCAACCCTGTATTGATGTTGGGTTCTACATCTTCGTTTTGTGGTGGAAATATGGGGTCCCCCAAAATTAGTGCTGAGGAAGTCATGCATTCTAGCACCACCCCATATCTTCACAATTTCAAATATTTGTTTGGTGGTCTCATGATATCTCTTTCGCACACCAGGCTTGTTCAAATTGGAAGCTAAATCTACCAAAAATTCCAAAGCCCCTTTCCTTGAACTTCCCATTCTTGTAAGCTTCTTGATGTCCTGCAGGAATTTTTGAGATGTCCTTCCTCTTCATAGATTCGATCCAAGCTCCACGTAAAGTCCCTTGCCTTGATCGAAAGAGCAAGACATCTCTGCTAAGAAAAAAGCATTCCTTCTTCAAGCTACGAAATGCTGCTGCCGTAGTTTGAGCTTGATGAAGGAGCTCACCTGCCGTTAAATAGCCAAGTCTGATACACGACTTGGTGGACCTATGGCCTCTCCCTACAATCTTTTGTTTTACTTTGAACACCCTCATCCTAAAAGTCCCTTTCTTTTTGGAATGGAGGCACAAGGCTTGCATTGGTAACTTTCATGGGCGGATGAGAAACGAAGACAATCTTGCCGAAATGTTCCGAATTGGGGCCTTCTTGGCACGGAATGCTAATCGACATGTGGCTCACTATACCAATTCCCTCCACGCTTAATATCACCCAAAAAGGCTTTATATCTATGGTTCGACTATTATATCTGTAACTACCTTGCGAGAACCCCCAACATAAATTTAAATATCCCGGATTTACAATCTTATAAATTAAGCGGGATTGGACCACTATTCCTATTTCTTACAATCTTAACGACTTACTTCCCATTGCGACGCAGTCCTTCTCCACTTGACCTCTGCTCCGCTTGTGCCATTGCTGCTACTTGACACTATTGACCAACAAAATAAGTTAAACATTGAACATAAATAAAAGCGGTTGCCTAAGCTGAAAAACCTTACCTCGTGGCATGAAAGTGAACAACGATTTACGATTTGCCTCTAGAGTGGAGAACTTAGATGGGCGACCGGGTTTTTTCTATTGTCTTCATATTTCTTAACATGAGCTTGGGATGTAATATGTTCTCTCAACGATACTATGATATCACTGTAAAAAGACAAATCTTTATATTAGGTCCACAAAGCTAGAAATTATTGCTCATGAATAAGTCTGCCCTGATCTATTGCTCCAATGCTTGAACATGCTTTCAAAAGCGGCTCAAAAATGTTATCTCATTAAATTGGTGCGTATGCCTCATTGTTTGAGTAAATTGGTTAAAATTAAGTGAAATAATAATATTTCTGCCTTTGGCAGATGAGTCAAAGCCC
Organism: Isoetes taiwanensis; assembly: GCA_021234155.1. Lineage (NCBI taxonomy): Eukaryota > Viridiplantae > Streptophyta > Lycopodiopsida > Isoetales > Isoetaceae > Isoetes > Isoetes taiwanensis. The sequence goes on along the minus strand of JAJEKV010000008.1, from coordinate 15,661,531 downwards.
AGGATGATAGCCAAGATGAGCTTCACATTATTTGTTGATCATCGTCATTGTTCTCATGTTTGAATTTTTGCAGGAAAGTTCCTGCAACCTTTATCCACAAATATCAACGAACCAAGGCACTTGCTGTTCTGGCAACTGTCTGAAGCTTCGGAGAAAATGATCCAATAAAATTACTGACATGCACACTGTAAGTGAAGTTGCATGCACGAAGTGTCTTGTCATTCTTTACAATGTAAGTCAATAAAGCATTCCTGTCAAATGCACCCAACTACGTTTCAACTGGAAAGCTATGAAGCAGACCTGCATGACTAGCAGACCTGCATGACTAGATGCAAAAAGAAGATCCACATTTCTTCAGCCAGTGAACCTTCTGCCAGCCAGTGAACCTGATTTCTTCAGCCTCCTCAAGATGTACTTTCCTACCATTTATGACATCAAATATCTCATGAAGTTCTGTGACAACCTTCATGGTGGACTCAACCGTCTTGCTGAAATACTTGAGGTTGAAAGAATAGGGCCCTGCCATCAGGCTGGGTCTGACAGTCTTCTCACTTCGTGCACATTTCAAAAGCTGAGGCAGGGGTGTTTTAGTGAATCTACAGAGAAGTATGCAGGTGTTCTATACGGGCTGGGCATCGACAAGAATGATGCTTGAGTCTGATATTTATCAACCTTGTAAGTTTACCTTGCAATTTAGAATCTACTGATGCTCCGGGCTGATGCTATTTAGGATAAGTTCATTAGCAAGAAACCAGAGTAATTAGAAGTCCTTACTGTACAGATGCAAATTAACCACTAGTGCTAGTTTCCCTCCCTTCACGCTTCTAAGTTTCAGTCTACTGTTGACTGGTTAAATCTTGCACAGATCTGCTCCTGCAACAGATCTGCTCCTGCAACAGATCTGCTCCATTTCCTTGCCATTCCAGCAGATCCTGCATGGGAAAAGATAGAAAACCTATGGACTGACGCATTGGCTGTGGCAGAAATTTAAAACTCAGAAAGTTTTGGCACATCAGCCATTAAAACTCCAACAACAAATTATATTAAAACTCCAACATATAAAGTATCATGCTTCATATAAAAAGAGAGAAACAGAGGGTTTACCACTTGGTGGAAAAAGTTTTAAACCCCTTGAGCAAATGTCACAGGTGATGAGGATCTTCTTGAGGTTGCTGTAGTCTCCAACAGATGGGGTGTATAGCGAGAATGAAGTGCCATTTTCCATTGACCATTTCGCAAGCTCGCCCTCCATCAAGTCTTGAACTCTTTTTTTATTGGCTTCCAATGCAAATTGTTCACGTTCTTCTGTGCATCAAATCAATAGGAAATAGTTAAGAAATAGAATGTTATGGATCAAATAGTTCCCAAAGTTTACAATTTTTATTTCCAACAATGAGCTAAACAATCCAAAAAAAATACTGACCTGCACCGAGGGCACCAAGACTTTCATCTTCTTTCACCCTAGCAAAATATTTGTCCAGATGGGCCTTGGTTTTGCAATGCGAAGAAAGGAAGTTATACCACATATCTTCACTACCTGTTCCATATGTACTATTACATTCACGACAAAATATTTTGAACCTGGCTTTCCCATCCTCGTCGCATGAAGTGAGCTCAAACTTATCATGCCTGTTGATTGCCGCAAGTTTGCTCTTTGCATTATCTAGACGTCGTCTTTGAGCTGCTACTTCTCCAGGTTTTGCAAGCTTTGATTGCATCATAGTGACCTCTCTAGAGCCATCACTGAAAGTTGCAATCGAGTGTATTAATCGTCATGGCTGCAATGAAATGAGGAAAAGCAAATATATTATGAATATCAGTTCTATACCTTGCATATGTTTCTGTCGTGCTTTTTGAAGAATTCGTTATCACAACATCAATGCCAGTTTCAGTCCGAGGTTTTTTTTGCAAGTGGTCGAGCACATTCATCAAAGTTTCTTTGGGGATATCACATTCATTGGCATTGATCCGCTTCACATACTGGGTTCACATCTGGCTTGCCCCAATACAGTTATTTAAATGCAACTTCAATCAGATTTTCACGACAAAAATGCCTCTCTTCACCTTACTTATGAAATGGGAATCATTCAGTAAACCCAAGAAACAAAGTTTTTTGCCTTCAAGGCATCTAACTCATCTACTTCTATCTCTTGAACAACACTCAGTAACTTCTGAGTTTGGTGGGCAATGCACATACCGATCTCAATCTTCTCTAGAAAAATGAACACCGGCCTTCTTCAGTATCTTCTTGTGCCATGCCAAATGCCGACCAAATGAGATTTACTTAGAGAACTACTTTGGAAGAAGAGAATCTTGATCATATCTCAACCGGCTGAATACCCGAATGAAATGCCAAATGCCGACCAAATGAGATTTACTTAGAGAACTCTTTGGAAGAAGAGAATAATACCGAATACCGGTCAATCTGAATACCCGAATGAAGAAGTGAATACTGCAAATCGAGACCCGAATCAAGAAGTGAATCACCAATCGAGACCCGGCCAGAGGCCGAAGCGCCCGTGGAAGAGACGCCTAATGCCACATCTTGGGAAGCTCCCAACAGACTTTGAATGCGATGCCTTGCAGAATCAGCTCGTCGGGGAGCCCTCGAAGATTACTCGAACAAAAAAAAACAATAAATCTAACATTATAATCTGAAAAATTGGGGTAGACTATTGCATCCTACCCCAACGTGGGTACACATTTTTGGTCCCTTATGTCACCCGTGACGATATTATCATTTAAATACCACCAAATAAACCCCCTTCCGTTGCTGCATACGTTATTTCATACGGTCCCATTGTGTGCACCCCCCGGGACAATGATTTGTTCAAAAGACCAAATAAATAGTGGCGTTTTAATGGTTCTGGATCTTATTTGAAGTTTAGAGTGAATATATGCATTGAAAGGCTCTATACAAAGTAGAAAAAGTCAGACAATTTACTTCTTGTGTTTTAATAGCATAAGGCTATTTGCCCCAATGGTTACACTTTGTATGTTTCATGCCTAGTACAATTCTTTGAATCTTTAACTTGTTGCAAAAACAAATTACCATGATGGTTTAGTGCTTTCACTCATGATGAGAAGAATAGCTAAGGCTTTTCTTGTATCTACTACATAAATTTAAGCGTGGTGGATGTAATCGTATCATTTGAAAACATATGAACATCTGAACTTTAACATCTGAAACCCTTAACATATGAACCACTACAACTAATTTCAAATGGTAGACCTGTTTATTTGCTTTTGTAAGAGTAATATATACAACCATGACATCATCTAACCTAGTGGTAAATTTGCACAGAGTTAGATGGCAAGTCCACCACCACAATTGTGAGATATACATGTGAACAAAAAAATTATCTAAAAGAAAAAGGGATCCACATGCACAATGGATCCACCTTATGTTAGATAGTTATACTTCACAATGTAAGAAGACCTAAATTTGGAAAAATTATCTAAAAGAAAAAGGGATCCACATGCACAATGGATCCATCTTATGTTAGATAGTTATACTTCACAATGTAAGAAGACCTAAATTTGGAGAATAAGGCAAATACCTCAAGAACAACCCCATTTACTTTCTTCATGCAGTTATCCAAGCAAGATAGATACAAAGACACTAAACTTTTACACTGCTCAATCCTGAAGTAGGCTGCCAAACCTTCAGCTCATTATTAGCATTGAAAAAGAGAAGATTCAAGTACTTTTAAAAGTGTTGGGGAAGTAGCCAACAATGAGGCCCGCTGCCTGGTGGAGAGATGTGAAGCAGCATTTTTCCTCCCTGTGAAGACACATTGCATAATTAGGCATTGATATGTTACAAAATTGAGATGAAGTAAATAGAAGATATTCTTTCAAGAACTTACGGAAAAAAGGATCATATTCCATTTCACACCCAAGAATTTAGGAATTTATTAGAATACATCAGGAAAATAAAAAGGAATGTGATTTATACATTGCGCGAGTTCTTTCTCCTTTGCTATTGCCATGCGCTCTAGCTTAGCTGATTTTGCAAATGTGGAAGGCCTGGACATATATTACGAAATAAAGAGATGAGCAATAATCAGTCGTCCTAAACAAAATCCCTAGCATGCTATTATTGTCTCATGGCCGAGACCTTTTATACCATGTGTAACATCAATTCACATCTAACAAACATGCATTCATAATAAACATGCATCCTATGCAATCAACAGAAATGTTCCATTGCTATTCTGACAAACGTAATGGTTTAACAGATCAGCCCCTAGATGAGATAATTTGCTTCCTAAAGATAAGAAATATTGCTTATTCCGTTTGAATAACCTATTTATCAGGGAATATTTAAGACAAATGTCAGATTCGGCAATTGAGAAACATGTATATTGTGTATTCTGCAGCATCACTGTTAAGCTGATTTACACGGGCAGTAAACAACTTACGTAGACAAAGCCTTTGCTTGTTGATAAAGAGCACTTATTTCCTTCATTAACTGTAACTCTTCTGGAGGAACTACTTTCTTCTGTAAAAGGCACCAGAAAATTAGCTACAAAGTTTGACAGAACGTGCAAGCAAACTGATGCAGATTGGCCTCCAAAATCCTTGGTATTGACAGCTTGTCCGCGCGTCTAACTCTGTTAGTTGCCTGCAGATACTCATTTTTAGCCATTTGAAGCTCATTTTCAACACCAGCTGGAGTATACACATGAACCTGAATGTACTGGAGAATGGACAAAGTGTTATAGAAGGTACATCCGAGAAAGAAATTGTCTACTACTGACACTATACAAAGAACAACTTATGGTTTATGGCTGGTCAAAGTGGTTCTCTTATTTGCCCATGTATGCATTTGTTTACAAAAGAATTAGAGCACCATAGATGCTCTAATGCATGTGAATAATATACTCTAATGTTAAGCACAAAAGATAAATACATTTTGCAAGTACAAAAACAGATCTAATAAGCGCATTTGTCACTGTTCCAATGTCTTCTCTTCCAATATTCCAAGGCAGTGAACAAATAGGAACTCAAGAACGAATTAGAGCGGATATTACCTTTTGCAAGTAGAAAACGGGTTCAACAATTTATTACGTATATTTGGACCTTTTAAAAGCTAGTTTATCTTTAGCCTAACGAAAATACTGAGAATCAATTTACGGTTTTGTAGATCTTTGATAGTACATGGAAGATGCCACAAAGCGACGTTAGGTTTTGTTGTGCAAAAACTCAATATCTGTGGATTTGAGGATGATCTTGCCATAGACAATGCATAAATCGGATCCAAAAGATTTTCTCTCATGTTTGAATGATTTGCCTTTCTCACATAATACTTGGCGACATAGAGCACGCACAACAGATCGAGTTAAAAGCTAACCCGTGTTTTGCGTAGAAAACACGACAATATTAAAATTTAAGCTTCAAATGATTCAAGACCATTGTTCATATGCAAAGGATCTTGCACATGATAAATAAGGCGCAATGCCCATCTTTGTGTAATAGACTCGAAGTGGTCAACGGGAACCTTCCAACACAGCTCACCTACATTATCTTTGCATTACTCTAGTATTCAAAGCTCTAGAGAGCTAAATTTTCAAGCTAGATCTCTAGCTAGAAGGATTTGAAGAGATTATGTAAAAAATGCAATGGATAATATTTTAAATTACAATATTTCTTCAAGAAGGACTGATTGAATGCATTTCTTGACTGTCTCTCGAATCTTTCTTAATGATATGCTTATGCACTATATATGTGTGATGCTTACATTGGAAACATTCATCTTTTGCTACCTTCCCAAACAAATAGAACTCATCAAGATACATCAAGATAATCTGTTCACCATTTTTTCAAGAAAAAAGAAGCTTAAAGCTCAAACGTCATTGAGTGCAATCATCATATGACCGGATCGCTGATTGCATTGTCTCCTTCTAAAAAGCTATGCTTTGTAACATGTTTGGCTGGAATGCTACCGTTTTTGAAAAACCAAGCTCCACAACTTTTGCTTGAGCGGTGAGCATCAAGCCCATGGCACGCTTGCAAAATGGCAAATGAATGAAACGGTTTGAGGGCAATATTAAGCCATTTTTAGTGGGAGTCCGGCCCAACATCGAAAGCTTAGAAGAAGGAACAATTTTGCTCAAAATTTTGCAATGGAAAGGGAATACTAAGTCTATTACAAATTACAACGAAAATACATAATCAATTTACACTTTTTGTAGAAGGCGATAGTACATGGAAGATGCCACAAAGCGGCGTTAGGTTTTGTTGTCCAAAAACTTAAAATGCTGTGGCTTTGAGGATGATCTTGCCATAGGCAATGCATAAATCGGATCAAAAGATTTTTCTCTCATGTTTGAATGATTTGCCTTTCTCACATACTTGCGGCATAGAGCACAAAACAAATGAGATTAGTTAAAAGCTAACCGTTTTTAGCTTAGAAAACACAATATTAAAAATTTAACCTTCAAATGATTCAAGACCATTGTTCATATGCAAAGAATCTTGCACATGATAAATATCTTTTGCAATGCCCATCTTTGTGTAATAGACTATGTGGTCATCGGGAACCTTCCAACCTTGCTTTCATTCATCTTGCTATCTTCCCCACAAATAGAACTCATCAAGATACATCAAGATAATCCGTTCACCATTTTTTCAAGAAAAAGAAGCTTAAAGCTCAAAGCGTCATTGAGTGCAAATCATCATATGATTGGATCGCGCTTACATTGTCTCCTTCTAAAGCTATGCTTTGTAACATGTTTGGCTGGAATTCATAACATTTAGAGCCAAATACTATGTGCAAATGAGAAATTCGGACACAAAATCCAGAATAGCCCGATGGTGCAAGCGTAGAACCCGGATCCACGAACCCTCAAAGGATATGAAAAACCTCAAAGTGCTAATGAACGGGTCTACGCAAGTTAGGATTAAATCCAAAGAAATAATAAAAGCATAGAAAAGGCTCACCTAAACTAAAAAGCGAAACCGAGGGATCCAGGCATATCGGGGACCCAACTCAAGAACGGTCGTACACAAATCGCGGCAATTACGCCTAAATTCTTTGAAGCACCAAAGCGTAGTAGGGATTGGGAACTTCGAGCTTCAATCACAATTTCTCAAAGGCGAATTTCTCAAAGGTGCACATACGCCACCGAATTCAAAATTTGCACCACTGCCTTAACCAGGAAGAGGGCGCCTAATCTTTGGTGCCCAAGTTCAAAAATTTGGGCCATTCGGCATTCAATTACGGCAACCCGCGTCCGCTTGGGGGAACGCGGGAAACATAAAGTGGAAAGGCAGCGCATCGGGCGTAAAGATCTGGCGTTCCTTGCGCGGAACCCAACGTGCTCCCAAAATAAAAAAGAAGATGGGATTGTTCACTTTTGGAGCCCGAATCAACAAGGTGGGCAAGAAGGCCTTTGCGTTTGAACACGCTCTAGAGACATGTCAATAAGAAATTACAAATGTCTTTTAGAGAATTATGTGAGAGGAGAGAGAATGGGAAAGATACTATGATGAATCATACTTAATTATTAGACCTCATTGCATCCTATTTATCTTAGTTGTCGCTAGGAGACTACCCATACAAATCCAAATGCCGCACACTAACTAATTATTAAAACTTTGTAATAAGAACGATGTACGCTGTGATGGAGATTCGCGTTTTTTACGTGAGTTTGTTGTGGAGTGTCGAGGTATCATTTTGTCTCTTTTTGGGGCAGTTCTCCTTCCTCCTCACTTGCTTTGTAATATTACCATTCTTTTAATATGTTGATGACACAGTTCTTCAAAAAAAAAAAACAAAGGCTGGTTTGGTGTTGACTATAGCATGCCTTCTTCACTTGCACCTCTATAGAAGTTGCCCAATTGGCTTCGATCTGCAATTGTGGAAATTGATAATAAGAACACATCAAATTTTCATGTAGAGGAGGAGGAAGGCAATCTTATAAATTCTTTACAAAAACGACATCCTCTGATTTATGTATATGACTTGCCACTAGAATTCAACAGCCATCGTTTTGAGGTAGACAATGTTGTTTTTAGAATAAAAGGCTAAATACATATGGGCTAAACATCCAACTCGTACAGAAAAGTCATTATCGTTTTGAATGCATAAACAGGAACTATCTTTCATTAAATTATTGCCCAAGTCAGTACACAATTCTTAAATTATTGCCAAGTCAATATGAAATTCAAAATGCTTTAAATTATCGCCCAAGTCAATACGCAATTCTTTAAATTATTGCCAAGTCATATGAAATTCAAAATGTCAATTGTTGTGGATATTGAATAAATTATTGCCAAGTAAATATGAAATTCATAATGTCAAAATTTAAATTTTATTGGACATTGGTAAAAATATTGCCAAGTCAATATGAAATTCAGAATGTCAATTTTAGTGGACATTGGTTAAATTATTGCGAAGTCAATATGAAATTCAAAATGTCAGAATGTAACATTGGTAAAATTATTGCCAAGTCAATACGAAATTCAAAATGTCAATTTTAGTGGGCATTGGTGACGGCGAAGACAAAGTCTAGTGGGTTTAGTGGACGTTATTGGCATGGGAACAAGGGAATATTTCCTATCTATCTATCTACCACAATTTTGCCTGTTACTTTAGTTTCATGTTACTTTAGTTTCAGTTATTTTGGATTGCCCGATTATTGATGATGCAACAGAATATCTTACTCACATGATCAACCGTTTTGTTCTGCATTTTCTAAACCCATCCTCACGTGCTTTCCAGAAACAGCAGAATTTTATGAACCAAGTGACTTCTCAGCTCGCCTGCTTGAAATCTAGTGTTCAACCAGCATCTCAGGATGACAGGGTTGCTCTCAAGGATCCACAGCTTTTAGAGAAGTGGAAAATTGAATCTGATGCATTTAGTAGTCTGGTCTCTAGTTTGCTACAAGGATTAGAGGAGCCAATAGAAATTAAGGAAGATGATTTGTATATGGAAGAAAATGAACAGGAGAAGCAACTTTAGGAACTGTGAAACATGCAATGTGGCATAACATACTACCTGTAGCTGTGAAAGACTTAAGTTCCTTTGACCACTTGATTCATCAACTAACAGTCTACAAGAAGGCAGCAGTAGCAGAAACAGACTTGTGCTGGAGACTACAGATAAGGATCTAAAAGCGCTGCTGGAGGAAGGCGGTTTTGATATGATTCAGTCAGTTGAATTGATGCATCAAATAGCTAAAGCAATGAGGCATTTGCATAGTGCCGATGTGATTCATGGTGATCTCAAACCCTCTAACCTGCTGGTCAAAGCTCAATGGGATTATACTGACTGGGGGGTACTCAATGGGAACCTACTCATCAACCTTGCTGATCTTAGTGTCTCTGGAGACAATTTTGAGACAGTAACTCACAAAAACATGCAAGGCAATTTGATGTTTGAAATGCTAGAGGGCAAAAAGAAATATTCACTAGAGATGGATGTCTATAGCTTTGGGCTGATTTGTTTTCAGCTTGTTGCTTCAAGCGCTGGGAGGTTAGATCTTGCAAGAAACAGAGACTGGCAAGACTTACCTGAAGACAACATTCCTGCTAAGCTTAAAGCATTGATACAATTCTGCATCAGACATCATGATGGAATACGTCCTAGCTTTGACGTTATCTGTGATACCTTGTGGCTTGTCAAAGAAGAGATTTTAGGTAATCATTTTCTTTCTTCTTTATTTATGTGTTGCTTCAATTCATTTTTTGATTGTCATTGCTGGCGTTGTGCAGCACGTTGCCCAGAGAAGATTGAGGAGACAGATGAGATTGGATGCTTGGAGAAATGGGATTCTAATATTGGATGCTTGGAGATATGGGGTTCTAATATTGGATGCTTGGAGATATATGGTTCTGCTTTCGTGTGTTCCTGTTATTGCTTGTGTTGTTTGTGTTGTTGGCCTTGTATTCTTTGTTTCGTCTATAAGTTGTGGTTGAATAATTGGAGTGCAGGACCTTAGAATAAAACTTATACTCGCACATCATCTTCCGTAAACATGCAGTATCTGCCGTAATTGTTCAGTCTCTCTCTATTTTCATATTGTTAGCATCCAGTTGGGGAGTTGGGTGGACAGTCTCTGCTGTGCTGCCCCTTTATTAACAGGTAATAATAACAAATCACGTTTGCTATGGTCCCAACATAAGAATGAATTGCTAGTAAATGCTGGTAAGAAATCATTAATGTTTTAATGAGCAATATTACTATATGCAGACGATGTAGTTTTGTTATCTGACACACCAGGGATTGCAGCAACACTTAAATAACTTAGCCTCGTTTTGTGATATGAGAGGCATGAAGGTGAACATGAAAAAGACCAAATGTATGGTGTTTGGCACAGTCCAGAGACCTTATTTTGAATTTAAGGGGGATCAGATTGAGTTGGTGAAGAGTTATAAGTATCTTGGCTTAGAAATCTGCTCTAATTACAGATGGAAGGAATGTGTAAACAAGAGAGTTACAGGAGGTAAAAATGCATTGTATAGCATGTGGACAAGATGTCATAGGATCTCTCTTCAGAATTGGAGCCTACGGCGAATGCTTTTTAGAACACTGGTCCAAACTCACAATTTTGAGACAGTAACTCACAAAAACATGCAAGGCAATTTGATGTTTGAAATGCTAGAGGGCAAAAAGAAATATTCACGAGAGATGGATGTCTATAGCTTTGGGCTGATTTGTTTTCAGCTTGTTGCTTCAAGCGCTGGGAGGTTAGATCTTGCAAGAAACAGAGACTGGCAAGACTTGCCTGAAGACAACATTCCTGCTAAGCTTAAAGCATTGATACACTTCTGCATCGGACATCATGATGGAATACGTCCTAGCTTTGACGTTATCTGTGATACCTTGTGGCTTGTCAAAGAAGAGATTTTAGGTAATCATTTTCTTTCTTCTTTATTTATGGTGCTGCTTCAATTCATTTTGAAATTGTCATTGTTGGCGTTGTGCAGCACGTTGCCCAGAGAAGATTGAGGAGACAGATGAGATTGGATGCTAATATTGGATGCTTGGAGATATGTGGTTCTGCTTTCATGTGTTCTTGTTATTGCTTGTGTTGTTTGTGTTGTTGGCCTTGTATTCTTTATTTCGTCTATAAGTTGTGGTTGAATAATTGGAGTGCAGGACCTTAGAAGAAAACTTATACACGCACATCTTTATTAGTAATTGTTAAACTGAATTTCATCTTCCGTAAACATGCAGCATCTGCCGTAATTGTTCAGTCTCTCTCTATTTTCATACTGTTAGCATCCAGTTGGGGAGTTGGGTGGACAGTCTCTGATGTGCTGCCCCTTTATTAACAGGTGATAAATAACAAATCACGTTTGCTATGGTCCCAACATAAGAATGAATTGCTAGTAAATGCTGGTAAGAAATCATTAATGTTTTAATGAGCAATTTACCTGAAATGTGTATATGCATGGATAAGCGTTGTAGCCACGTCTTCTGCCAGAGCTTAGGCATATAATTGATTGGTTGTGGTCTTTTGGTAAATGCTGATCACTGCACATCCTTAGATTGTTAGTAACATGCAAAAGTTGATCCAAATGCTGTACCTTCCCGTAGAGACAGTGAGAATTGCTCGAAAGGTCTTCCCACTCCATCCATGTGCGTCATGCTATCTATGGACACTCAAAATATGTTTGCCATTAGCACGTAAGAAGCAGAATTTTGTGGGTTTATATGGATCAAGTGCTGAAAGCACCTCAGTCCCAATTCTGTTTCTCCATAACTTTTACAGGCGCTGAGCAAAGCTGTCCATGCTTCCTCGGACAGAGTGCAGGGCATGTTTTCAAGCAGTTTCCCTGCCTCATGTAATTGGCCTGATCGTGCAAGAATGTCAATCATGCAAATATGGTGATCTATAGTTGGTGCAATGCCATATTGTTCTTGCATCAACTTAAGATATTCTCGGCCCTTGACAACTAGGCTGGCACGGCCACATGCTTGGAGAAGGCAAATAAATGTAATGGCATCAGGTTTAACATTCGCTTGTTGCATGTCCTCAAAACATTGTATGGCCACAATGCATTCATAGCTCATGCTATACCCTCTTATCAATGAATTATATGACACAACATCACGAACTGGAAGCTTATCAAAAGCTTCTCGAGCCTCCTTGAGCGACCCACACTTGGCATACATATCAACTAAAGCAGTGCCAATGAAGGGATCCATTCCTAGTTCCTTTTGAGCAATAATATTATGGATTTCACGACCCTTGTCTATGGTCCCCAAGCTGCTGCATGCTTTTAAGCTGCCAACAAAAGTGACGACATTCGGCACAACACCCTCCAATTGCATTTGATCAAAACATTTGAGTGCCTCCTCACCAAGACCAACTTCAGCATATCCTGTAATCAATGCACTCCATGATACAACATCTCGAACTGGCAGTTTGTCAAATAAGTGTTGTGCAACCATAAGGGAGCCACACTTTGCATACATGTCCACTAATGCACTTCCAACCAGAAGATCTTTTTCTAAACCCATGCCCACAATTTTAAGATGTATTTCTCGGCCCTTGTCCAAGGCCTGGATGCTGCCACAAGCCTTTAAACTGCAAACAAAGGTGACAGCATCTGGAGACACACCATGCATTTGCATGTCCTCAAAACATTGCAATGCTTCTTTGCCAAAGCCATTATCGGTGTATCCTGCAATTATTGTGGTCCAGGTCACAACATCTCGTACCAATAACTTGTCAAATACTTCGCATGCATCCTCCAGAAAGCCAAATTTTGCATACATATTGATCAAGGCATTCCCAATGGATATATCTTTTGCATGCCCACTTTCCACAATCTTTTCGTGTATTTCACGACCTTTGTCTATGGCTCCTGTGCTGCCACAAGCTTTTAAAATGCTCAGGTATGTAACAGCATTTGGTAAAACTCTCTGCGATTGCATCTCTTTATAACATTTTAATGCTTTCTCAGCCTGCCCAGTTTCAGCATATCCTGCAACAAGAGTGCTCCATGACACAACATCCTGTACTGGGAGAGCATCAAAGACCTGTTCTGCCTCTAATAATGAGCCACATTTGGCATACATACTGATTAAAGCATTGCCAACATGTTCTTTTTCACATCGCTCCTTTGCTATCTCGGCATGTAACTGACGACCCTTGTCTATTGCCTCCATGCTAGAACAAGCTTTCAAAGCACAGGCAAATATGGCAGCATTCAGATATCTTTCCATCCTTTTGGATCACATCAACACACCTGAGCGCTTGAAAACCAAGTCCATTTTCTGTATATCCTGTAATCAGGGCGTTCCATAAACCAACATCTTTAAATGGTACTTTATTGAAGACTTCGCGTGCTTCTACCATTGAACCACATTTGGCATACATATCAACCAGAGCAGTAGCAACAAGAACATTTCCTTCTAGTTTCCTATTTGTAATTTCTGTGTGTATTTCTCGACCTCCATCTAGGGCTGACATGTTGGCACATGCTTTTAAGCTACAAACAAATGTGGCAAAATTTGGCTGCACCCTCTCCAGGGGCATCTGTCTATAGCATTTCAATGCTTCCATGTCAAGTGCATTGTCCACATATCCAGATAGCAGTGCATTCCATGATACAGTATCACGAACTGGCATCCTGTCAAAGACTTCTTGTGCTTCTGCAAAAGAGCCGCATTTAGCATACATATCAACTAGTGTATTCCCAATAAAAATGTCGCTTCGAAATTCAGTTTGAGCAATCAAGGTATGCACTCCCCGGCCTTTATCTACTGCTCCAGCACTGCAACATGCTTTGATAATGCAGATAAATGTGACAGAATTTGGTTGGGGACCATCAACCTGCATCTGCTCAAAGCATTTCAAAGCTTCATGTGGTGACCCATTTTCAGTATATCCTGAAATTAAAGCTGTCCAAGTTGTAACATCCCAGGTTGGCAGCTCATTAGAGACTTGTCTTGCCTCTGCAAGTGAGCCACATCTCATGTACATGCTTATCAAGGCATTGCAAACGGAAAGATCTTTATCAAATCCTTGTTGGGCAATTTGAATGTGTAATTCTCTACCCTTGTCCAGAGCCAATAAGTTTCCACAGGCTTTAAGGCTCCAAAGAAATGTTACGGTATTGGGAGATATGCTCCGCTGGCGCATCTGCTCAAAGCAACTCAGTGCTTCCAAGGCAAGCCCATTCTCAAAATACCCTGCAATCATTGCATTCCATGATACAACATTGGGAAATGGAAGCTTGCAGAAGACTTCATGTGACTCTTTAAGTGAGCCACACTTAGCGTACATGTCAACTAAGGTGTTCCCGATCATTGGATCTTTTTCCAAGCCTTTTTGTTCAATTTTGGTGTGTATTTCTCTACCCATGTCTATGGCTCCTATACTACTACAAGCTTTCAAGACGTAAACAAACGTAATAGCATTAGGAGACACAGAATCTAGTTCCATTTCTTTGAAACATTGTAATGCTCTCTGTCCAGATCCACGTTCTGCATATCCTGCAATTAATGTGGTCCAGGACACGACATTTCGACTTTGCAGATTGTCAAGGACTTCCCTTGCCTCTGCAAGTGATCCACATTTAGCATACATGTTAATCAGCATTGTGCCAATGATGGTATCCCTTTCAAGTCCCTTTTTCCTGATCTCCACATGGACCTGCCTACCCTTTTCCACATCTAACATTCCTGTACAAGCTCTCAGTAAGATTGTTAATGTATAACTGCTTGGTTGTACACTGGCATCCTGCATTTTTTGGTAGAGGTCAAAAGCATGTAGTGATTGTCCACATTCAATGTAACCTTGTATAAGAGAAGTCCAGGAATGCTCAGTTGGATAAATAACACCGTTGAAAATACTCTGAGCATCAGAAAGGCTCCTGCATTCCACAAACATGGGCACACTGTAATTCCCAACAACTGTATACTGTTCAAGTTCCGCATTGCAAATGAGATGTTGCAATCCCTTAGCATTTTCTAGTTTCTTTTCCTTTCTGTATTTCTGCAAGATACATATGACCTTCTCAACTGAAGGCTGTTCAATGCTCAACGCACAGGCGATAATGGTTGGTTTCACTAATTTCCCAACTTTTTGATAGCTATGCATTTGATCTCCCTTTGCCTATTTCATGGGCCAGAGGATCTCGGGACCTTGATTGGTTCCTGCAATTGGTTGTAAGAATAACAGATTGCTATTTTGATCTAAGCAACATACCTTCGAATGCTCCAAAGAAACGGACCATAACACGATATTTGCATTAATCAGATAAGGTTTCCGTGCTGTTAACCATCGGAATTTAGCACCAGGCCACGACATAATTACCTCAGGCCCACAAAGTCTTCGAGTATTGAAGCTAGTATTGGGGATCGGCATCACCGGAAGACAGCCCTGTTACTGCAAGCTTGCAGCCATGAGGAGTTTTTGTCCAACGTGTGTTTGAATTATGGTGGGGTGGGTACTGGGGCTCTCGCTAGGGTATCTACATCCGCGCTGTCCCATTCCCCCCTCCCAACGTGGCAAGTGTCTGCTTGTTCCTCTAACTTGAAGCCAGGATGCTCGTATGCACCCAATCTAAGGACCCTTTTAACACCCACCCATCGGGCATCTGAGGACCCTTAACGCGGCCATTCTGAGGCATAATTCAATGCCGAGGCTAGAATTGGCAGGCAAATTCAAGTCATAATCCCTTCGAACAAGATAGATTATCAAGATTATACAGTAGGCTCGAGCAATTCCAGCCAAGAAACCATCCCTTCCCATGTTTTGGATCCACGCACCGGATGACAATCATAGGAACATTAGACGCATTTTGTCCAGGCCTAAGTTTAACTCGTATCTCTAGCCAATCTGTATTCATAGTCATAGTGATGAATAAAGTTGGACGACCATTTGATCTAGACAATGCTAGCACATCGGGGACTTGCATAGAACACTATCTCTGACAGCCCAAGAAGGATGATGGCAAAATGATGTCATTTTGAGCATTGTTTTCATGTTCGGAATAGTCTTCATTATATTGCATTCTTCTATTTTGAAATGATGGTGTTTTGAAGTAGTTTAATCGAGCATCTTCAACCCTAGAATATATATCGACCAGTTATTCTCCACATGGACGACCTAACTAAAGAAAGCATTCTTCTTAGACATGTCCCGTTGCAATTGTGTAAGACCATGTTCATTTCCAAGCCCCCAACCAATAGTATGGAAAAAAATGCAGATATTGTAGCGGCTTGTACATAGGATCGAGGATGTTCATGAAAGTTGGTTTCCCCTCATTACGAACCCAAAAACCAGATATTTGAGGAGAAATATTAGCTGTATTATCGACATCTGCGATTGCTGCAATTTCGTTACTTGCAACTGCTCCTTGAATCGTAACATATGCTGATGGCAGATGTATGTTTCCCATGGTTTGGAGGTTTTGGATTAATGGATTTATTTGATTAAGAATTGAACTGACAATAGTATTCTTTGGTCTCGAGCTTGTGCATATCGTTCAGATTCATCATATATATACCAACGTATTGGATGCCTTGATTCTGTAGTGGGTCGTAATCGATGATATGTTCGTACAGTAATAGTCATTGACGAAGGAAAATCCAAATTTACGAATCCACCACTCACTCCAAGCACGCTGAAGCAGAATAATTTGTTCACTTTTCTTGCTAATATAGAACTCTTGCATGTTATATAGATTGTTCAAAGCTGTGGGCAAAGGGGATAGTGCTGGTAGTAACCACTTTCTGCGATTGCAACGAAATCCATTCTGATTCACGTTGAGCAATGGGATTTGGCAATACATGCACCTTTTATTCCATGGGCACATCATATATGTATGATGCATTGCCATATTCATGTGTTGCATTTGAGATCGCCAATGTATTGAAGCTCTTATCCCTGAATCCAGAGATGCTACCCTCGAATCTAATTCTTCATTTTCATTTCTGTCATCTGCTTCAATCGACCTCATTTCCTCACTCTGAGCTGCATGACCATTATTTATGCCGAGATAATATATCATTTTGTTGGACACAGCTTGTTCGACGGATTTAATAGATTGTTGTTGCGCAACATCTACTCTAGTTATATTAGCATCTACTTGTTGACGTTTTCTCGCGACATCTACGAGCCTCTCATGTTTTCAATTTATTTCTTGATCACTCAAGGTTAGATGGAATTTTATGAAGGATAAATTATTAGGCATTGTGTTTGCAATTGTGGCTACAGCCACGGTGTCCACTACGATAGTGTTTGGATTATCCTGTGGTATTTGTCTATGCTCACCTTGACTACTCAACCCCGATTTTTGCATTGATTGAATAGACTGTGCAATGTTTGGGCTAGTAGGTAAAGTCATGGGTATACAATTCATTTGTGAAACCACTTGCCGGCTATAAATCTGAGGTCCCATATCTACGTTCGAGGTATGGGCATTTAAATTAGTAGGCTTCACATTTTTATCTTTTATTTGCATATCTTTTATTAATCTAGATTGTTGTTGGCAATAACACTCTCTTTCTCTCTTACGTAGTCTATTCCTACCCTCGTCATTTAAATTTGTGAAACGTACTCTAGTCCTTCCTCTTTCCTCTTCTATCCGAGTAGCATAGCATTCTCTTGCTCTTTGTCGCATTCTCTCCCTATGATCCTCAGTTAGGCTAGCTAGTCGTTCTCTCGTTGGCATTGAACCACAAATTTCTATCTATCTATTCAACACAAAGAATGGAATAAAATGATAATACACGAATACAATAATGTGCAACATGTTACTTGTTTTCTCTTCGTTCCCCCTTTTTGTTGTTTCAATTATATGAGGCAAGTCGTCAATGATCAAGCGTTAACCACTCCAATGTAACAATATTCTGCGCACATAAGAAAATACTATGTCAAACATAATTTCTGTATGTACTTGATTTTGTGGGAAAGCATGAATATAAGCAATTTCTTTTAAGTTTGAAACTTGAAATCGACAATTTGAGGGTATACATTCCAGGGTACCTCACTTCTATCTTGGCAATCATGGTTAGGCCGGTTTGCAAAGCCACGCTATCGGAATTCTTGAGGCCAGCTGACGGGTTAGGTAGAGGTAATAGAGATCACGGGCCCTTACCGAGTGGGATTGAGACCCGTGACTCAACCATTGACCACATCTTCAATTCTATGAATACGGTGAAGTGCAACAGAACCGCGTCGGCGAGGACATATTGTTGCCGTGGATTTTGTGAAGGTGTTTGACACTATGCCTCGAAAAAT
Source organism: Isoetes taiwanensis (assembly GCA_021234155.1). Lineage (NCBI taxonomy): Eukaryota > Viridiplantae > Streptophyta > Lycopodiopsida > Isoetales > Isoetaceae > Isoetes > Isoetes taiwanensis. The sequence goes on along the minus strand of JAJEKV010000008.1, from coordinate 15,643,319 downwards.
TATGGGCAAGATTGCACAGGCGGTTGGGGTTCCTGTGTGGATTTCGCGAGAATGCAGTGTACATGTTATATGAGAGATGATGGGCCAGTTTAAGCAGATATAAACCAACCATTTGATAGTAGTATCAAGGTTCATCGTGGATGCCCTTCTCCCCAACATTGTTTGGGCTTTTACATTGATCAGCTTGAAGAGTTGGCTTGATGATAATAGGGGCGATACGAGCTCATCTTCTGCACCAAATCATCGTGCAATTAATATATGCCGGAAGATGTGGACCTCCTAGCTTACACACCAACATGCGGCATGCATCTCGATGCTGCCTGGACACATTCTGCGGGCTAAGATATCGCAAGCGACAACCCCGCTAAGACTAAGGTGGTCCTTGTATCATCCTTATGTCACCGGACGATGCTCAAGGCGCGTAATGTAGGTGGTATCCGTGATGCAAATATTTGGGATTGGAGTTTCCTTCTTCTGTATGCACTGGGACAGATCCATACTCTACTACGCAGTGACTTGCTAGTTTGGAAGGCACTATATGCAATGCAAAATAATAGTCATAGAGCTGAAAGTTGTATGATTGGGCCCATCAATCGCACCTATTCAAGATCTTAGTGAGCCCGTCCTTTTTATATACGAGGTTGGAGTATGGGCCCGGTAGTGTCCCCTAACTACCGGAATGACTTGGTGGAGTGCGAGAAAACCTTCTTGGTGCGAGCACTAGGGTGAAGTCCACGATCCCATATCAAATTACTGCTAGAGGAGGCGGGTTTCTTGTCTCTTCCAGAGGCGACCCTTGATAACCATATTGTCTATTTTTGAAGGGTAAGTTTCTATATGGGCGATACTACGTCTCCCTAATAGCTTATATCATGGCAATGGGGTATGACGCCTCAAGACCTGCTAGAAGGAAAAGAGCTCAATGGTTGGCTAGATGGAATGTGGCAAAACCCGCGGTGCGCCATGTGTGTACAGAAAAAGCGGCCGGTCAGCGGTAACGAGGCAATATCTCGATGCTTGCTTCTACCGGCAAACTGCAGGATGTCGGTGCCCTTGAGCAGTCAGATAGCACATTACGGTACATACATAAATCCCACATTGAGCGAGGCTGCTTAATGATACCACTCATTACACTTGCTATGAAGCTTTATAATCGCCCAAATGGGAGTCATTGAGGGATATCTCATATCCTTTAAATTTTGCCCCAACATATGATCAAATTGAGCAGCGCTTCACGTTGAGTTGAATTAGGGCCTTCAGCCGCTACATGTGACGTGAGAGCGGCTTGCGTACGGATGGTGGGATCGCTACCTTGAGGGGGTCATGGACATACGAGATCAAAGCGTAATAAGAAGACTTTTACTTGACATGTATATATACATATATTTCATGATGATGTATACGTAGGTTTGTGACATTCTTATTAAATGCCCGCGGTTTTTTCCTCAAAACCCTTGCCGGTGAGGGGATTTTTTAACCAAGCAGGTAATAAGTTTGCTCAGCTCGCCACGGGTCCCATAAATGATTGAGATATACCGGTCGGATGATAAAATCATTCTTTTTCTATCTTTCCTATAGATAGGATAAAATATTTTATTAAAACAATGAAGATTAGTGGCCTTGGTACATTGCTATCATATAAAAACAAGCTTAATCACAACCAGTTGAATTTTGTTTATTCTTCCTATTCACTTGTTTCTTTTTAGCATCTTAGAGAGGTTTGGTCTTTTGTTTTGGGTTTGCCCTAGAACCACCTCATTTATCAGGTTTTGTAGGATATCTGAGTATATCTTTGGAATATACTCGGTATATGTTGATAACTGCTAAAAACCCCTTTGTTTGCCATAAATACCGCGATTAGTTGCGTTGTGGATCAAAAGTCATTACGGGGCGAGAGATGGCGGCGGCTCCAATCATTGGTGAGAGCTCTTTTTCTCCAAAGCATGCATGCAAGGGATGAAAATACCTCAATGGAATGATATGAAGAAAGCAGGGGTGAAAATGCCTTCTCTGCTACTAAGCCCTGTTTTTATGATAAGCTCAAAATCCGCCTTGCAGGATTTACCTGTTTTTTCTACTTATACGTCTTGGGACTACATCGCCCATATAACTTAAGAGCTCTAGATTTTATCTAAAATGGGAAAAATCACAATAAGAATCACAACAAAAGGGCTTTATCGGCATTCGATAAAGGGAAGATCATCATTTCAAAAACCTCGTTCAAACTTGCTTTTCAGCATGTATTAGGCATGAGGAAGGAATATTGAGAAGAATAGGATGAGAATAGGAAGTTTCCAGTAGCCATGAATGCATGCAATATGTTATAACGAGTAATCTTTTAAAAAGTAGCAATAGCATAAAAACCGGAAAATCTTATTTGTTGATTCCCGCCGCGTGGCTGCCTGAGCGACCATCTAGTCGGCGGCAATGGCCACCGATAGCGAGCTTCGGCGAGGCTTATAGCATCGAGGAGAGCGATTGCAAGAGATTCTGAGAGATCCTTTATTTCTTTGGAGTCTAAAGGCGATCATGTAAGTACAGGTGAAGTAGATGGAGACCATGGAGTTTGCATAGGTTGCTTGGGCATCTACGAAAAAAAAAAGGGAAAGCATGAATGAACTAAGCGCATCATCAAAGGTTCTTTGCCTTTTGCATAATAATCGGAACGAGAAACGGATGCATGAGGTGGATCACTGTTCAAAACAAAGATTTCATCGGAGATTCTCATTCAATAGAATTTACATAGAAGAGTAGATCTACCTTATTTGAAGCGTAGAACTCCATGGCTCATTGCTTAAGATCCTTTCTTTTGGAAATCGCGGCCGGTTGGAAGTCTCGATTTTATAAGGAAGTATACATGCATTGAGACGTAAAAGGCCAAAATGGACATCTGAGGAAGCTGTGAGTACACATCGCGGTTTGCATGGAGCAAGTGGTGATGGAGGCATGCAGCTGGAGCTTCAATTAGAATGCAGGAACGGGGACTCGTCGCCATGCGGTATTGCAATAGTAATCCGCGTCCTAAAGAAATGAGAGAAAATTGCTTAAATCATCATGGTTTCAATTATGCACTGGCACATCATTTGTCATGCATTAAGCTGTAACCATTAACTTCTCAACCGTGTTGCTTAACCATTGGCAACCATTTGTCAACTTTGCATTAAGCTGGCAACCATTATGGTGACCATTAAATTTGCTTAACCATTAACTTCTCAACAATCTTTTTTGAAGTTGCCCTATCAGAATTGTTGGCCAAATTACTGCGAAGTGCAATAGTGTCCACGTCCTAAGAAATGAGAGAAAGTACTTAAATCATCATGGTTTCAATTATACACCGCTGTCATTTGTCACATCACGGACACTAATACATTGAACTTTGTCACATGCCATTGCGAACTTATACAATTTTTTAAACAAACATACAAGTATTTTTATAACGTAATTTGTCACATGTAGACACTATAATACCTGTTGAACTTTGTCACATGCCAGTGCGGAGACTTATATAATTGCAAGAACAAACATACAAAGTATTTTCTGCTGTAATTTGTCACATCGCAGTCTTGTAATACTGCTGAACTTTGTCATGCCAGTGACGAGTTATACAATTTGCAAGACAAACAATGCAAGTATTTTTCTTCGCTGGGCAGCATGCAGCCATGCTGGGCAAAGCTAAAAATCAGCATAAGCGTGAAGCTTATAACTTATAGCGAGGGAGCAACAACACCGCAAAATGACCAGCAAATGAAGCGCCAAATAAAATTTGATATCATTATGATAAGAAGAATATATCATTATGAAAACAAACTACGCTTTCTTGGTCTTAATTTGTATCATGTTGGGCCTTCCTTTGGCCTCGTAAAATGTTCAAGCGGTTAACTTCTTCACCATAAGCAAGTTGTGTGAAGATATTGCTACGAGGAATTCACAAACTCATCAAACTTTGTCTTGTCACTTCGGACAATGCATATTTGTTATTAAGAAAGGCCGAAGATTTTAATTAGCGAGGAAATCACACTTTCTAGCTCTATGATTTGGTTCCTCGGCCAAGTCATATGTGTACGGCGGCCGAGAATCTCGATACACACGATCTGAAGCTTTATACCAAGCCATGTTCACCTCGACAAGATAAGGCGTATTAGCCAAGTCAGCGGAGGCTCCGTGTCTCTTTCCATGACCTACTAATTTTCTTCCTCATGCTAAGCACCCGACCAATATACCAAAGCGGAGACTTCAAAGGTCTTACGGTTTTCTTCTCAAGCCTTGCACTTCTTCTATTTCTCTCTTGTCCTACTTCAATTTCAAAGTAGGCAATTTGCATCCTTGCACATGCCTAAGCTTCGTTAAATTGCATCAATCTCCGCCAGACCCTTCACTTTTAAAAACCTAGATTTAACCTTGGTCGTCTGTCCTTTGTGACCATGGTTGCCATTGAGTTGACTTACTAATGTGCTCTTGCAAATAGCATTCCCATCCATCATCACATGATGTTGCACCTTATGCTTTAATCCTTCTGCGAGTCTACCATCTCGTCAAATACATGTCTCAATTGGGATTGATCGGTACCGACCTCGTCATCTCGATGCTTGAAGTGGCGACTCAAACTCATCACACTTTCGTCGATGGTTGGACTTGTCCATTTCATCAATCAGCTTTGGAAGAATTTCTCTGCGACCAAAGGTTCTTCCACCATTAAATACCCAGCCTTTGGCTCCATTCCACAATCCTTGCAAAGAGATTGTGCATTTTCATCCTGCTTTAGCGATCCTATGATGAGTTCATCTGTAGCCACTGTCTGCCGGATCGGCTTCTTCAATAGGAACCACGACCAGCAAACAAACTTTCTAACTTAGCGGATATTTTCCATCTTTCGTTATTGCTTTGGGAAAAAGCAAAATCAGCTTGTGCTTGATATTATTTACTTTCTGTTCAATGCTTACTGCACTATGGAAGGTGCTCGAAGTCAATAACTAAGCTCGTTCCCAACCATACCTCCTACTTTAGAAAAGAATTTTTTCACAACAATCATTTGCGGATTAAGTCAAGAGGAACCGCTAGTTTGGGAAAAGAATCTAAAATACTTTACCAATAACACCACGAAATGGCATGATATCTCCACATCTAAAAGTTTGTTGGCTGATGAAATTCTCCTTCCACGGAATAAACTGGTGGTTAACCAACCACAATCTCCACAATACGGTTTTAAAGAAGAACGGTATAAATGACTACAAAAGAGCTACGTTAACAACTAGAGCTTACCTAAAGAGAAGGCAAAGCATCATTGCGAGCTTCCACTTTCGAGTGCGGATCATGATAGTAGGGGATAAAGAAACATCTATGTATACTTGCCAACTACCACGAGATAAATTTACGTTCAAGGTTATTTTCTCTCTTTTCTTCTTTGTTTCTTCTCTCAAAATCGGGAACATTCGAACACTGACTTGCAAGTCGTTGTGCGGCCTCCCAATTTTGACGATCACGGCCTTCCTTATCAGAGCTCCACAATCAGTGTTCCTTCCCAAATGTCTCAAAACCACCCAAATGTCGTTTAAGGTGACCAACCATTTTCCCAAGTAAAGTTGTAGAAGCGTACATTATCACAAGTTAACTAATTTCTTACCATTATGTATGTAATCTTGATCATGCAAGCGGAGTAATACTTAGATCACTTCTCGTTTCCCCTTTAAACAACGCATGGAATATGAAATGAGAGGTCGGGAACTACAATAATCTTCAATCATGCATTTAGATCTCTACCATCACCATCACTAGCATGGCCAATTAAAGGGCCAAAGAACTCCTCACGACATGTTTATAAAAGTTGTATCTGGCTGCCATTTAGTGCGCAGCGGCCTTGCATCGAACTTGTTTGCAAGTTAGTTAGTGCCGGCACAAGTCGAGTAGCTTAGGATGAGGTTCACTATTATCCACCACGAGCATAATGCAATTGCACATTCATCATGAAGCTCTACTTATATTTGAGAAGCCTTCAGCGCTTCTCCAACCTCTACCACAAAAATTCATCACAAGAATGGTCTGTTTATTACGAAACCATTCAATACATCATCGAGCATTCCACCTAAGCGATCTTAACAGCGGTTTCATCTTAGTGACCAAGCATGGTACCTTGCATGGTGGACAAAACCTAGATGTTCCATCTTTTTTATATGTTTTGGCCCGGCATCTCAAAATTCTCTTAGCGTATCCCAACCACGTATTGATGTTGGGTTCTACATCTCCGTTTGTGGTGGAAATATGGGGTCCCCAAAATTAGTGCTGAAGTCATGCATTCTAGCACCACCCCATATCTTCACAATTTCAAATATTTGTTTGGTGTCTCACATGATATCTCTTTCGCACGGGCTTGTTCAAATTAGGCTAAATCTACCAAAAATTCCAAAGCCACGCCTTTCCTTGAACTTCCCATTCTTGTAAGCTTCTTGATGTCACTGCGGGGGTACGGTGCTTCCTCTTCATAGGTCGATCAGGCTCCCGTAAAGTCCTTGCCTTGATCGAAAGGCATAGAACATCTGCTAAGAAAAAGCATTCCTTCTTCAAGCCTTTCACGAAATCTCTTTGCTGCGTAGTTTGAGCTTGATGAAGGAGCTCCTGCTTAGTTAAATAGCCAGAGTCGATTACCGCGACTTGGTGGACCTATGGCCCCTCTCCCCTACAATCTTTGTTTTCTGCCGAACACCCTCATCCTAAAGTCCCTTTCTTTTTGGAATGGAGCTGCAAAGGCTTGCATTGGTAGCTTTCATGGAAGCGGATGAGAAGCGAAGACATAGCGTCATCTTGCGAAATGTTAGAAATTGGGCCTTCTTGGCTGGAATGCTAATCGACATGTGGCTCACTATACCAATTCCCTCCGCGCTTAATATCACCAAAAGGCTTTATATCTATGGATTTAGAGCTATTATATACGTAACTACCTTTTGAGAACCCCCAACATGATTCCGAAAATATCTGGATTTACAATCTTATAAATTGGTAGGGATTGGACCACTATTCCTATTTCTTACAATCTTGACTTACTTCCCATTCACGTGACACTTGATCCCTTCTCCACTTGACCACCTTTCAAACGTACCATTCTTTGTACTTGACACTATTGACCAACAAAATAAGTTAAACATTGAACATAAATAAGCCCGATTGCCTAAAATTTGAAAAACCTTACCTGCATTGGCATGAAAGTGAACAGCGATTTCGATTTGCCTCTAGAGTGGAGAGAACTTAGATGGCTGACGGTTTTTTCTATTGTCTTCCTTATTTCTTAACATGAGCTTGGGATGTAATATGTTCTCTCGATACTATGATATCACGTAAAGACAAATCTTTATATTAGGTCCACAAAGCTAGAAATTATTGCTCATGAATAAGTACACTTACGATCTATTGCTCCAATGCTTGAACATGCTTTCAAAGCGGCTCAAAATGTTATCTCATTAAAACAGTGCAGTAAGCCTCATTGTTTGAGTAAATTCGGTGTAAATTAAGTGAAATAATAATATTTACGCCTTTGGCGAGATAGTCAAAGCGAGGATGATAGCCAAGATGAGCTTCACATTATTTGTTGATCATCGTCATTGTTCTCATGTTTGAATTTTGCGGGAAAGTTCACGCAGCAGCTTTATCCACAAAATATCAACGAACCAAGGCGCCTGGCACATTGGCAAACATGCAGCCGGAGAAAATGATCAATAAAATTGCGTACCTTTGTAAGTGAAGTTGCATGTACGAAGTATCTTGTCATTCTTTACAATGTAAGTCAATAAAGCATTCTGTCAAATGCACCTTCGTTTCAAGCTGAAGCTATAGGCGGACCTGCATATTCTGCGGAACTGCATGACTAGATGCAAAGAAGATCCACATTTTCTTGACCGATTGAACCTTACGCGTGATGAACACGATTTCTTCGGCCTCCTCAAGATGTACTTTCTACCATTTATGATCAAATATCTCATGAAGTTACGTGACAGCAACCTTCGCATGGTGGACTCAACCGTCTTGCTGAAATACTTGAGGTTGAAAGAATAGAGACCGCCATCGGTAAGATGCGGCCGATCTTCTCACTTAGTGCACATTTCAAAGGCGGCGGGGGTGTTTTAGTGAATCTGAGAGAGAAGTATGCAGTGTTCTCACGAGTGGGCATGACTAAGAATGATGCTTGATGCGATATTTATCAACCTTGTAAGTTTACCTTGCAATTTAGAATCTTGATGCTGGGTGATGCTATTTAGGATAAGTTCATTAGCAAGAAACGAGTAATTAGAAGTCCTTCTTTGTCTGGATGCAAATTAACCACTAGTGCTAGTTTTCCTCCCTTCACGCTTCTAAGTTTAGGTCCTGTTGTCGGTTAAATCTTACCTGAATCTGCTCACCGCGGAGATCACGCTCTGCCTGCTGGTCTGCTCCATTTCCTTGCCATTCCAGCCGGATCATGGGAAAAAGATAGAAAATCTATGGGCCAGCATTGGTACGTGGCGAAATTTAAAACTTCGAGAAGAAGTTTTGGCACATCTGACCATTAAAGCTCAACAACAAATTATATTAAAGAAACTCCAACGCGTAAAGTATCATGCTTCCTTATAAAAAGAAGCGGAGGGTTTACCACTTGGTGGAAAAGTTTTAAACCCCTTGAGCAAATGTCGCAATTGATGAGGATCTTCTTGAGGTTAGCTGTAATCTCCAGCGGATAGAGACATAAGCGAGAATGAAGTGCATTTTCCATTGACTGTTTGGCTGCACTCGTAGAATGAACTCTTTTATTGTGGCTTCAATGCAAATTGTTCACGTTCTTACGTGCATCGAATCAATAGGAAATAGTTAAAAAATAGAATGTTATGGATCAAATAGTTCCCAAAGTTTACAATTTTATTTCCAACAATGAGCTCTTGATCAAAAAATCGGCACGCACCAAGGGCGCAGACTTTCATCTTCTTTCACCTAGCAAAATATTTGTCGGATGGGCCTTGGTTTGCAATAGAAGAAAGGAAGTTATACCACATATCTTCACTACATTTCCATGTACTATTACATTCGACAAAATATTTTGAACACGAAAGCTTTCCCATCCTCGTCATGAAGTGAGCTCAAACTTATCATGCATTGATTGCATAAAGTTTGCTCTTTGCATTATCTAGGCGTCGTCTTTGGTACGCTACTTCTCCGGGTTTTGCAAGCTTTGATTTGCATCATAGTGACCTCTCTAGAGCCATCAGCGAAAGTTACTGTCGAGTGTATTGTCGTCATGCGTGCAATGAAGAGTAAGGGAAAAGCAAATGTAGTATGAATATGGAGTTCTATACCTTGCATATGTTTTAAATGCGTGCTTTTGAAGAATTAGTTATCACAACATCAATGCGGTTCGATCAGGAGGTTTTTTGGCAAGTGGTAGGCACATTCTCAAAGTTTCTTTGGGGATATCACATTCGTGGCATTGGTACTTCACATCTGGGTTCACTCGGCTTGCCCCAATGCAGTTGTTAGAAATGCAACTTCAAAGCTGTATTTTCCGACAAAATGCCTCTCTTCACGCCGTGAAATGGGAATCGTCGTAAACCGAAACAAAGTTTTTTGCCCATGAGGCATCTAACTCATCTACTTCTATCTCTCTTGAACAACAACTTTGTAACTCTGATTTGGTGGGCAATGCATACCGATCAGTCTTCTGCAGAAAAATGAACCGGCCTTCTTGTATCTTCTTGTGCCATGCCAATCACCGGAGCCAAATGAGATTTACTTAGAGAACTGGAAGAGAATCACGATCATATCGCATAGCCCGAATACGGTGAAATGCAAATGCCGACCAAATGAAGTTGCTTAGAACTCGGAAGAGAATCGACCGAATCACACTGGCCCAGATACGGCAGAAGAAGTGAATCTTTAGGCGAGACGGCCCGAAGTGAATCGCACCGGCGAGACGGCCGAATTTGCTGGAAGCGGTAAGGAAGAGGCGCCCTAATGCCACATGGGAAGCTCCAACAGCTTTTCGAGATGCGAGCCTTGACTAGCCCGTCGAAGGGAGCCCTCGAAGATTACTCGAACAAAAAAAAAACAATACCCTAGCATTATCTGGCGAAAAAAATTGGGGTAGACTGTGCATCCTACCCCTAGCGTGGGTACATTTTGGTCCCTTATGTCACCGTCGCATTATCGTGCGGAAATACCAAATAAACCCCCTTAAGGTACCGCATGCATTATTTCATACGGTCCCGGTGTAATGCACCAGGAATGATGATTTGTTCAAAGACCAAATAAATGGTAAAGGCGTTTTGTGGTTAAGGATCTTATTTGAAGTTTAGAGTGAATATATGCATTGAAAGGCTCTATATACAAAGTAGAAAAATTCCGGACAATTTACTTCTTGTGGTTTTAATAGCGTAGGCTGTTGCCCCAATGAGTTACACTTTGTATGTTTCATGCCTGATACAATTCTTTGAATCTTTAGCAGGTGCAAAACAAATTACCATGATGGTTAGTGCTTTTCCTCGATTGAGAAGAATAGCTAAGGCTTTCTTGTATCTACATAAATTTAAGCGTGTAGCCGGATGTCGTATCATTTGAAAACATATGAACATCCCGAACTTTAACATGCAGAAACCCTTAACATATGAACCACTACAACTAATTTCAAATGGTAGACACATTTTATTTGCTTTTGTAGGTAATATATACAACCATGACATCATCTAACCTAGTGGTAAATTTGCACGAGTTAGATGGCAAAGTCCACACCACCACAATTGTAGAGATATACATGTGAACAAAAAAATTATCTAAAAAGAAAAGGGATCCACATGCACAATGGATCCACCTTATGTTGAATAGTTATACTTCACAATGTAAGAAGACCTAAATTTGGAAAAATTATCTAAAAGAAAAAGGGATCCACATGCACAATGGATCATCTTATGTTGAATAGTTATACTTCTGATGTAGAAGACCTAATTTGGAGAATAAAAGGCAAATACCTCAGAACAACCCCATTTACTTTCTTCATGGGTTATCCAAGAAGCAAGATAGATACAAGACACTAAACTTTTCGGTCTTTCGATCACGAAGTAGAGGTGCCAAACCTTGACTCATTATTAGCATTGAAAAGAAAGATTCAAAGGCACTTTTAAAAGTGTTGGGGAAGTAGCCAACAATGAGGCCCATTGCACAGTGGAGAGATGTGAGCGGCATTTTCCTCCACGTGAAGACACATTTGCATAATTAGGCATTATTATGTTGCAAGAATTGAGATGAAGTAAAATAGAATGTTCTTTCAAGAACTTACGGAAAAAAGGATCATATTCCATTTCACACCCAAGAATTTAGGAATTTATTAGAATACATCGGGAAAATAAAAAAGGAATGTGATTTATACATTCTTGCTTGAGTTCTTTCTCCTTTGCTATTGCCATCGCTCTAGCTTAGAGTGATTTTGCAAATGTGGAAGGCACGGACCTTATGTCTGAAATAAAGAGATGAGCAATGTCAGTGCGTCTAAACAAAATCCCTAGCATGCTATTATTTGTCTCATGGCGAGGTACCTTGCCATTGTGTAACATCAATTCACATCTAACAAACATGCATTCATAATAAACATGCATCTGTCACGATCAACGAAATGTTCCATTGCTGATTGACAAGCGTAATGGTTTTCTGAGATCAGCCCCTAGATGAGATAATTTGCTCACAGATAAGAAATATTGCTTATTCGTTTGAATAACCTATTTATGGGGAATATTTAAGACAAATGTCCCGGTTCGGCAATTGAGAAACACTATGTATTGTGTATTAGGCATGTTGGTGATTTACGGTGATAAAACAACTTACGTAGACAAAGCCTTTGCTTGTTGACAGAGCATATTTCCTTCATTGTATGGCTGGAGAACTACTTTCTTCTGTAAAAGGCACCAGAAAATTAGCTGAGGTTTGTGAGCGTGCAAACAAGTACGTCTTGATTGGCCTCAAATCCTTGGTAGTGGCCGGCTTGTCCGTGGCGTCTAACTTCTGTTAGTTGCTGCGGATACTCATTTTAGCCATTTGAAGCTCATTTTCAACACCAGTGGAGTATACACATGAACACGGATATGTGGAGAATGGACAAAGTGTTATGAAATTACATCCAGAAAGAAATTGTCTGCACGACACTATACAAGAGCGACTTATGGTTTATGGCTGGTCAAAGTTGGTTCTCTTATTTGCCCATGTATGCATTTGTTTACAAAAGAATTAGAGCACCATAGATGCTCTAATGCATGTGAATAATATGCTCTAATGGTAAGCAAAAGATAAATACATTTTCGCGAGTACAAAAGCGAGGATCTAATAAAGCGCATTTGTCAACTTTGATTTCCAATGTCTTCTCTTCCAATATTCCAAAGGCAGTGATGAACAAATAGGAACTCCAAGAGCGAATTAGAGCGAGGATATTACCTTTTGCAAATGTAGAAAGCTGGGTTCAGCAATTTTATTACGTATATTTGGACCTTTTAAAAGCTATAGTTTATCTTTAGCCTAGCGAAAATCACAGAATCAATTTACAGTTTGTAGATCTTGACTAATTACATGGAAGATACCACAAAAGCTGACGTTAGGTTTTTGTTGTGCAAAACTCAATATCGTGGTTGGGGATGATCTTACCATAAAATGATGCATAAATCGGATCAAAAAGATTTTTCTCTCATGTTTTGAATGATTTGCCTTTCTCACATAATAGCGACATAGAGCGGACAAGCAGATGGAGTTAAAAGCTAGCAGTGTTCTTGTTAGAAACGACAATATTAAAATTTAAGCTTCAAATGATTAGCGAAGACCATTGTTCCTTATGCAAAGGATCTTGCACATGATGATAAATAAAATTTTGCAATGCCCATCTTTGTGTAATAGACTCGTGGTCCAGCGAGGAACCTTCCAACCTGCTTTATCACCTACATTATCTTGCATTACTCTGGTATTCAAAGCTCTAGAAGAGCTAAATTTTCAACTAGATCTCTAGCTAGAAGTTTGAAGAGAGATTATGTAAAATGCAATGGATAATATTTTAAATTACAATATTTCTTCAAAGGACTGATTGGGGTACGCATTTCTTGGTATCTCAGAATCTTTCTCAATGATATGCTTGTCTGTATATGTGTGATGCTTACATTGGAAACATTCATACGCTACCTTCTGACAAATAGAACTCATCAAAGGTACATCAAGATAATCACGATTCACCATTTTCCAAGAAAAAACTAAAAGCTCAAGCGTCATTGAGTCGCAATCATCCATGGCGGATGGCCCGATTGCATTGTCTCCTTCTAAAGCTATGCTTTGTAACATGTTGGCTGGAATGCACATTTTGAAAAACCAAGCTCCACAACTTTTGCGGTGAGCATCAAGCATGGCAGCTTGCAAAATGGCGGAAATGAAGATGAGCGGTTCGGGCAATATTCGCCATTTTGAGTGAAGTCTGGCCCAACATCCGAAAGCTTAGAAGAAGGAACAATTTTGCTCAAAATTTTGCAATGGAAAGGGAATACTAAGTCTATTACAAATTACGAAAATACATAATCAATTTACACCTTTTGTAGAAGGCGATGAGTACATGGAAGATGCCACAAAGCGGCGTTAGGTTTTGTTGTCCAAAACTTAAATCGTGGCTTTGAGGATGATCTTATACCAAACGATGCATCATCGGATCCAAAGATTTTCTCTCATGTTTGAATAGTTGCCTTTCTCACATACTGGCGGCATAGAGCACAAACAGCAGTTAGTTAAAAAGCTAAGTGTTTGCGTAGAGAAAACACAATATTAAAAATTTAACTAGATGATTCAAGACCATTGTTCATATGCAAAAGAATCTTGCACATGAAGTAAATATCGCGCAATGCCCATCGTGTAATAGGCTATGTGGTCATCGGGGACCTTCCAACTGCTCATTCATACGCTATCTTCCCCAACAAATAGAACTCATCAAGATACATCAAGATAATCAGTTCACCATTTTTCAAGAAAAACCCAAAGCTCAAAGCGTCATTGAGTCACCGATCATCATATTTGGATGCAGCGGTCCATTTATCTCCTTCTAAAGGTATGCTGTAGCATGTTTGGCTGGAATTCGCCTTATTTAGAGCCAAATACTGTATATTGCAAAACTGAGAAATTAGGATACGAAATCGAGAATAGCGATGGTCGCAACGTGAAGCTGAATCCGCGAACCCTCCAAGTTATGAAAAACCTCAAAGGCTAATGAGCGAGGTCACGCAAGTTAGAGTTAAATCCGACAAATAATAAAGCATAGAAAAGGCTCACCTAAACTAAGCCCGAAACCGAGGATCAGGCATATCGGACCCAACTCAAGAACGATCATTACACAAATCGCGACAGTGCGAGCCTAAATTCTTTGAAGCACCAAAGCGGCGGTAAAGGTTGGGAACTTCGACTGTCTGAATTTCTCAAGACCGAATTTCTCAAAGGTGCACCGCCACTTGAGATTCAAAATTGCACCGTGCCTTAGCCCAGGAAGGGGCGTATCTTTGGTGCCCAAGTTCAAAATTTGGGCCATTCACCGGCGCGTCCAATTACGGCAACCCGTCGCGGCAGGAGGCGAGCATGAAGTGGAGGAGCGTCGCGGCGTAAGATCTGCGGCGTTCCTTGTACGGAATAGCGATATCCCCAAAATAAAAAGAAGATGGGATTGTTATTTCACTTTTTGGGCGAATCAGCAAGGTGGGCAAGAAGGCGCTGCGTTTGAACCGCGCTCTAGAGACATGTCAATAAGAAATTACAAATGTCTTTTAGGGAATTATGTGAGAGAGAGAATGGGAAAAGATACTATGATGAATCATACTTAATTATTAGACCTCATTGCATCTATTTATCTTAGTTGTCGCTAGGAGACTACCCATACAAATCAAATGCGCACACTAACTAATTATTAAAACTTTGTAGCCAAGAGCGATGTCACCGGTAGAGTTCACGGTTTTACGTGAGTTTGTTGTGGAGTGTCGAGATATCATTTGTCTCTTTGGGGCGATTCTCCTTCCTCCTCACTTGCTTTGTAATATTACCATTCTTTTAATATATTGATGACCGCAGTTCTTCAAAAAAAAGCAAAGGCTGGTTTGGTGTTGACTATAGCATGCCTTCTTCACTTGCACCTCTATAGAAGTTGCCCAATTGGCCCGATCGCAATTGTGGAAATTGATAATAAGAGAACACATCAAATTTTCATGTAGAGGAGGAGGAAGGCAATCTTATAAATTCTTTACAAAAAGCGACATCTCGATTTATGTAGCATATGACTTGCCACTGGAATTCATGACCATCGTTTTGGGGTGACAATGTTGTTTTAGAATAAAAGGCTAAATACATGGGCTAAACATCCAACTCAAATGCAGAGAAAAGTCATTGTCGTTTTGAATGCATAAGCGGGGAACTATCTTTCATTAAATTATTGCCCAGGTAGGTACATGATTCTTAAATTATTGCCAAGTCCGTATGAAATTCAAAATCTTTCGTGTCATGAAGTCAATCGCGAATTCTTTAAATTATTGCCAAGTCATATGAAATTCAAAATGTCGAGAATTGTTGTGGATGTGAATAAATTATTGCCAAATGACAAAATTTCATAATGTCAAAATTTAAAATTTTGTGGTTGGTAAAAATATTTGTAGATCAATATGAAATTCAAGATGTCAATTTTAGTGGACATTTAAATTTAAGTGTTGAAGTCAATATGAAATTCAAAATGTCAGAGATGTAACATTGGTAAGAGTGTGCAAGTCAATACGAAATTCAAATGTCAATTTAGTGGGCATTGGTGACGGCGAATAAGTCTAGTGGGTTTAGTGGACGTTATTATGGGAACAGGGAATGTTTTATATCTATCTATCTACCGCAATTTTGCCTGTTACTTTAGTTTCATGTTACTTTAGTTTCAGTTATTTTGGATTGCTTGATTATTGATGATGCAACAGAATATCTTACTCACATGATCAACCGTTTTGTTCTGCATTTTCTAAACCCATCTCACGTGCTTTCCAGAAACAGCAGAATTTTGAACAAGTGACTTCTCAGCTCGCCTGCTTGAAATCTAGTGTTCAACCAGCATCTCAGGATGACAAGGGTTGCTCTCAAAAAGGATCACAGCTTTTAAGAGAAGTGGAAGTGAATCTGATGCATTTAGTAGTCTGGTCTCTAGTTTGCTACAAGGATTAGAGGAGCCAATAGAAATTAAGGAAGATGATTTGTATATGGAAGAAAGTAGACAGGAGAAGCAACTTTAGGAACTGTAGAGCATGCAATGTGGCATAACATACCTGTAGCTGTGAAGACTTAAGTTCCTTTGACCCTTGATTCATCAACTAACAGTCTACAAAGAAGGCAGCAGTAGCAGAAACAGACTTGTGCTGGAGACTACAGATAAAAAGGATCTAAAAAGCGCTGGGAAGGCGGTTTTGTGTAATTCAGTCAGTTGAATTGATCCCGGACTCGATTTACGGGCGCGAGGTGATGCATCAAATAGCTAAAGGAATGAGGCATTTTGCATAGTGCCGATGCTTCATGAGTGATCTCAAACCCTCTAACCTGCTGGTCAAAGCTCAATGGGATTATACTGACTGGGGGGTACTCATGGAACCTACTCATCAACCTTGCTGATCTTAGTGTCTCTGGAGACAATTTTGAGACAGTAACTCACAAAAACATGCAGAGCAATTTGATGTTTGAAATGCTAAGGGCAAAAGAAATATTCACTAGAGATGGATGTCTATAGCTTTGGGCTGATTTGTTTTCAGCTTGTTGCTTCAAGCGCTAGATTAGATCTTGCAAGAAACAGAGACTGGCAAGACTTACCTGAAGACAACATTCCTGTAGCAAAAGCATTATTCACAGTTCTGCATCAGACATCATGATGGAATACGTCCTAGCTTTGACGTTATCTGTGATACCTTGTGAAAACTTGTCAAAGAAGAGATTTTAGGTAATTTTCTTTCTTCTTTATTTATTTATGTGCTTCAATTCATTTTTGATTGTCATTGCTGGCGTTGTGCAGCACGTTTACTTGAAGAAGATTGAGGGAACAGATGAGATTGGATGCTTGGAGAAATGAAGTTCTAATATTGGATGCTTGGAGATGTAGAGTTCTAATATTGGATGTGGAGATATATGGTTCTGCTTTCGTGTGTTCCTGTTATTGCTTGTGTTGTTTGTGTTGTTGGCCTTGTATTCTTTGTTTCGTCTCAGTTGTGGTTGAATAATTGGAGTGCAGGACCTTAGAATAAAACTTATACTCGCACATCATCTTCCGTAAACATGCAGTATCTGCCGTAATTGTTCAGTCTCTCTCTATTTTCATATTGTTATCCAGTTGGGGAGTTGGGTGGACAGTCTCTGCTGTGCTGCCTTTATTAACAGGTAATAATAACAAATCACATTTGCTTATGGTCCCAACATAAAAGAATGAATTGCTAGTAAATGTAGTAGAAATCATTAATGTTTTAATGAGCAATATTACTATATAATGCGAACTGATGTAGTTTTGTTATCTGACACACCAGGGATTGCAGCACTTAAATAACTTAGCCTCGTTTTGTGATATGAGAGGCATGAAGGTGAACATGAAAAAGACCAAATGTATGGTGTTTGGCACAGTCCAGAGACCTTATTTTGAATTTAAGGGGGATCAGATTGAGTTGGTGAAGAGTTATAAGTATGTATCTTGGCTTAGAAATCTGCTCTAATTACAGATGGAAGGAATGTGTAAACAAAGAGAGAGTTACAGGAGGTAAAATGCATTGTATAGCATGTGGACAAGATGTCATGGGATCTCTCTTCAAATTGGAGCCCTCTGTGTGAATGCTTTTTAGAACACTGGTCCAAACTCACAATTTTGAGACAGTAACTCACAAAACATGCAAGGCAATTTGATGTTTGAAATGCTAGAGAGGGCCAAAAAGAAATATTATTCACGAAGATGGATGTCTATAGCTTTGAGCGTTTGTTTCAGCTTGTTGCTTCAAAGCGCTGGGAGGTTAGATCTTGCAAAAACAGAGACTGGCAAGACTTGCCTAGAACAACATTCCTGCTACTAAGCTTAAAGCATTGATACACTTCTGCATCGGACATCATGATGGAATGCGTCCTAGCTTTGACGTTATCTGTGATACCTTGTGGCTTGTCAAAGAAGAGATTTTAGGTAATCATTTTCTTTTCTTCTTTATTTATGGTGCTGCTTCAATTCATTTTGAAATTGTCATTGTTGGCGTTGTGCAACCGTTGCCCAGAGAAGATTGAGGGGAGACAGATGAGATTGGATGCTAATATTGGATGCTTGGAATATGTGGTTCTGCTTTCATGTGTTCTTGTTATTGTATGTTGTTTGTGTTGTTAGCCTTGTATTCTTTATTTCGTCTATAGTTGGTTGAATAATTGGAGTGCAGGACCTTGAAGAAAACTTATACACGCACATCTTTAGTAGTAATTGTTAAGCTGAATTTCATCTTCCATAAGCATGCAGCATCTGCGTAGTGTTCAGTCTCTCTCTAAACCAGTTGGGGAGTTGGTGGGCCAGTCTCTGATACAGTAACAGGTGATAAATAACAAATCCCACGTTTGCTATATGGTCCCAGCTTGTAAAAGGAATGAATTGCTTCAAGAAGTAAAATTGCTGGTAAAATCATTAATGTTTTAATGAGGCAATTTACGCAAAATGTGTATATACACATGGATAAGCGTTATTGTACGTCTTCGGCCAGAGCTTAGGGCATATAATTGATTGGTTGTGGTCTTTTGGTAAATGCTGATCCTGCACATCATAGATTCTTAGTAACATGCAAAAGTTGATCCAAAGTTGTACCTTCCCGTAGAGACAGTGAAATTGCTAACCCCACCCCCCTCCCAAAAACCAACCAAAAAAAAAGGAGGTTCATTACTTGAAAGGTCTTCCACTCCATCATGTGCATCATGTATCTATGGGCACTCAAAATATGTTGCCATTAGCACGTAGAAGCAGAATTTTGTGGGTTTATATGGATCAAATTAACAGAAAGCACCTCAGTCTAATTCTGTTTCTCCTGCTTTACAGGAGCTGACAAAGAGCTGTCCATGCTTCCTCCGGATGAAGCACAGGGCATGTTTTCAAGCAGTTTCCTGCCTCATGTAATTGGCTGATCGTTAAAGAATGTCAATCATGCAAATATGTGTCTGGTTGAATTTTATTGCCACTCATTGTTCTTGCATCAACTTAAGATATTCTTGGCCCTTGACAACTAGGCTGTACGGCCACATGCTTGGAAGGCAAATAAATGTAATGGCATCGGTTTAACATTTTGTATTTGCATGTCCTCAAAACACTGTATAGCCTGGTGCATTTCTAGCTCATGCTATACCCACTTATCATTGAATTATGACACAACATGCGAACTGGGAAGCTTATCAAAAGTTTCTCGGCCTCCTTAGCTGACCACACTTAGCATACATATCAACTAAAGCTTGGTACCAATGAAGGTATCCATTCCTAGTTCCTTTTGAGCTTAATAATATTATGGATTTCGACCCTTGTCTATGAATTCCCCAGCTGCTGCATGGGG